>JANAVB010003400.1:49542977-49579885 GCA_029216955.1 Iris pallida | reverse complement strand
GTTCTCGGTTCTCTGAAGGTCTGAGTTGCTCTGGGTGCTGGAGTTTGCAGATGGAAAGAAGACGTTGAGTGTCTCTTCCGATCTTGGTGGATGATAACTCTGATGCCTTTTTCTGTCTATGACGTATGTATACTACGTGGTCGTATGTCTGGAAGAAGGAAATGATCCCTCTATTTATAGTTTGTAGCTGGCTGCTCATGCACGCATATTAGTATACGCCTTACGTAGGGACCCACGTGGTTGAAGCTACGGGAGGCGCATGGATGATGCCCATCATTTGTGGTTGAATTCTTCATACTGTATTTGTGAGTTGACACGTAGCAGAGGAGCGGATCTTTTAGTTGCTGAGATCTTGGTGATTAGCACCCCTTCATGGGCTGAATTGAGTCAAGACACGTGGCGCATGCCTTGCTCAAAGATCTTGAATTTGGTGGAGAGTGATCTGATAGGATGAGCCTGAATTGGGCCATGAGAAGAATTTTGCTCACAACCTTCAGGAGTCACGAACCAGTCTGGGCGTACGGCTTTTGAGGCGCATGCGAGTCTTCAGACGCATGGTCGCTGAGGCGCATGTGAGTGGTTGGTCGGCTGCGTGGGTCGTAATCGTCGGAGGAAAGTAATGATGATGTTGATGTTAGCGATGCTTCGTCTTCTGAAAAAGCTGCTAACTGTCCAGTCCTCGGGGGACGTACTGCCAACTCTGTCACTTGAGCATTAATTGCTTGATGGGTTACGAGCCAAAATGGGCGCATGGGTCCATGTTGATTAGGATGCACAGAACTGTGCTTTGTTGGGGCGCATCCATACGGGACGCTTTGGAACCGACGGGCGCGTCTGTACGATGCGCGGTGTCTGACCGATGCTTCCTTTTGCGTGACGTGCCTTTATTGGTTCGACTTTTGTGTTCTTTAAGTGCTTTAAATAGCCGTTTTAACTTGGCTGAATTCGAAGAGTCAGGTTCATCACCGTAAATGCAAATTTATTGCACGTGATTCGGAGAGCCCGCCACTTGGCGTATGGGTTTGATTTGCTCGGCCTATAAATAGTGGCAAGGAGAGAGTTTGCTTTTCGTTCTCTCACATCTTTCCGAATGAACTTGTTTTCTCGAGCACATTCTATTGACGAGATGGCCCCGAGGGTGAAGATGCGACATATTGTCTTCAATCATGCACTCGTGAAGGTGACTGTTACATCCAAAAGTCGGGGTCGAGGGCTTCTGAGGCAGGCGGAAGGTGCCTGTTGCATCCAAAGATCGGGATGCTCGAGCCCTTCCCCGTTATGCTGGAAGAGCCGCAGATCAAAATTGTGGTGCTCCTGGCTTTGGAGGCTCTTTCTTCTGCCAGAGTGGGTGTTGTCCATTCTGGTTGTATTGAAAGCTTCTCCTTTAGCCGCGGATTGATTGCGGTGCTCTCCTCTTTCTTGGGCTTTGGAGAGCTCTTCCTCCTGCAAGAGTGGAGTTGATCGTCCACTCCTATTCTGTTCAATAAATGCTTCATTAGTCGAAGCATTTGATCGGGTCGAAGTAAGGCGCATATGCCGAGACTTCATGATGCGCATAACTGAGGCGCTGAAGAGATGCGCCTGACTGAAATGCTGAAGACTGCGCCTGACTGAGACGCTGAAGAGACACGCCTGACTGAGACACTGAAGTGATGCGCCTGACTGATGATGTGCCTGGTGGGGGGCGCATGGCAGTTTGCTGCGCCTAGCTATAGTCTTAGGATTCTTTCTTTTTGTAGAAATTCTCCTATGTAAAGCCTTTTAGATATGTAATAGACTTTTATATGAAATAAAAATCTTCTCTTGCTGTATATACTTTTGCTATCTTGCTGTGCCAAGTACTTCGTTTGAGTTCCCTGGCGCTTGTTCTGAGTAGTATTTGAGCGCATAGGAATTCTGGCACATAGATGCGCCCTGAAATTCTATGCTTCTACAAAGGCGAAGTTGAACCTTCTTTACCAGTATTGCGGATGGCAGTAGCAGCAGTGCAGTTACCCCGGATAGTCGAGAAGTTTCCAGATGTTTTTCCAGAAGAGCTTCCAGGAATGCTGCCAGAGCGAGAGATTGAGTTTACTATCGACTTGATCCCAGGGACAGCCCCAATATCGGAGAGAGTCTATAGGATGGCACCGTCAGAGTTAGAGATATTGTATAAGATGATTGAAGAACTCAGAACTAAGGGATTCATTCGTACTAGTGGATCGTCTTGGGGAGCCCCGATGCTTTTTGTGAAAAAGAAGGATAGTACATCCAGGTTATGTGTAGATTATCGTACCTTGAACTCAGTGACAATCAAGAACAGATACCCTCTTCCGAGGATAGATGACTTGTTTGATCAGCTCAAGGGGGCAGTAGTATTCTCGAAGATTGGCTTGCGGTCAAGATACCACCAGATCAGAGTCAGAGAGTAGGACATCCCGAAGATAGCTTTCAGATCTAGATATGGGCATTGGAAGTTCCTTGTTATGCTATTTGGAGCAACCAATGCGCCGGCTGTATTCATGGATCTCATGAATCGCGTCTTCATGCCTTATTTGGATCAGTTCATGATTATGTTTATAGACGATATCCTGGGCTACAGCAAGAGTGAAGCGGAGCATGAGCAGCATCTCAGAGTTGTCCTCCAGATTCTCAGAGAGCACTAGTTGTATGCCAAGTTCAGTAAATGCGAGTTCTGGCTCGATCGCATTTCCTACTTGGGTCATATCATCACCATAGGAGTAGAAGTGGATCCCCAAAAGATCGTGGCTATTGAGACATGGCTAGTACCTAGCACAGTTGCAGAAGTTCGCAGTTTTCTTGGCTTGGCCGGCTACTACCGACGATTTGTTTCAGACTTTGCTCGGATTTCAGCGCCATTGATCCAGTTGACCCGCAAAGATATGCAGTTTGCTTGGACAGCAGAGTGTCAGGATTCTTTTGAGAGGTTAAAGCGAGGTTTGATGACGACACCTATTCTCACGCTTCCAGATAGAACCGGGGAATTCTCAGTATATGGTGATGCTTTCGGCAGAGGTTTAGGATGTGTTCTGATGCAGCATGGAAGGTAATAGCTTATGCGTCACGTCAACTTCGTGATCATGAGAGGAATTACCCAACCCATGACTTGGAGCTGGCAGCAGTAGTATTTGTACTTAAGTTGTGGAGGCACTACTTGTATGGAGATAGGATGGAGATTTTTACTGACCGCAAGAGCCTGAAGTATGTATTCACTCAGATGGATCTTAACATGCGTCAGAGAAGGTGGCTAGAGCTACTTGTGGATTATGATGTCAACCTGCAATATCATCCAGCTTCGGTTCCCCCTTCGGCGTACCCGTCGTCGGTGGCATCTCCCTCTCCTCCAGCTTCGGTCCCCGTGCTGCGGCCCTCGGTGAGCTCGGCCTCCCCATCCCCGGCGTCGGCCGGTCGATCGACGCAGTCCATGTCGTCTCCCCCCCCACCCCCCGCGACGCTCTCTCCCCAAGCTACAGCCTCTGGCGCTCCCTTTGCCGCATGCTGGAGGGCCCTCCCCCTCGCAGATGGTAGGCCCCTCCTACCGTCCGCCCGGAGGTCGAGCTCCACGCTCCCTCCTCCCTCCCCTCCCTCCGCTCATCACAGCGCACGACCCGCTGCCGCCGGCGCTTCATCTCCCCCGTTCCTCGTGCCCTTTCGTCTCCCCCGTCCCCCTTCGTCTCCCCCGTCGGCCTTCGTCTGCGCCTCCTCCGGGCTGGCCTCCCCCGCCGGAGCTCCCTGGCTCCGGGCGGCACGTTGGGGGAGGGGCGAGGCTCCCTCGAGCTGTGCGGCCCCCTCCCCCGAGCAGAGAACCCCCCCGGGCTAAGTGCCCCCATCCCCCCCGGGCAGTGCCCGTTCACTCGGGCAGTGTGCCCCCACCCCCCCTCGGGCTGAGAGCCCCCACCCACTCAGGCCTTTCGCTACTGCGGTCAAGGTCCACGTTTTTCGAAATTTCGGTTTTTGAAATTTTGTATGTTTTAAAATTTTATTGCATTTCGAAATTTTGGTTTTCCGAAATTTTGAAATTTCGCATTTCTAACTTTTGAATTTCCTACCTGGCTTAACAGGGCCCTTTTGTGTCTGTCGGCACTGAACCTGTCTGTATTGCTCTACTTGGGCTACCTTTAGATTTTCAATAAAATGCCTTTTTCGTAAAATACATACATATATATATATATATATATATATATATATATATATATATATATATATATATATATATATATTTCAATCCAATCCATAAAACATAGGTGGTTCTATAATACAAAGCCGGTTGGTTTTGGAGCATTTACATATATATATATATATATATATATATATATATATATATATATATATATATATATATATATATATATATATGCTCCAAAACCAACTGGAATATATATATATATATAAAAATATATTTATATAAAATAAAAAAATATATATATATATATATATTTTTATATATATATATATTTTATATATATATATATATATATTTATATATATATATATATATATATATAAATGCTCCAAAACCAACCGGCTGCTTTTGTATTATAGAACGACCTATGTTTTATGGATTGGATTGAAATTTAGTGGTTGAGATTAAATAGTGTAGACCCCCACCACCTTTTTAAGTCATTTAATTTTAACCATGTAATTCCAATCCAACGTGTATAACATAGATTATTTTCATAATATAAAACCAACCGGCTGGTTCTAGAGCACTCCTCATATATATATATATATATATATATATATATATATATATATATATATATATATATATATATATATATATATATATATATATATATATATATGTTTGAAGCTTCAGAAGGTTCGAGAGGCCATCTCTAGCTACGGCATCACCCATGCTTTTTGGGTCGCTCCGTTTGACGCCAGACACATCCTTCTCCTCCTTTCTTCCTCGGACGATCGTTGTTTGGTGTGGTCGTAGGGCTCGGACAGAATTGACTCTTGCCCCTACGGATTGCGAAGTGGTCTCCAGAATTTAACACTAATACAGACTCGACGATCGCCCCAGTCTGGATCACCCTCATGAATCTCACACTCATCTGCTTTGCCCCGGTTGCACTAAAATGGATCGCCAGTTCTTTTGGGTCCTACGTAGCATCGGCGACCGAGACCCGCAACCTGACCAAAGCCAACTACACCAAAATTTGTATGGAAGTTGATCTGTCGAAAGAGCTTCCCAAGTCAATCCTTATCAAGCTCGGCAGTAAGCATAACACCAAAAATATCATTTTTGAGAATAACTTCCTCTATTGCAATCACTGAATGTTGCGAGGTCACGCCTCCGCGCTCTGCAACAGAGCTCAACACGAGCTCTATCCGCCCGTGAAACACCTGGATGGCAACAACTCCATATTAGACTTGATCGCAAACTCGAAACCCCTCCTGCTCCGAGTCTTGGAGATCCTTTTAGTGTCTCAAAGGGCATTGCTTCGAGACCCTCAATGAGCATATCAAACAAATTCGACATCCTTGTCACGGAGCATTCGGATGCAGAGGAGGCTGAGGTTTCAATTGACCCAGGCGATATCGTCCCACCCGTCTCGACGGGTCATCAGGCAACCCAAACTGTGGTGCCAGCCAATACACCACGCGCCGTCAGTACAAACACATCTAAGGGTCTTCACCTCACTGATCAGCCAGGTTCCTAGCCTCAAACAACTTAAGAGATTATTTCGAGGATATTGTCCATACAGTTCCTCCAGAGGTAGATCAGGCTGATAATAACAGTCTTGAGAACGATGATGAGGCTGTTGCAGCAGCAGAACCAGCCGTGTCGAGTAACAGGGATACCAAATCATAGCTTATGGCGTTCTTGTCCAAAGTTGTCGATTCTTACCCCATTGACGAGGACGTGAAAGAGATCAGCATTCTAACCACTCTGGATTGGAACCCAAATACCATCAAGCATTTCGCGAGAGAGTCAAGCTTAGGGATGCAACTCTGGCTGCCCTTCCTAACCTACACCATGTTTTTATTGAATTTGTCCAGGAAATGTGTAGCGGGAATCGAATTCTCCGACCGAACTGAAGAAGGTAGTCTTCTAGTTTTGCTTGACCACTTATCCTTGTACTTTGGGGTTCCTCCCCTTCACCTCACTTAGCTTCTGCTTCTTCTACCCTCTATCTATAGGAGAAAAGGTATCTCCCTGCTCCATTTCTCGCTTATTTGTTTTCAATAAAGGCCTTAGCCACCACAGGTCCCGTGGTTTATATATATATATATATATATATAAAAAGAATATACACACACACACACACACACACACACACACACACACACACATATATATATATATATACACACACACACACACACACACACACACACACATATATACACACACACACACACACACACACACACACACACACACACACACACACACACACACACACACACATATATATATATATATATAAATATATATATATATATATATATATATATATATATATATATATATATATATATATATATATATATATATATATATATATATTGAATTAAACCAGTGCTAAACCGACTAAGGCCAGTAAAAATATAACTCCAAACAAACCTCAGCAAATATACATTAGCTACAATAAATGTTCCAACCATACATGCCACCAAACGAACGGTTCCATACACCAATCTAAGGCCAGTGAAAATATACCATGTTCAAAATTTCAGGCATTAGGGTGAGCCAGTGCTAAACCAACTAACGGAGCAACCGCCAAGATTATGCGCTATCTCACTACTACTGCTGGTTCTGCCCCTGCCCCTGCAGGTTGGGCGGTGGCGGCGGAGGCATCCCAGCCTTGGGCGCATACATCGAAGGCATTCCCGATATTGGTGGTGGGGCCGTCCCTGTCATGCAAGGCCTCATGGGCGGCGGCGACATGTCGGGCCTCATCATCTGCATAAACTACTGCTACGGAGGGGGAGGCCCCATAGGCGGCCTCTACTCGTACTGCTGGTATGTCCCTGGAGGCGGAGGCATCCCGCGAGGCCTCATCATCTTGGGAAGGGGACTGGGTGGGCCGCGCATCTGCGGTTGGGGCTGGCCGGGGAAGCCTGGCGGCATCGGCCCGCCGGGATGCATGACGGGAGGTGGGTATGAGATGGGAGGGCGGGCGATCTGGGGCTGCATCATGCTCAGGACGGGCCCTCCAACTCCGCGGACGTGGCCGGTGTGACGCCCCAGAACCAGAATACTGGAGAGCGGGGGCGTACATAGCCAGCTACGTATATTGAAATAGAATCCACCTCGCTATAAGGTCACGGCTGTCTAGATATATGAGGGTTTACTACAAGCCAACGGTCTCTTAAGGTCAAGCCTATTGTCTCAATCTCAAACAAGTAATATAGTTACAAGATGTTAGACCACCAAATATACAATAAAAGGCGTCCCAAATATTGCATATTGGGTGATCTTGAAGCTAGTCGTACAAAATGTCAAGACTAGCAAGAGTTCAGTCATACATGATCAACCCTAGGATTTGTTAATCATATTTATAGCCCGTAGGCAGACAGTAAGTAAATATGCATCGAGCTAACAGGTGCTCGTCGGCTAAACGCCTCAAAAGAATAATTTTACAATGTAGTGAGTGAAACAAAATTGAAAACCCACTCGTAGCCCGGGTTTATTCTAGTCGCCACCATCGGGCTGGAGGTTCGGTAGATCCTCGGGTGCTGCTCCGAAATCTGGCCACACAAAACCAGCTGGGTCAAACCCCAGAAAGAGCAAGTACCACAAAGGAGGCCACGAAATAAGAACAAAAGCCAGCATATTAGAACACAAGAAATAGAAGAAAAGTACAAGTAATAAAGAGCACATCAGGACAATAAACGACTAGGGACGTGGAACCATTTCGGGAGCCAGGTTACAACCCGTAAACCAAACAAGGATCGGGGTTGTAACCCTTCGCCTGAATAGCACTTGGTCTCTACCCATTTATTGTAAAGGATAAGTAAAACAATCATGTTCAGGAGTACCAGGTACAGGGACTAGACGAGACTTAGACAAGGCTTGACACCATCCATTCACAAGCGGCCAAGCAATTACTACGACTTGCTACTTAACTAACTAGGGTTATCACAAGCCTAGTTACTAACAAGATGCAATAGAGAAATTCTCAGTCCCAAGCCCTGCAGACTATCCAGTTATCCTTTCGCGGGTTGAGAGTATGGTTGGGTACATCGCCCAGGAGACGATGTACCCTTAGGTGACTTAGAGGGTGCAACACATGACAGTGTGCTGGAAATGTGCCCTACTCGTCGGCAAGCTACAAGTCCGTTTAAAAGCACCCAGATAACGAGATCGCCTGTGACTGGAAATTCTCCATGAACTACAGTTTGATCTAGTCATTAGCCTAATTCATATTTAGTGTGAATCTCTGACCGTGGTAACCAGGGAGTCACGTCCTAGACATGATGCAGGACAAGACAAGACAAGTGGATTGCACAAAGCAGCAAGAATGAACATACACGGAGTCAGAGTTGGTTATACGAGTCAAGTTAGCCATCGTAACAGCATCAGGTCAAGTTCAAGTTAAAGTTACATGTTACAAGTTACAAGTCAGGAGTGCGCCGCCACAGGCCACTATCAAGTTATCCAGTTACAGAAATTAATCATGAATCATAGGTCACAAGTTAAGAGCGCACCCCATCGGGTCACGATCAAGAAGATCAAAAAGCACTAGGATCATAAATCATAAAATTCACAAAAATCGTACTAGTCATAAGCAAAATACCAAAACCGTGCCAGGTCGTGTTGGGTCGAGACAGTCGTGTTGTGTGAAACAAGATCCCAAAACTCCAATTCACAAAAGAGAAGCCAAGTCCAAGGAAATAAACCAAATCACCATGGGCAAGTGGGTTGCGTAGGGGGTCAGATTGTGCTGGGAAATGGACGGCGCAGGGAATGAACTGCGCAGGGAAATGAACTGCGCAGGGGATGAACTGCGCTAAGGTTGGGTTACGCTAGGGGCGGCTTGCGCTAGGTGCGAGCTGCGCAGGATATGAGTTATGCTGAGGGCGGGTTACGCTGGGTCAAGCTGCGCAGAGTTAAGTTGCGCCAAAATTGGGTTGCGCTGAGGGCGGGTTGCGCTGGGTCAAGCTGCGCAGGGTTGAGCCGCGCTGGAGCCGAGCCGCGCAGGGAGCGAGCGGCGCAGCAGTCAAGTGCGCCAATAGAAGGAAGGCGCTGGAGCTAAAGAGATGTGAGCACCCTGAATTTCGGGTTAATTTTTTTTTAATTTTTCTGATTGATTTTAATTTCAATAAATATTTTATTCTGTTATTTTCCTTAAGTGTACTTTCCCATGCCTTTGATATTTGGAGTGTCCGGGATGTTCAACTCTGGAAATCTTCTTCACGAGTTTTAGAGTGGACATGATTACCTTCATGACGGTATATAGTGTCCCATCCAAACTTGTTCCCTTGTACTCTTTCTGCTTCGCTGAACTTCGGGTCGGTTTAGGCCATCTGATTGTTATTTATTTTTCCACTCTTTTCCTTGATCATTTTCAGCGCATTACCGTGACTTTTAAATTGGGAGCGCAAGACCAGTCAGTTTTTTGAAACCAACTTCTCATTGATGATCTACTCGAGACGCTCGTCACCCATGACCTTCGTGTCCCACTCAGACACGTCATTTTGTGCTCCATTTGATTCGCACAACTTTCCCGACACGTGACCCGATTTTATTTCACTCCACGGTGTCACATTCATCTTACAACTTGATTTGTGGGTCCCCTGTCGACCAAAACCTGTCAGCCCCAACTATGGACATGGCCCACATTGAGCCTACTACCCGTCCGCCACTTGTGTCCCATTTATTGGAATCTCCATGTGCTACTTATTTACTCATGATCATCAACGTCTATTTTTTAATTCAATCTTTTGCACAATGTCCGGTTTTGACCCAATCCGGCTCCACCGAGTCTAGCCATCTCCATGTTGCCCCCCATCGGGACACCCTCATATTTATTGTCCAAAAATATCAAGTACTCGTTTCATCTATTTTTATTATTTAATGGGAAATTTTCCTTGATTTAATCCTTTTGGAATTACCTATTTTTTCTATTTTCCATCATGGCCATTGATTTCCCCTAACAAAATCTCCTCCATTCAATCTCCTCATAAGCAGCCAACACCCCCTTGGCCAATATGGTCGGCCCTAATTTCTAGGTGGGACAACTTTTTCCCCACTCTCTCTCATTTATTACTATCATCTCTCTCTCCTCCTTATTCTTTCCATTCCAATGTAAAACTCAACAGCAACAACTTCACCACCACCATTGCAACTCTACCACAGCCCCCTGGCCGAGCCCAGTCGTGGCCGACCTCCCTCCTCTCTGGCCGAGCTCGGCCACCCCCAGCAACCACCACCACCAGTTTTCTCCTCCTCCTTTCCTCCTTACATTCGACCACCACCCTCACCACAATAACACTACAACAGCAGCAATCTCCCTCTCCTACACACCCGAGCTCCCATAAAAACCGACCACCACTCCTCACTCCGGCCACCCTCCTGGCCAGCCCATGGCCGTCGGCCATCGCCCACGACAACCATCTCCTCCTCCTCCTTCTTCCTATTTCTGCCACCACCTTAGGTCATCACCATCACCATTTCCACCACCGTAGCCATGCGGCGCCGCCCCACCGCACATGGCCGCGCGCCACCCTGCCGCCCTCGCCGCTCGACGTGGCCGCGCCGTCGCCGCCACCGGCCAGCAGCAGCGACGCAAGTTTGCGCGCACAGCAGCGTGCATGGCGCGCGCAGCGCGTGTGACGTTCCGTCGCCGTCGTCGGCCAATGCACCGTCGTGGGTGCCCCCCCGCAGTGGGCGATCACCGGCGACCTCCCTGGGACCGCCACCTTGCTCTCCGGGACGCGCCGTCGAGGCGATTCGTGCGTTTTGAACGACGTCCCGTCGTGACGCGCGCGGGATCGAGTTCATTTTGACGCTCCGTCGCAGCGACTTCGCACGCATTTTTCGAAAGATCCGACCGTTGGATCGGCGATTTCTTCGCTCCATCGCAATCTCGGTATATCCACCTTCATCTCTGTCAATTTTCGTCAGTTAATTTTATCGTTTGATACATCAAAACCGGCCACCAAGTTGACCGTTTAAATTGTATTAAATTTGGACAGTTTTGCGGGGCCAACTTCGTCAGCTTGTATCTCCACCACCGCAGCTCTGTTTGGCGTGCTACTAGTTTCGATACAAAGCTGGTATAACCCTCTTGCTACTCCTTCAGTTTTGTTTCATTGTGAGCTTGTTTGATTGGTTGAATTCGACGCCAAAATTGGTCGTCCGAATTCGTAATTTCCAACTTGTAAAATTCTATTTTTGAACACGGGACTTCAGATTTCATTTCTGACACCACCATTAGACTTGTGGCGTCGTTCTGGCATATTTTCATATAAAATTTGTTAGATTTGGAGAACGTGGGCCCTGGCACGTTTTTCAGTGCAAAGTGGGTCCTACATTCTGGGTCAACGGGTCATTTTGAGATCGGCTCATCGAAATCCAATTTCGGAGATACCGTTGAGTTCATATCATCATTCTGGACTCGTTGACAGGTAGTTTGCTAAGTTTTGAGAACTTTGGCTCCGGCATGCATTTCCGTGCAAACCGGAATTCCAAGTTCTGGTCAACGGGCCAAATTGAGATCGGGTCAACGGAATCCAATTCTGGAGATACCGTTGGGTTCGTATCGACATTCTGGTTTTGTGGACATATAATTTGTTATATTTTATTGACTTATTTTCTTGCATATTTTTCGGTACAAAACGGCTCCGACATGTACACCGTTTTGACCCAAAATTACGTTTTTGCCCTTGTGTCCAAATTTGACCGTTGGGTAGGCTATCCCAGCTAATTTGACCATTCTGTACACGTTGGCGATGTTCATTTCATCGTCCGACAATGTTTGTTGATAATTTCTCTGAGTTTAACCTTTTTATAATTAATTAATAATTAATTTACATAATGTTCGTATTTCGGGATTAGTACAACGAAACTGAGATCAGTCAATTCCAGTGATCTCATATCGCTGAAATTGACAAGTTGGATACGTGGTTCACTATAATAAGATTATCAACCTTACCGATAATCTTCTTATCTCGATTTGCGTGTCGTAAGTTTCGACGTACAAATAACGAAGTACACTTTATATTGGACTAGAATTGACCTTGTTTGACCAGAGTTGACCAGTTGACCCAAAGTCAACTGTAAGTCAACACTTGACCTAGTTTGACTAGATTATTGACCGGAGTCGACCTAGAGTTGTTTTGACTTAGAAGAACCTAGAATAATGTAGATTGATTATAGAGATTCATTTATTTACAACTTAAACACCTTGTAACCTGTGTTGCTTTAAATAGGACTCTGTGGCTTCAGTGGGACCCCCCTATACTTATCAGCTGTTCAGGTTATCGAGGCGAGTACATTCTCTGATCATTTCATATCCTGCTTAGAATTTTTTCCTGCAGTAGATTACTTTACTTGTACTGTCACGTTGGTCACACGGATTGGTACTATATGGATCATTTCTTGAGATGTTATCCTTAGGGAGCATCGGGTACTCTATGTTCTGTGCATTTCACTTTCATAGCGTATCATATACTTCTTGGTTCTTTGATCACTTACGACATGTACCCTCATGATCGTAGAGTCTTCCTGGAATCTTACACTGTTGGGTTATCCCCAGAATCCCCATTTTTATGGGACTTACACTGTTGGGTTATCCCCAGAATCCATATTTTTATGGGACTTACACTGTTGGGTTATCCCCAGAATCCTCATTTTTATGGGACTTACACTGTTGGGTTACCCCCAGAATCCCCATTTTTAGGGGACTACTATGTATCACCTTCGGGGTCTACCACCCTTCGGGGGCTTATCACCTTCGGGGTTTATCACCTTCGGGGTATGTTACATAGCATCATATAACATAACCTGGCTGGATCCTTGTGTATTGATCGGAGGTACGGGGGAGTATTACATGTTCATATTGTACTCTGACTCACTAGTCACTTCTGGTTCCCTATTTATAGTAGATATTTCTATTACAGATCTCTCTTTGTTTATATACAATATTCTTTCAGTACTTGTATCTTACTTTACTGCATGATTACATTTTCTAACCTGCTATGAACTGTTGAGATGTATTGTGCTCGCTCCAGTCCTGACTGGACCTGTTGATAAATTTTACAGATAGCCTGGAGGTGCCTACTAGCCTAGAGGAGACACATTGGAGGTTGTTTAGGTAGTTATTTTATTTTGTCTGGAGTTGTATTTACTTTGTGGATTACTGTATCTGTATTTAAGTTTTGAGATGTATTTCTGGGTTTTATGTATCTTAGACACTTAGACTTCTATCTCCTATATCTCTTTTGGATTTCATGTTTTATCTATCCTTATCATGCTCTACCTTAGATGTGATTGAGTTTGTATCTGCTATGTCACCCCTATTCGGGGAGTATAAACTGTTAGATGCATTGAGACCTAGGACAGCGTTCTACCGCCGACACTGCGGCGTAGGCTGGGCGTTGTTACGTTCTTGAGCCCTAACTCTAGGGCGCGGGTCGTGACACGTTTTTAGTGGTGGCCCATGCAGGTCGAGACTAAAGTGTAGTGGTATTCGAACTAGAGTACCACTACAGCCTGCAGTAGGATTAGGATATATTTTGAAGGTACTCAATCACAGATAGGAACCCTTGAGAGATTTCCGGGACGACCCTGGAGAATCTTATTTAACTTCGATTTGAAAAATCTCTTTTTCCCTTGATTTAATTTATTTTACTTTTGTTGTTAAATTGATTTTTATGGATTATTGTTGAATTTGAGTTTGTATTTATTTGATGGAAGATTTTCGAATTTTGAATTTTGATGATAGTTGTTGCATTTGAGTTTGTATTTTGATGGATTTTGTTCATTTTGAATTTTGATGTTCGTTAATAAATTTGATTTAATTTTGAGTATTCATTATTGATTAATTTAATTTTTGGCAAGATGAAATTATATGGGCTAGGTCATCTATGTTATGGAATCTAGTCTTTTATAGTCACATTAGCCAGCATGGTGAGGACATATAGTCTGACTCTGGATATATTTCTCGGATGTGGGAATTTAAGGTTTTCGCAGCCAAGCATGCGGCACCGCAAAAATGTTAAATACCATGATTTTAGAGATATGTGCATAAGTCAAGGGCTCTGTGATTATCGTAGCCTTGCTTACTAGTATGACGAGGATTTAGAGTACCATGATTTGGGATAGACGCATATAATTATCAGATTGTACCTTAAATATTTTTGAACATGTTTTCTCTACTTTTGTTCAGTCTTTCAAAAAAAAAAATTATTATTTGTTGTTTTGTCTAGTTTCCTATTTTTTAACTCAGGAGTAAGTTTAGTTGGTTTTATAAACCTTTTGAAATTCCTTGCTAGGAGTTTTCATAATACAATGAATCGATGATTTTGCTAGATTTTAACTCTTGGATTTGATAATTTAGCGCTGGGTTTCAAAATGGTTCTTCCTTAATCAGGTAAGCAAAACAGATTTTATCGTTAATTCCCTCTTGCTATTAATCTTGTATTAGATAATAATAAAACTGTCTTGATTTCGTCAATCGCCTGCTTGCAATCTTGGTAGGAATCTAATTGTTAGTCTTAACGTAGAATTAATTTTTATTGGGACATGAGAATATGTATATGAATATATATAGCAAACACTTTGCCTAACACGTATGCATGCTACACTTGATATTTCCACATATCTAGATACATATTGATATGTTGTTGATGTCCAAATTTTTATAACCAATATTTCTGGTTCTCTGCTTTTCCATGTTTGAATTCGTAATTTAAATATAAATTTCATGTTATTAGTTTTGTCTACATAACTGCACATGTATGTTATACGTAGGGTTTCAATTCAAAAAATTTTGTTGAGTTTTGTGTTAAATTTGTCCAATCTGAGACTGCGTGCATATTAACCCTTGATACGAGATTCCGAATGATTAGTTCAAATTGCTGTTCCATTTTTATATAATATTTAAAGCTGTGTACATTGTTGTATGTAGGGATATAATGTTAGGTTTTATATTCTTACATGTTAGTTTGTGATAAACATTGAGTTGGTTTTAATGTTCAAATTTTTCCAAAATCTTGAAAACTAGTTACATATTAACATTTTTACATTGATTCCATGTTTAGTTCAATTCAAATTTAATATGTAATATTGAACTGAATGCGTAGGTAACTGTATTGGTAGTATGTTAGGGTTCATTTCTATCAAGATAGGATGTATTAGGACCATTGAGATTGGTTGTGATGTTTCAAACCCTAAAATCTGAGACCGTATTATGTTCATATTTTCCATGGTTTAAATGTTAGCTTGTTTTCAGATTTTATATGTAAATGTTGAACTAAAACTGGGTTTAACCTTTCAATACTAAGTTATAACCCTGTACAAGGAAACACACACACTCTAACTTAGTATACATTGTCATGTAACCTAACCTTCCTTTCTATGTTATGATCATATACCTAGATATATATATAGGGTTTATGCATATATGTTATAACGTATATAGATACATAACTAAGCTTCCACCCTTTTATATATATATGGTTAGTCATGCATGTTATGGTTAAATAGGTTGTATATTGTAGATTGTTAAACCATATGCCATGAGTAATGTAACTGGATAGCTATTGTTTGAAACCCAAATCCTCGTATACTCTTTCATGTATACTCACGTACACACACGCCTACTATCTAACCATATGAACATGTCCTCATACACATGATGCTAGTTTTCCCTCTCTAACGCTCTCTCTGTATTATATATTATGATTGGATTTCAGTGCAAGTGACTTTCAATTCTTCAACTTGTGATTTTGATTTTCTTGGGATAGTACTTTTTTCAGATGATTGGTAGTTACCTTCCTTTATTTTTTTTATGAGTACCAGTTTTCATATGGGGTGGTAGACAACCTTATAGTTTTGATGGTTGTTGTTTCTGTATCTTTCTATTTTAGTACCCTGGATTGCTTGTGTGTTTGGATACCCGATGACCGCCTTGGTTAGTATGACTAGTATACCTAGATGAGACCTTCACTACCACCGTATGCCATGACCCTGTATGCCGTTCTTTTTTGATGGCATGTTTCATTTAAGTTCTGGGACTTTTATTGTGGGAGTTTGACCTAGAGGGAGTATGGACATTTTAATTTCGAGGACAAAATTTTTATAAGGTGGGTAGGATGTGAGCACCCTAAATTTCGGGTTGATTTTTTTTATTTTTTTGATTGATTTTAATTTCAATAAATATTTTATTCTGTTATTTTCCTTAAGTGTACTTTCCCATGCCTTTGATATTTGGAGTGTCAGGGATGTTCAACTCTGGAAATCTTCTTCACGAGTTTTGGAGTGGACATGATTACCTTCATGACGGTATATAGTGTCCCATCCAAACTTGTTCCCTTGTACTCTTTCTGCTTCGCTGAACTTCGGGTCGGTTTAGGCCATCTGATTGTTATTTATTTTTCCACTCTTTTCCTTGATCATTTTCAGCAAGTTTCCGTGACTTTTAAATTGGGAGCGCAAGACCAGTCAGTTTCTTGAAACCAACTCCTCATTGATGATCTACTCGAGACGCTCGTCACCCATGACCTTCGTGTCCCACTCAGACACGTCATTTTGTGCTCCATTTGATTCGTATAACTTTTCTGACACGTGACCTGATTTTATTTCACTCCACGGCGTCACATTCATCTTCCAACTTGATTTGTGGGTCCCCTGTCGACCAAAACCTGTCAGCCCCAACTATGGACATGGCCCACATTGAGCCTACTACTCGTCCGCCACTTGTGTCCCATTTATTGGAATCTCCATGTGCTACTTATTTACTTATGATCATTAACGTCTATTTTTTAATTCAATCTTTTGCACAATGTCCGGTTTTGACCCAATCCGGCTCCACCGAGTCTAGTCCAGCTCCATGTTGCCCCCCATCGGGACACCCTCATATTTATTGTCCAAAAATATCAAGTACTCGTTTCATCTATTTTTATTATTTAATGGGAAATTTTCCTTGATTTAATCCTTTTGGAATTACCTATTTTCCTATTTTCCATCATGGCCATTGATTTCCCCTAACAAAATCTCCTCCATTCAATCTCCTCATAAGCAGCCAACACCCCCTTGGCCAACATGGCCGGCCCTAATTTCTAGGTGGGACAACTTTTTCCCCACTCTCTCTCATTTATTACTATCCTCTCTCTCTCCTCCTTATTCTTTTCATTCCAATGCAAAACTCAACAGCAACAACTTCACTACCACCATTGCAACTCCACCACAGCCCCCTGGCCGAGCCCAGCCGTGGCCGACCTCCCTCCTCCCTGGCCGAGCTCGGCCACCCCCAGCAACCACCACCACCAGTTTTCTCCTCCTCCTTTCCTCCTTACATTCGACCACCACCCTCACCACAACAACACTACAACAGCAGCAATCTCCCTCTCCTCCACACCCGAGCTCCCATGAAAACCGACCGCCACTCCTCACTCCGGCCACCCTCCTGGCCAGCCCATGGCCGTCGGCCACCGCCCACGACAGCCATCTCCTCCTCCTTCTTCTTCCCATTTTCGCCACCACCTTAGGTCATCACCATCACCATTTCCACCACCGCAGCCATGCGGCGCCGCCCCGCCGCACATGGCCGTGCGCCACCCTGCCGCCCTCGTCGCTCGACGTGGCCGCGCCGTCGCGCACCACCGGACAGCAGCAGCGGCGCAAGTTCGCGCGCACAGCAGCGTGAATGGCGCGCGCGCGCATGTGACGTTCCGCCGCCGTCATCGGCCAATGCACCACCGTGGGTGCCCCCCCTCCGCGGTGGGCGATCACCGGCGACGTCCCTGGGACCGCCACCTTGCTCTCCGGGACGCGCCGTCGAGGCGATTCGTGCGTTTTGAACGACGTCCCGTCGTGACGCGCGCGGGATCGAGTTCATTTTGACACTCCGTCGCAGCGACTTCGCACGCATTTTTTCGAAGATCTGACCGTTGGATCAGCGATTTCTTTGCTCCGTCGCAATCTCGGTATATCCACCTTCATCCCTGTCAATTTTCGTCCGTTAATTTTATCATTTGATACATCAAAATCGGCCACCAAGTTGACCGTTTAAATTGTATTAAATTTGGACAGTTTCGCGGGGCCAACTTCGTCAGCTTGTATCTCCACCACCGCAGCTCCGTTTGGCGTGCTACCAGTTCCGGTGCAAAGCTGGTATAACCCTCTTGCTACCCCTTCAGTTTCGTTTCATTGTGAGCTTGTTTGATTGGTTGAATTCGACGCCAAAGTTGGTCGTCCGAATTCGTAATTTCCAACTTGTAAAATTCTATTTTTGAACACGGGACTCCAGATTTCATTTCTGACACCACCATTAGACTTGTGGCGTCATTCTGGCATGTTTTCATATAAAATTTGTTAGATTTGGAGAACGTGGGCCCTGGCACGTTTTTCGGTGCAAAGTGGGTCCTACATTCTGGATCAACGGGTCATTTTGAGATCGGCTCATCGGAATCCAATTCCGGAGATACCGTTGAGTTCGTATCATTATTCTGGACTCGTTGACAGGTAGTTTGCTAAGTTTTGAGAACTTTGGCTCCGGCACGCATTTCCGTGCAAACCGGAATTCCAAGTTCTGGTCAACGGGCCAAATTGAGATCGGGTCAACGGAATCCAATTCTGGAGATACCGTTGGGTTCGTATCGACATTCTGGTTTCGTGGACATATAATTTGTTATGTTTTATTGACTTATTTTTTTGCACGTTTTTTGGTGCAAAACGGCTCCGATACGTACACCGTTTTGACCCGAAATTATCTTTTTGCCCTTGTGTCCAAATTTGACCGTTGGGTAGGCTATCCTAGCTAATTTGACCATTCTGGACACGTTGGCGATGTTCATTTCATCGTCCGACAATGTTTGTTGATAATTTCTCTAAGTTTAACCTTTTTATAATTAATTAATAATTAATTCACATAATGTTCGTATTTCGGGATTAGTACAACGAAACTGAGATCAGTCAATTCCAGTGATCTCATATCGCTGAAATTGACAAGTTGGATACGTGGATCACTATAATAAGATTATCAACGTTACCGATAATCTTCTTATCTCGATTTGCGTGTCGTAAGTTTCGACGTACAAATAACGAAGTACACTTTATATTGGACTAGAATTGACCTTGTTTGACCAGAGTTGACCAGTTGACCCAAAGTCAACTGTAAGTCAACACTTGACCTAGTTTGACTAGATTATTGATCGGAGTCGACCTAGAGTTGTTTTGACTTAGAAGAACCTAGAATAATGTAGATTGATTATAGAGATTCATTTATTTACAACTTAAACACCTTGTAACCTGTGTTGCTTTAAATAGGACTCTGTGGCTTCAGTGGGACCCCCCTATACTTATCAGCTGTTCAGGTTATCGAGGCGAGTACATTCTCTGATCATTTCATATCCTGCTTAGAATTATTTCCTACAGTAGATTACTTTACTTGTATTGTCACGTTGGTCACACGGATTGGTACTATATGGATCCTTTCTTGAGATGTTATCCTTAGGAAGCATCGGGTACTCTATGTTCTGTGAGTTTCACTTTCATAGCGTATCATATGCTTCTTGGTTCTTTGATCACTTACGACATGTACCCTCATGATCGTAGAGTCTTCCTGGAATCTTACACTATTGGGTTATCCCCAGAATCCCCATTTTTATGGGACTTACACTGTTGGATTATCCCCAGAATCCCCATTTTTATGGGACTTACACTGTTGGGTTACCCCCAGAATCCCCATTTTTATGGGACTACTATGTATCACCTTCGGGGTCTACCACCCTTCGGGGGCTTATCACCTTCGGGGTCTATCACCTTCGGGGTCTGTTACATAGCATCATATAACATAACCTGGCTGGATCCTTGTGTATTGATCGGGGGTACGGGGGAGTATTACATGTTCATATTGTACTCTGACTCACTAGTCACTGCTAGTTCCCTATTTATAGTAGATATTTCTATTACAGATCTCTCTCTGTTTACATACAGCATTCTTTCAGTACTTGTATCTTACTTTACTGCATGATTACATTTTCTAACCTGCTATGAACTGTTGAGATGTATTGTGCTCGCTCCAGTCCTGACTGGACCTGTTGATAAATTTTACAGATAGCCTGGAGGTGCCTGCTAGCCTAGAGGAGACACATTAGAGGTTGTTTAGGTAGTTATTTTATTTTGTCTGGAGTTGTATTTACTTTGTGGATTACTGTATCTGTATTTAAGTTTTGAGATGTATTTCTGGGTTTTATGTATCTTAGACACTTAGACTTCTATCTCCTATATCTCTTTTGGATTTCATGTTTTATCTATCCTTATCATGCTCTACCTTAGATGTGATTGAGTTTGTATCTGCTATGTCACCCCTATTCGGAGAGTATAAACTGTTAGATGCATTGAGACCTAGGACAGCGTTCTACCGCCGACACTGCGGCGTAGGCTGGGCGTTGTTACATTCTTGTGACCTAACTCTAGGGCGCGGGTCGTGACAAGAGCGCCAGCGCAAGTCAGCCTAGCGCAATGCGCTGGCCGAGGAGTTGCGCAGTCCGGCCTTGTGCTAAAGAGCGCAGGCCGAGGATCATCTTCTCCACCAAGCCGAGAGGAAGACCCCAAGAACTACAAAATTCCAATCTTCATATCTTGACCAAAACAAAACCAAATTTGGATTTTTAAAGTTCTAACTTGTGTAAAATCGAATTCTCTTCCACATGGAAGCCTCAAATCAAGCAAAGATCAAAGTTTAATAGATCAAACCCAAGGAATTTTGAAAATGGTTAAAACTTAGATCTAGAAAAATGGAAGCTCCAAATCACAAAATGCCAAGTTCTAATGTTGTTCACCATGGCCTAATCTAGCTAATGGACAAATAAAATAGGGTTCTTATGTGATGGCAAGGTGCACTTGCCTATGGTGTTGGGTGTTGTGTGGAGGAAGGAAGAAGAAAATGAAGAAATTAATGGAAGTTATGAGGAGAAAAAAAGTTAGGTGGGGTTTTAATGAGGGAGGGTATGTTGTGTTGAGGGTGGAGGTTAGCTAAGTGTGTTCCAATGCATATTAAACCAAACCAAACCAATTCCTTCTCCACAAGATAAAACCAAGCCAGGTCCAAAAACCCATTTTACGAGAAAACCAAAATCCGCAAGTTAAGCCAAAACTCAATTACAGGCCAAAATTCGAGAAAATTAAAATACATGTCCGAAATACATATACGCCTAATAAAAATACGTATTCCAAAATTCGGGCATTACAACTCTACCCACCTTAAAAGAATTCCATCCTCGGAATTTAAATCAAGATGCTTAGAGAAGTAAGAGCCAGCTATGTTATCCACAATTAAGCTACACTTAGCAAACAATCAAACAATCATACATGCAAGCAAGGGATGGAAATCATAAGGCATAAGGAAGACATTATACCTTACGAGTCAAACAAGTCAGGATATCGCGATCGGATGTCGTCCTCACGCTCCCACATTGACTCACCTAGAGAGTGATGACCCCAAGCAACACGGACTAAGCTAATAGTCTTGTTCTTGAGTATCTTTTCTCTCCGGTCCAATATAGACACGGGCCTTTCCTCATACGAAAGGTTGGTACCAACAACCAATTTCGAATGATCCAGGATATGTCTCGGGTCCGGGATGTACCGTCGTAATTGGGACACATGGAATACATCATGTACTTCATTTAGAGACGGCGGAAGAGCAAAACGATAGGATACATCTCCTACTCGCTCCAGGATATCGAACGGCCCTATATACCTAGGACTAAGCTTTCTCCATATGCCAAAACGAATGACGCCGCGGTTAGACGAGATCCTAAGGAATACATGGTCGCCGATAGCAAACTCTAAGGGACGCCGATGAGCATCGACCCAATGGCACTGGCGATCTTGTGCCACTCGAAGACGATCTCTGATCCTTGTGACCACTTCAACTGTCTGAGCAATCATTTCTGGGCCAAGCATTTGACTCTCTCCGATGTCGTCCCATGCTAACGGGGATCTGCACTTCCTGCCATATAAGGCCTCGAAAGGAGCCATCTGAATACTGGCCTGGAAACTATTGTTGTACGAGAATTCCACCAGGTGCAGGTGATCTGCCCAACTACATGTATAAATAACAAATTCTTGAGTTTATTATAATACTATTCTTTATTGTTATGGAGGAGATTTAGTTATCATAGTTTTATTATATTTTACAGCTTATGTATACATACGGGATTCCATACATTGGAGTATACTTCGTATGGATACAACTGGCATGTTTACGTACTTAGTCCTAAGTATTTTGGGACTGGGGTGTTACATGTTTTTGTGGTGGCCCATACAAGTCGAGTTTGTCACTTCGGTCACGTTACTGTACCGATGTGAGCCTGCATATAGGATTAGGATATAGGAATCTCATCCACAAGCTTGACTTCCTTCCTTGATTCCAAATCTCGAACTCTCGTACGATTACCTTGACTTCCTTCTACTTGATTCCTTTCACTGTAATCTTATCTTCTTTCGTACTGAATAAGGAGGTTAGAAGATAACTCATACGAGTATACGTGTTATATTTCTCAGTTACTCTATTAGTTGACTTTATAAGTTGAGTAGTATGACTACAACCTACCACCCGTATCCTTGTAACCTAGTATTAAAGTGTAACCGAGTGATAATGAATATATGCTAGTGTAGGAGAGATGTTTACCTTGAATATAGAGATTTTGTAGCCCATACCCATTTGTCAACCAAGGCCTGATACAAGAACCAGTAAGACGACTGTATACACAAGCACACCGGATAAGAATTAGATCCTTGTGAAACTCGAACTATTTATTACTGCCTTCAACGTATTATCCCGTACTTATACTATAAACTACCATGAATGACGATGCTATTTATAGCCTAGTCTTGCAAGCTTATTCTTTGTCGAGCTTGTTCGGGATATATGTATACTGGGGATGCCCACAAGCATATTGTCTGATTAGAATCAATGTATTATGGTCTGATCAACCATAGTGCACTTGGTTTGCTTTTCATATGATTATCCCATGTGGAGTGAGATATAAAGGTATCTAGGATCTCATCCGCGACTGCATTGACAATTCCTTTTGAATTATACATTCGCCTTTGAATCACGTAATTGTATTCAATGACATCTTTCTTGAACTCTTTATTGCTTTTGTCTTTCACTGATTGGAAAGACGAAAGCTCGTATTTGACAGATAGATGCAGAGTATCCCCATGGCCATGGTAGTTATATGCACAAGTATAGCAACCATCGGCCAAGCCATATAACTACAACCTTGCCTAATGTTGCTCATCCTTCCCTCGACCCTAATACTAATATCGTGACCTTCTAGTCATTTGAGCTTGAAAAATGAGTAAGATCTTACCCTTGGGTAAACCACAAACCTAGGAGACTATCTAATCTCTAGGAATCAATTATTGTGAGTCTCCAAATATTTATCTTGATTCTTGGCTTAACTAGCAACCCGTATGCCTTAACTCAAACCTTACTTAACTAGGCCCCCACAGTTTAGACATAGAAGAATAGACCAAAACAAGGACAAACATTTCAAGGACTGTGGTAGACACCCATTCCAAGATTAGAGATTCAGCAGATGTTACTCTAGGTACAAATTCTATTATCAAAGAAGTGACTTAGTATTAGAACAACACATTCACCAGCTTAGCCAAAATCTGTAGCATGACGCCCCGTCATTATGTTGAATTAGTAATCAACAAGTGATGCATGAGCACTATATTCAATACCTCTAGAACCCTTATGACTATAGTCTGGCAGGTTTGACACAAATAGAAATTTATGACTTAGTAGTTAGAGATCTTTCCCATGACGTGCTTTAGAGTTCGTTATCCCACCGATAGACTCTCATATACCATGGACAAGCGGGTCATTCTATCTTATCGACTCAAGTACGACTATATGCGATCATTTCTATTTATTAGGACTCGAGGTATGATCCTCAAAACTGGTTCACAACTACCCTATCATGTTATCGATCACATCGTGACTTATTATTACCAAAGGTCAAGGTACGATGTCGCGACTCCAATATTCCTAACCTCGTTATTCCTAAAACCATGTCCTAGTCTCTAGAGTGAATAGATTGTAAGCCACTCTTACTTTTAGGAATTTGGGGATCACCAATTGATTGAGGTAAATTGTTTCTCACTATGATGATAAATTAGTGAATCGTGAACTCCCACTTTCTTTTTAGATCTTTTGGTGTCCCTTACCGTGACTTTGATATTTGGAGTGTAATACTAGCTGTTACCTTCCAATAAAATTTATATACAAAACTTAAACGAGTCCACCTTCAAGTAGACATATCATGTGCCACTTAAACACATCTCCTTGCACTCTATTATTATGATATGACTTTGAGGTCAAAAGGGACTAGTGATAACCCTTACCATAACACCGATGTACTTTCCGACTGCAGTTAGAGAACCAACCTTGACTCAAATCTTTTGGCCCAATATATGGTTGTGATCTACTTGAAGCCCTCTACGCACATGCCACTAGTGTGCCACTCAATAGAGGTCTCGTGTGCTACTTAAACACAAAAGTCACGGAAGGCGCATCTCATGACTTACATAACCTATTCTACCAACCCGAGGGAAAATTTGCCCAACCACTTGAATTTGAACCTATTCTACATTACTTAACCTAATAGGGATGGTTTAAAATTCTATAAAATTTTGTCCAGCCACTATAGATTAAAATCTAAAGTTCATGCAATCAAAGATTGAAGTCCAATTAGGGAACCTATTGAGATTCAGTTAAACCCATCATAGCCCATCGCCATATTGGGACTATAAAACCAAACTTAATGAAATAGGCCCTCACCCCTATTATGTAGGCCCTACCTCTTGGCTCACTTTCCCCTTCCATAGATTTTGTAACTGCATCTCTTCGTAGCCTATGTTATGCATCTCTCAGTACCAACTTGCTTCCGGATATACTTGACCAAGACCTCTCATACTGTCTTGACCAAACATAGTTAATAAGTGGGCCATATTAAATAGATAATACCTAGACTTTCTATATATTATGTGACTATGATTGGAAATACCTCGTACTTCCATATACCTTCTTAAAATTTGACCTTCTTAGAAGCCCTATTACTGTACTTTTCCCGATTAACCAACTTCTATAAGTTGGGTAGAACATTGAACTTATTATACTCTACCTCTCATAATGGGATTACAATCGTGACCGTTCTTCCGTCTATTTGGAATTTATGAAACGATCTTTTATTTTGCATTTTATATCCCTTTCCTCATGCATTTAGATAACTACGGCAACAGATTGCAACCTAAATTCTTCAAGTCAATCATAGAATCGTTTTTGTTTAAATCAAGAGCAAAATTTTCGAGGCAAATAGATCGCAAGCCTCTCTAAGAAACATAGGATTTTGGAATTAGCAAGTGGTTGGAAATGATTGGTTCCAATTAGACTAATAATTCAATGTTTCATAACGTCGACCCATATTCGTATCATTTGATACCCTCGACCGTGATTTTGATAATTGAAGCACAACACTAGCCTTTTCCTTTCGACAAAGTTCACATTCACGAACTAGACTAGTCATGCTACTCACATGACATACATGTCCCACACAAACGAACTTTCCAGTGCTCCATTTAAATTACACCACGTATATGACACATTATTTTCCCAAAACAAACCATAGAGGCCTAAATTCGATCTATTCGATTTCACCCATACAAATATTGACCCATTTCCTTCACTAAACTGAATAATCAAGATCTATGCAAGACGTAGCACACCTATGACGTATGCCTTCCAACAAGCAAGCGCATGCCTCCTACACAACACCAAACATCAACCTACACATATGAGTCGTTATGACTTAGAGTTTTTAAAACACTTGCCTAATCATATTCTATAGCCTGGGTTCTTTAATTATCATCAATTCTCATCACTTGGCCATAAATTCTTTCCTAAATTTTCAAGCTCACTACTTAGTTTCCCATGTTAGACGTAGAACGAATCCTTCTGAACTGACACACCTTAGTATATTCAAATAAGAGGTTGCTACCAGCTTGTCAGAAATATGACCCTTAGAGTGATAATGTTTGATTATAGTAACTCTCTCATAGTTGTTATTGACCAAGAACGTCATGATGTTATCGAGGCTCACTTAGTATCCAAGACTGCGGTCAGAAGTGTCCATTATTCTCGTGCCCCTCCCTAGAAATTGTCCTCCTCAAAGTCTTGTAATGACGACGATCTTTACGGGTGGCCAACATCTATAAGTTGGGTAGAGTCTGGAAGGAAACATACCCCATCTTGTAGAATATGAGGTCAATTAGAATTCCTATGACAACCACCCTCCATCCTTTCAAAAATTGAGCTACGATTTGACGTACCTACTCTCCCTCCGTACAAAATCTCGCATTCTTGATATTATGATTATTTTTAATTTCGAGGACGAAATTGTCATAAGTTGGCTAGGATGTAAAACCCAATATTTAAATTATTTTTTGGATTTTATTTAATTCTAATTTATTTTTTTATCTTATTTATATTATATAAAAGGACTATAGCCATGGTTGAATTTGAATATGCAAGACGACTAGAAAGTATGTCATGCCTAGCATAGTCGGGTGCGTTAAATAGCATGATAGCCATGTTAGGAATGCCATGGTCATACTGTAGTCTCTTGCATGTTAACCATTCAAATTATGGCACAAGTTATATTTTTATTTAATTAATTAGATAAGAAAGCCTTTATGACTTTTTAGGAGACCCGGTTGCACCAAACCTTCCTAAACTTCTTTCAAGCCAAACCCAACCCTATATAGGCATATTGGGCATTAATAAATATTAATAATTACATATATTTGTATTTAATTCAGATTTGGATTGAATTCCATAGATAGAATTAATTAGTTCTTTATTAGGAAAGACCTTTTTAAATACTCAATCCAATCAATTAGCCAACTCACCAAACAACCAAATCATGCCATAGTGGACCCCCACCATAGATTTTGGCCAAGCAAACCCCTATGGCTGAACACCCCATAGGAAAAGGATTCCCACTCCTTTTTATAAATGCAACCCAATAAAGCCCATATGTATCAACTTAGCCCAAACCCTAACCCTAACTTAATTCCTCCTTTCTTTCCACCTCCATAGCCGACTACCTCTTTCCCTCTCCATATTTTCGGCAGCACTTCTCCCCCCATAGACTCCATATTTCATCTCCTCCATTGCACATCTCTCCATCCTTCACAAAAACTCATCTCCTCCACCATACATCCACCCAACTCCTCAAAACAAACCCTAAAAACTCCATCTTCTCCATCCAACCGTCTATAGCCATTGCCAACCCTTCCATACTCACCAAAAGAGGATTTGCGAGAAAGGATAGCGAAAAATATTGGAGCTTTGGCGAGGAGAAGTCGTCACAACGTCTCTAACAAGGACCTTTGGTAAGAAATCCTAATCTTTTCATCTCAAACCCTTACTAAAAATCTGTAAAAATATGTTATTAAATCTGTAGAAATAATATTTTTATGGATTTATTATGTACAATCATCTATAAAAGTTTCATAAAATATAGGCGTAATATTCATGTTTCGGTAGGATCACAATTAACCCCATTGTGAAGGAACTATGAGTTATTGGTGCCTATTCTTGAAACTGAATTTTATGTGTGTTCATATAATTAAATTAGGATTTTTAAGTATTTTTTCATGATTTTATCAACTCAAATCTGGTCGAGAAAATTGTAGGTCAAAACTAGCTAATCTCGCGTAACCGGCTGACCTAGAATATCCCAAACTTGTAGTATAACTCGACCCTTATACCTCTAATATTATTCTATGAAGTAAAATATTTTATTTTTGTTTAAAATATATTTTTGGTTATTTTTGTAATTTTGAGTCATTAACTATGTTCCGGACGAGTTTCGGGTAGACTAGCTGACTTAGTAATCAACCGGTCATAAATGTCTTTAGAAATATTAATTCTGGAATTTCAAAGATAAATCTGTAGAAAATTATTTTAAATATTATTTTTATGATTTATATGTAATTTTTAAGTATGTTATTGAAGTAGGGGCATAACCGACTAATTAAAAGTTATAAACCCTAAAATTGTGTTTCGATGTCTCATGGAACCTATGTATGATTGTATGGATCTAAATGGTTCCATGAGAGATTGCATATAATTTTAACACATTACTTTAACTAATTAATTCGTATCGTAAGTTTCGTAAGTAGTGACTTAATATAGTAATTAATTATATAGGAGCGTCGGGTTCCAGAGGCGTGGACGCGGGAGCGGCATTTCATATTCACAGCGCAGAATCAGGCAAGATACCTTGCCACCTTACTCTGTGATTTGTATATTCTTATTTTCAGTTGTTATTTTCATTATTTCTTATTTGTTGATATTATAAAGCTGTGAGTCCAAGTCACACTTGGGCTCAAGCGACTTTGTCGGTCATTTTTTTTGCTTTTATTTATTTTTCTTGCATTGACTTAGTCTAGTGACCACCCCTTTGTTGATGAGGTATTGGTATATCTCATGCGGCCTTGACACATACTTTATCATGTGATGTGAGTCACATGTAGGACACATACTCGCGTAGTCGGCCGGTCACCGATACGTATGAGGCGTGCGACGGTTAGGAGTAACTGCCAATATAATTGCATGCTAGTAGACTTAGCAGTTACTAGAGGTTTCTATGAGTCATGGATGTGACCCTACTAGGCTTTGGGTGGGGAGAATAGTTCCTTAACGTATGGACCACGTATGCACTTTTCTATTATTGTCGGTTATCTCCACTGGAGATACGTCTTCGAACTATCACCTTTGGTCATTCTACAACAAAAATAGTTCCCTTAGCACTCATAAATTATTTACGGGCTTATTGTATGGAATATTATTTCATGCCAGTGCTATCGATACTATCAACCGAATTTTTTTGCATCAAAACTTCCTTTTTGAAAACATTTTCAAAATTCGAGGAATTGAAATCGTGCTCTGATACCAACTTGTCACTCCCCGATTCGGGAAATCTTTCGTCCTCGCTTTGATTCGAAACCGAATCGTTCGTCCTTGCTAAGGCGTGATGCCAAACTGTCACTATCACTTTTTAGCCTTGAGGATATTTTGGTCATTGTGAATTATTTGATCTTATTTAAATTTTTATTATTTAATTAATTGCTAATTATCATGTTAGCCCTTAATCTAGTTTTGACCTAATCTAAGGGTTAGTCATTAACATAGAGGCTAAGTTAGAGGATGTTAACTTTATGGCTAAGTTAGAAATATCTAGATATTTAGTTAAGTTAGATATTTTAGCTTGAGGGTTGAATATACACATGGGACTTTACTAAGGGACTTAGAAACTTACCAAAAGGGAAGCCCATAGCTACCTAATGAATCAAAACCCTAACCCTAATCCCTAAATGGCTGACCAAGAGAGGCACACCCCCTATATAATATCTCTTCATTAATGCTTGTCTCCTTTCATTTCACATTAAGCCTAGTTTAGTGTTCTTCCCTAAATCTTCACCATTCATCCAAATTACCTCTAAATTGAGCCTAATCCCTTGTATTGGGATCTCTTGCTGTTGAAGAAGGACTTGGAGGCTAGCTAGCTAAGATTTGGAGCTCACTTGGCTATAGAACTTGGAGGAGGACGCCTTCCTTTAGAGTTATTCTTGAGATTTGCCCCCAATAAGTAAATGCCCTAAATCCTATTAAATTTCAATTTTCTTTCCATAGATGCATCCATATAGGTGTCCCCTAGCTTTAGGTGTAGTTTGGTAGGAAATGGAATTGGTTTGGTGTCCGTATCGGACACGTATCAGTGACTATGCCTATGTGTTTGACGAAATACCTCAACAAGATTTTTATTGCTATTTTTAAAAACTAATTTTACAAAATTGTAGATCTATATGTATGTATTATTTTTCGTAAGGACTGAGCATACTTTTGTGTTGTGTCCGTGTCCAAAATTGACATGGACACACAGTACGAGCAATGTGTTCGCTGCCCTGTTGCCCGCGTGTCCTAGCGGACACAACACGGCACCCCGACACCTGAAATTTGGTTTGTGGGTGCGGGAAAACACTGTCAGTATGCACACAAAGTTTGAGGCGATCTCGTCGAGTGGATCGAGAGAAATCTTGATCGTACTATTTTTTAAAATACTGCATACGCTGTTAAATCCCTACTGATACGCATTCGTATCGTAGACACGGGGACTCGTGGACTACATACAGGGTGTTAGACACCTAGGCCTAACCCTAACCTACCTCTAGACACGAACCCAAGACCCTTGGTGCTGTGTGTCGTGTCTTGGGACACTCGACACATCAACACGAGGCAGTGCTGAGCACTGTCCTCTGATAACCAATTCGATTTTGGTTGGACACCGTTGGACACCACTTTGGACACAAACTAGCACATATTTAGACATGGTTGTATGGACACATGTTTGACACATATGTGACACTCTTTCGACACCTGTTATACCTTCTTTTTAATATAATTGTTTGAGTGTTCTCAGGGGGAGGGTATTTCGACTGATACCTGAGATTTTAGCTATATTAACATGTTTAACTGAGTTTAGGTAATTTCATACATGTTATGCTTTGATGAAATATTAATATATTAGATAGGTATAATGTAATTTTTAGTAGGTTGATAAAACTGAGAATTCAATGCACTGATTAGCCTATTCACTACTATGTCAAACTGAGATTTTGGTTAAAATATCTGAGAATAGGGTTGTACATATGTTGATTCCTGAGAACCTGAGCATGACCCCTACTGTGCACAAAATACCATTTGCACTTCCTGTTACCTATGTAACAGTTTACACTATGTACATGACCCCCTTACCTGTAACACATTACACCCTTTCACTACGTTGTTGCACTCTTGTTGACTCACACACACTCACCCTATCACTACTGCGACAAGCTTGTACACACACACACCCACAACTTCCATGTGACACTCAATTTATCATGCTCTCTCTCTCACACACACACACACTTCACATCTCTATACTCACACACATGGTAAATTAGAGACTTCACCCTCTACCTTGACACACATTCACACATATATGTGACACTTGACACCCTTGCCATATACACTATTGACACACCCTATATTAATGCATAGTATGCCTGATATGCCTATACATATTTATATGTATAAGTTATGATGATGATGTGAATGATTGTTAGGCTTGATGCATGTATTGTTTGTATATGTATTCATTAGCCTACGTATATATACACATATGGTATATATATATATATTTTATACACATATGGTATATATATATTATATATATATATATATATATATATATATATATATATATATATATATAAAATATATATATATATATATATATATATATATATATATATTTGTGTGTTGCCTTTGGCATTGTTTGTGTTGGTGTGCTAGTATAGGCTTGGTTAGGCCTAGTGAGGCTTGTTAGACTAGGCTTGGACATAGTATGGCTTAGTTGACCTAGTTTGACTAGTGTAGTTGACTAGAGTTGACCAAGAGTTGACTTTAGTCTAGAATGACCTAAAAATCATATAGAATGAATTGTAATGTTCAATATTACCATTCTAGACATGTTGTGACCTGTGTTGCTCTAAATAGGACTCATCTACTCTGTCTGGACATCTACACTTACCAGATACTTAGGATATCAGGCGAGTATATTCTCTGACCGTTTCATACTTGCTAGAACTTATATTCCTTCTCTAGATTACTCTTCTTGATGCTGTCACATTGGTAACATAGATTGGTACTTTATGGATCTTTTTATGAGATATTATCCCCTTCGGGAGCATCGGATACTTCATGTCATGTGTGTTTCACTTACATCATGTATCTTAATGCTTTCACTATTCATGTATACTCTTGTGATTCATGTACTCTCATGTTCACAGAGCCCTCATGAATTAATTTCACGTGCTCTCATTTATGAGACAGTAAAATCTTGAATCTTAATTTAACTTCTCTCGATCATTGTGTATTGATTGGGGATGGGGGAGTAGAAATAGTCACGTGAATAATTCTAATGTAGTGTAACCATGAATCAACTTTGTAGTATAGCCATGAATCGTATCCAGCTGTTCACATGTCTATCTTGTACTATAAATCACTAGTCACTGATAGTTCTTTACTTATAGTAGATATTTCCATTACAGTAATCTCTTTTACTTCGTGTACATTCTTTCAGTTATTCATGTATCTTACTCTATTGCATACTTTATATTTTCTGACATAATATGAACTGCGTGAGATGTAATGTGCTCGTTTCTATCCTGACTGGACCTGTTGATATATTACAGAGGATGAGGACGAGGCTTTTTGTACCATTTAATATGGAGCATCCTTAGACGACACCTACGATCTGGACCTGCAACAGGATCCACTAGCAGTAGAGGATGATACCCCTATATTTTAGGCTTGCTAGCTTAGACATTATCTTATTTCTGAGTTTTATCTCACTTGGATACTTTATTGTATATATTTGGGATCTTGTGCTATTTAGGATGTTTGTGGAGACGTTATCTTAGACACTTAGACTTCTTTCATGTTTGTATTTCATTTTATGGATTCATATCATATCGATCTATCTTATCGTATATTCTACTTTAGATTGTGATTGAGATTGTACCTATCTTATTGTTCCTCCATTCGGAGAGTATATCTTGTGCAGTTATATTTTATACTGTGTTAGATGTTGTGACCTAGGACAGCGTTCTACCGCCGACACTATGGCGTTGGCTGGACGTACCAACTTTTCGTATCTCTACACTGGGTGCAGGTCGTGACACGTTTTTAGTGGTGGCCCATGCAGGTCTAGATTTGTAGTGGTATTCGAACTAGAGTATCACTGCAGCCTGGAGCAGGATGTAGGTTATAGTTTTGAGGTACTCAATCACATTAGGAAGTCTCTTATCCAATACTTGCCATCTAAATTTTTGTTGTTTAAATGCGTTTTTTTGAAAAAAATAAACTGTCCTCCTTTGATTTTTCGTTTCATTCTCAGTAATTATTTCTTGTTTGATATGTCTTCAGGATGGTTTTCGAGACACGATCTCATTGCTCCGGTCCGGGGGATACTATCGAGAGGTCGGCCACCTCGTATCCCATTCAGCAGGGCCTCGAGAATGCAGCTCCTGTTATGCCAGCTCATGTTGGCATTTTTGCTGCATTTGAAGGTGCACCTTTGCCTGTACAAAGAGCATACATCGTCATTCCTGATTTCTCTCAGTAGCAGCTGCCTTCGGGATAGGTTGACGTAGTACAGCTGTTCGCCTTCTTTCAGAGGATGGTAGAGGCCCAGCAGCAGCAGTCCGTTCATTTTTAGCAGGGCATAGAGAATGCCCATCAGCTTGCCCTGACGAAGGTGGAGAGAGTCATTGCACAGCCCAAGGCAGGCCAGATGTAGCAGTACCAACCAAGGACACCAGGGATTTAGGACTTCCAGAAGATGCGTCCATGGGACTTTCGCGACACAGAAGGATTTCTGTATGCGGATGACTGGATCGAGCACATCGAGGAGATCTTCCGGCTGGCGGAGATTCCAGTACGACTACAGATTTAGGCGACAGGTAGTCAGATGCAGGACCTGGCCCGTACATCGTACCAGACGAACCCCAGGATCGGTACAGAGGGACAGACTTGGGAGGCCTTCAAGAAGCTGTTCAAGAAGATGTTTTCCCCTAACACAGCTCTTGGCACCCTGGAGACGCAGTTTGAGAGCTTAGTTCAGGGCAGTCAGACTATCGAGGAGTATGCTGGGGAATTTTGCCGTCTAGGCAGATTTATTGAGGGACTCAGTGAGACAGCGAAGGCTCGGAGATTCCGGAAGGGATTAGTCAAGGAGGACAAGTCCTTGACCAAGAGTGACCGGAGTGCCACTTTTGAGGAGATTCTCGTGGGTGCCCCAGCAGCAAGTTTAGGATGATCTTGAGATGAAGCTCAAGAGGGGACGAGACACTCAGGAAGCCAGTAACAGCGGAGGACCGGCCAAGAGGCCCCACTTCCAACATGAGTTCTAGCAGAGGCTGTTTCACCAGCAGCCTTAGGGACAGGCCCGTGTACCTTTTTAGCAAGTACAGCAGCAGCAGCCGAGACATCAGCATCAGGCTCCGAGACAGTAGCCCACCAGTTGTGCCAACTACAAGAAGTCGGGGCATGGATAGAACGACTGTAGAAAGTGGCTAGACAGGTGCCAACTCTGTGGTTCAGTGGACCACCAGCTGAAGGAGTGTTTCCTATTTATGGGACGAGCAATACAGGAAGCAGGAGCCAAGGCTCTAGTAAGACAACAGAAGGGACCTTTGTAGACTCAGCTGTAGAGGTTCGTACAACATCAGCAGGCTAGGGGAGGTCACCAGGGGCGAGTTTTTGCTATGGCAGCTAAGGACGCAGAGGCTATCGGAGAGCTGATCGCAGGTTCTATTCCAGCTTTTGCTTTGTTCGATTCAGGGGCTTCCCATAGCTTCGTGTCTATATCTTTTGCTATTAGACACCACCTTGTATCTGAATCGTTGCCTAGGACTTGCTAGATCATGACCGGGGGTGGTATTATCCTCGTTAGTGATATTTGCAAGGGTCGGAGAGTTGATTTGGAAGGCCGGGAGCTGGATGTGATTCTGTTCGTGATGCCATTGTCGAACTATGATATCGTACTCGATATGGATTGGTTGGGCAGGCACCACGCCATTATAGTTTGCCGCGGGGGTATAGTTCATTTCAGAGCACCCGGAGAGCCAGAGTTCGAGTTCACCCGACGGCAGGTGGAGCAGAGTAGCAGAGTTTTCTGTGAAGTATCAGTTGAAGAGCAGGCCATGCCATACCCTTTGATAGCAGAGATCATGGACGTCTTTTGGAGGATTTGCCAAGACTACCACCGGACAGAGACATAGAGTTCTCTATAGACTTAGTACCCGACGTAGAGCCGATATCTCAGCATGTCTATAGGGTGAACAACAGTAAGCTGGTAGAGTTGAAGAAGCAGGTGGATGAGCTGCAGGACAAGGGCTTCATCCGATCGTGTTCTTCAACATGGGGTGCACCGGTACTCTTTGTACCGAAGAAAGATGGGTCGGTCAGGATGTGTATCGACTACAGGGCACTCAACAACCTCACGATCAAGAATAAGTACATGTTGTCGAGGATTGACGATCTCTTCTATGAGCTGACTGGGGTGAGGGTATTTTCTAAGATTGATCTGAGGTTAGGTTACCATCAGGTAAAGCTGAAGAAGGAGGATATCCAAAAGATCGCATTCAGGACTCGGTATGTCCAATTTGAGTTCATGATGATGTCGTTTGGGTTGACTAATTGTCACACCCATTTTTCTATTTAAAGGTATTTTAGTAATTATGAAATTCTTTTGATTATTTTAATATATTATACTATTGGTGTTGTGATTTTGGCCTGTGACAGTATAACTTTGGTGCAACCTAGCCTACTGACTCACCATGACTTAGTGGCCTAGTAGCATGATTTTTAGGGTTAGTTATCCTATTCTAAGGTTAGAAGCTATTGGCATATTTATTAGGGCTAGTTAGCAACATCCCTATAATTAAAGTTTATTTTATTTTATTTTTTAGCCTTAAAAAGAGGCCAAGCCCAACCCATAGGAAACCCTAGCCCATCTAAAGACGGCCGACAAAACTAGGTCAAAGGAGGGGGGGGGGGAGTACTTAATATCTCTTAAAGAGAATTCATCTCACTTTTCATTTCTTTTCTCGTGGAAAACCTAAGTAAGTTCCTTCCCTTTAACTTTCTCATTTCTCCTCCTATTAAACCCTAGTCTTTTGCATTAGGTTCTGATTATTGTTTATGAATTATTGTGGTTAAGGAAATTCAGATTTCGACTGCATGGGGGTTTTTGAGCCGCAGGGAGGAGTCTACACAAGTGAAGCTTTTTATAGGAATTCATCCCAATAGGTAAATTCTCCAAACCTCCATAATTTCATGAACTATTTTCGTAGATGCATCCATCTAGGTGTCCCCAAGCTGTAGGATGAATTTTGTAGGAATTTGCATCGATTTGGTGTCCATATCGGACACGTATCAGTGCAAATATGCATGTGTTTGATGAAATACCACAAAGGAAATTGTGTTCATAATTTTGAAGTCTAATTGATTGGATTTATAGATCTAAATATGAATTTTGATTCTGTATTGGACTGAGCATGACTTGCATCGCTTTCATGTCCAGAATCGGATACGAACCACAGCCCGAGACACGCACGCACTTGCCCTACTGTTCGGGTGGCAGTGCAAAGTGTCTGTGTCACTTGGACACGTAAAACTTGGTGTATGGCTTGGGGACATGACTGACATGTCAGCCCCTAAGTGCCATGTCATCTTATTTTATGTCGAACACGCAATTCGAGCCGCATGGATATGAGTCTGTCTTGTACGTGCATAAAAATCGACACTGATACGGCATTCTTGTTTCATCTAGACACATCGTGGTGATGTGTCAGGGACTCGAATGTGTAGCCCTACACCTGGGCTAGGTGTGGGAATGAGCACGTGGCTCCACATGGCCTGTGTCGTGTCCACGAAGACGAGACACGGCCGTACGAGGAGACAGAAACTGTATTCACTGATTTTGTGTTTTGGGAGTTTGGACACTTCATGTCCACTGTTATTGGACACGAATCACTCCTCCATGACATATATGTTCTGCCTAATCATCTGTACACTTTTAACTGATGG
>JANAVB010003400.1:49265477-49537977 GCA_029216955.1 Iris pallida | reverse complement strand
AGAAGTTTACCCAGCACCAGCAGCAGACCAGATGAGGTCAGCAGGGGCGAGCCTTCGCCATGTAAGCCGAAGATGCAGAGGCAATGGGAGATCTGATAGCAGGTTCTGTTCTTCTCGATTCTTTTCCTGCTTTCGCTTTGTTTGATTCGGGGGCTTCCTATAGTTTTGTGTCTGTATCTTTTGCTGTTAGACACCAGCGTTCTTCTGAACCATTGCCTAGGACTTGCAAGATCATAACTGGAGGTGGTATCATCGTCGTCGATGATGTTTTTAAGGATCGAAGAGTAGTTTTGGGAGCCGAGAACTGGATGTGAGTCTGCTCGTAATGCCATTACCGAACTATGATATTGTACTCGGTATAGATTGGTTGAGCAGACACCATGCCAGTATAGTTTGTCGCGGTGGTAGAGTTCTCTTCAGAGTACCAGGAGAGCCAGAGTTCAAGTTCACCAGACGAGAGACGGACCAGAGTAGCGGAGTTTTCTGCAGAGCTTCAGTAGAGGAGCAGGGCGTGCCACATCTACTAATAGCTGAGTTCATGGATGTATTTTTGGAGGAGTTGCCAGGGTTACCTCCGGACATAGATGTGGAGTTCTCTATAGATTTTGTGCCCGGCACAGAGTCGATATCTTAGCATGTCTATAGAGTAAACAACAACGAGCTAGTAGAATTGAAGAAGCAGGTGGATGAGTTACAGGACAAAGGCTTCATCCGATCGAGTTCTTCACCATGGGGTGCACCAGTACTCTTTGTGCCGAAGAAGGATGGGTCGGTATAGATGTGTATCGACTACAGGGCTCTCAACAGCCTCACGATCAAGAACAAGTACCCGCTACCGAGGATCGATGATCTGTTCGATCAATTGAACGGAGCAAAGGTATTCTCTAAGATTAATTTGAGGTTAGGATACCATCAAGTAAATATGAAGAAGGAGGACACTCCGAAGATAGCATTCAGGATACGGTATGGCCAGTTTGAGTCCATGGTGATGCCGTTTGGGTTAACTAATGCCCCAACGGTATTCATAAACTTGATAAAAAAGGTGTTCCATCAATACTTAGACAAGTTCGTGGTGGTGTTCATCGACGACATCTTAGTATATTCGAAGAGCCCAGAGGAACACGAGGAGCATTTGAGAGTAGTTCTAGAGACTCTCAGGAAGGAGCAGCTTTACGACAAGCTTTCGAAGAGTGAGTTCTTTTTGGATTAAGTTGATTTTTTGGGTCATGTGGTGACCGGAGATGGGATCTCAGTAGACCCGAAGAAGATCAGAGCAGCTGAGGCGTGGACAGTACCTAGTTCAGTTGTAAAGATCAGAAGCTTTCTGGGATTAGTAGGCTACTACAAGAGGTTCGTTCAGGATTTCTTCCGAATTACAGAGCCATTGACTAGGCTGACCCGAAAGGACACAGAGTTTATCTGGTCAGAGGAATGTTAGATTGCTTTCGATGAGTTAAAGAAGCGACTGACGACAGCCCCAATTTTGATATTGCCATCAGGATCAGTCGGGTTCACTATCTACAGTGACGCCTCAGGAAAGCAGGGTATGGGTTGTGTCTTACAGCAGCATGGAAAAGTGATTACCTATGCATCTAGATAATTACGTCCGTATGAGAAAACTACCCTACCCATGATTTGGAGTTGGCAAAAGTTATCTTTGCTCTTAAGTTATGGAAGCACTATCTATACGGAGAGCGTGTGGAGATCTTTACAGACCACAAAAGCTTGAAGTATGTGTTTATACAAAAAGACCTCAACATGAGGCAGTACAGATGGTTGGAGTTGATGAAGGACTTCGACATTTCATTGCAGTATCACCCAGAAAAGGCCAACATGGTTGCCGATGCCTTGAGTAGGTATCCGGTAGCTTTGTGTTTAACGATGGATCGTCACTTGTTAGCAGATTTAGAGAGCCTAGGGATCAAAGTGATTTTGCCTGGAGTTCAGAATCAAATATGGAGGCCTTCAGATTCATTCGGACATGATGGACCGAATCAAGTCGACTCAGTTCGAGGATATTACTTCGCAGTGTATCCGAGAGCAGGTTCGAACAGGATTGGTGGATGGTGAGCTTATTCTTGCAGAGGATGGCATATTGAGACACGGTTTCAGGCTATGTGTGCCTAGCGAAGACCTTCGGGAGTAGGTTATGTAGGAGGCCCATCGCTCACAGTACATTATGCATCCAGGGGCCAACAAGATGTATAGGGATCTGAAGGAGCATATATGGTGGTACGGGATGAAGCGGGAGGTAGCTTGCTTCGTAGCCAGATGTTTAGTCTGTCAGCAGGTTAAGGCAGAGATGCAGAGGCCAGGAGGACTGTTACAGCCGTTGCCTATTTCGGAGTGAAAGTGGGTGCACATCACCATAGACTTTGTTTCTGGATTGTCGTATACACCAGGAGAAAAAAATGCGATTTGGGTTATCGTAGACAGGTTGACCAAATCAGCCCATTTTTTGCCATTTAAAGTGGGTACGTCAACTGAGAGGCTAGTAGAGATGTATATGCGGCAGATTGTCAGGATACACGGAGCTCCGGTGAGAATTGTTTCAGATCGGGATAGTCGCTTTACTTTCCATTTCTGGCAGAGTCTGTAGACTAGTTTGGGTACTCAGCTCAAGTTCAGTACAGCATACCACCCTCAGACGGATGGACAGTCAAAGAGGACTATTCAGACACTTGAGGACATGATGCGGACTTGTGTTTTGAACTTTGGAGGCTCCTAGTAGGATTATTTGTATTTAGAGGAGTTTGCATACAACAACATTTTCTAGGCCAGCATTGGGATTTCACTATTTGAGGCACTATACGGGCTAGATGTCGTACACCCTTGTCTTGGGATGACGTTGGAGAGCGAGCTTTATTGGGATCAGAGATGGTTGTTGACGTAGCCGAGAAGGTGAAGCTCATCAGAGATCGACTTTGCGTAGCACAGGACCGACATCGGCATTGGGCCGATAGCCCCCGAAGACCGTTGCAGTTTGAGGTATAACTTAGATTTAGGATTAGGATTTTGGTTATTTTTATTTTATTTGATCATGTGATTGTTATAGTTAAGCTTGAGAGCATGTTTGTGCTAGATTGGAGATCTGGTGTTCCTGAGGTTATCTTTGACGCGTGGTACTATTCGCTTTGGCAAAGGTGGAAAGCTTAGTCCGCGTTTCATCGAACCTTTCGTCATTAGCGGAAGAGTCGGTGACTGTCATATAGACTGGACTTGCCCCCTGTATTAGAGGACGCCCATTGTGTATTTCACGTGTCGCAGTTGAGATGGTACGTGGTACATCCCAGCCATGTACTAGACCATTCCGAGATCAAGGTGGGCCCTACTCTCAGTTATCCAGAACAGCCTGTGGAGATTCTGGATCGACGGAAGAAGGTGCTGAGGAACCAGACGATACCCTTGGTTCGCATAGCTTGGAGGCACCACTCTCCAGGTGAGTCTACCTTGGAGAGGGAGGACGAGATGCGTAAGAAATACCCTTATCTTTTTCCACCGTGAGGTATGACTTTTCTATCATTCTCATCTATTCAGTTTTGTCTTTAATTTCGAGGACGAAATTATTTTAAGGAGGGTAGATTTGTCACACCCATTTTTCTATTTAAGGGTTAGTAATTCTGAAATTCTTTTGATTAATTTAATATATTATATTATTGGTGTTGTGATTTTGGCCTGTGATGGTATAAATTTGGTGCAACTTAGCCTAGTGACTCACCATGACTTAGTGGCCTAGTAGCATGATTTATGAGGGGGTTAGTAATCCTATTCTAAGGTTAGAAGCTATTGGCATATTTATTAGGGCTAGTTAGCAACTTTCCTTTAATTAATATTTATTTTATTTTATTTTTTAGCCTTAGAAAAGAGGCCAAGCCCGACCCATAGGAAACCCTAGCCCATCTAAGGATGGCCAGCCAAACTAGGTCAGGGGGAGTACCTACTATCTCTCAGTGAGAATTCATCTCACTTTTCATTCCTTTTCTCCTGGAAAACCTATGTAAGTTCTTTCCCTTTAACTTTCTCATTTCTCCTCCTATTAAACCCTAGTCTTTTGCGTTAGGTTCTGATTATTATTTATGAATTATTATGGTTGAGAAAATTTAGATTTCGATTTCATTGGGGTTTTAGAGCCGCAAGGAGGAGTCTATACAAGTGAAGCGTTTTATAGGAATTCATCCCAATAGGTAAATTCTCCAAACCTCCATAATTTCATAAACTATTTCTGTAGATGCATCCATCTAGGTGTCCCCTAACTGTAGGATGAATTTTATAGGAATTTGTATCAATTTAGTGTCCGTATCGAACACGTATCAGTACAAATATGCATGTGTTTGATGAAATGCGACAAAGAAAATTTTGTTCATCATTTTGAAATCTAATTGATTGGATTTGTAGATCTAAATATTACTTTTAATTATGTATTGGACATAGCACAAATTGCATTGCATTCGTGTCCAGAATCGGACACGAACCACAGCCCGAGACATGCGCACACGTGCCCTGCTGTTCGGGTGGCAGTAACTGACATGTCAGCCCCCAAGTGCCATGTCATCTTATTTTGTGTCGGACACGCAATTCGAGCCACGAGGATCTGAGCCAGTCGTACACGTGCGTAAAATTCGAAACTGATACAGCCTTCGTGTCTCATCTAGAAACGTCGTGGTGATGTGTCAAGGACTCAAATGTGTAGCCCTACACCTGGGCTAGGTTTGGGCTTGAGCACGTGGCTCCATGTGGCCTGTGTCGTATCCACGAAGACGAGACACGGCCGCACGAGGAGACTGAAACTGTGTTCACTGATTTTGTGTTTTGGGAGTTTGGACACTTCGTGTCCACTATTACTGGACACAAATCACACCCCCAGGACACATATGTTATGCCTAATCATCTGTACACTTTTAATTGATGGGTTATTGTAAGTTTTCAAAAAATCAATGAGTGATTGAATGTTTACATTTCCTATCTTTTCACTGAAACTGAATTTTCAGGTTTTAGAATGTTATTAACTGCTAATTCAAGGATAATTGTTAATGATTAACATGTATGCATGTTTCAGAGATGAGTTTATAGCTGGGTTCATATTAACATGCATGATTGGGTTGTAATTTGATTTTTTGTCCATTTTGATACTGTGCATTGATACATGGTTTTCTTTTTAGTTTTAACTGATTTTTGGATTCATTTGAATCCTGCCCATTTTCTGAGTTTTGAAGATATTTTGTTAATGTTTAAACATGAGTTTATGTCAGGGATATATGCTATATAACTGGGTTTAGATTGATATGTTTGTTTGGGTTGCAAAGGGGTTTTTCTACCATATTAATATTGTATATATATAGAGATTGTATCAAAGGTATATATATATTTTATATATATATATATATATATATATTGTTAAATGAAAAAAAATATATATATATATATATTGTTAAATGATGTATTTATGTGAAGCCTGTTTTTTCCTCAACTCTGAGATTATTGAGTGATTCCCAGATTTCTGGAGTCCTAATTATTAGTATATATATTGAAATCATTGGAATTAGAGTGTGTATTCGATTCCAGGATTAGTTCCTTCAACACAGCACACACATGCACAAGCATCTTCTTTACTTTCCTATATGTACGTACACACACACACACACACACATATATATATATATGCATATCCTATTATAAATATTAAAAATAAATGTGTATAAATATATATATGATTGTTACAATAGGACATATTTTAGGCTTACCAGTTTAGTACGGAGCCCATGAGCCTAAATTGGCCTAGTTGACTATCAAGTCGACCAAGTTGACAAAAGTCAACTTTAAGTCAAACTTGATGCAAATCAACTCAAATGAGCTTAGAATGACTAGATAAGTTGTGTTTGACCTAAAATTTGGTAGATAGACTAGTTGACTTATGGTTGACCAGGTTTGACCAGAGTTGACCAAATGTTGACTTTGACCTAGAGGGACCTAGCATCATTTAGAATGCTTTGTAGACTATTCTTATTTCATGTTAGATATGTTGTGACCTGTGTTGCTCTAAAATAGGACTCAGATACTCCAGCTCAGACTCATATTTCTATCAGACAACCAGGATATCAGACGAGTACATTCTCGGACCATTTCATACTTGTTAGAAATTATATTCTTGTTATAGTTTAATTTACTTGATGCTGACACGACATTATCACGGATTAGTATTATATGGATCTTTACATGAAATGTTATCCCCCTCGGGTGTATTGAATATATCGTGTCATGTGCTTTTCACGAACACCATGTATTTTGTGGACTCTTATTATTCATGTATACTCATGTGCTCTCATGTACTATCATGATCTCATGAGCTTCATATATAAACTATCATGTACAATAACATAACCTGTCTAGATTCTTGTGTATTGATTGGGGTTTGGGGGAGTAGAAATAGTCACGTGAACAATTCCAAAGTAGTATAATCATGTGCAAACTCTTTAGTATAATCATGTGCAAATCAAGCCGTTCGCATGTCTATCTTGTACTCTAAATCACATAGTCACTTACAGTTCTCTGTTATTATATATAGATAGACTTGTTTATCAGTTTTCTCTCTTTCTTTCAAGCTTATTTCTTACAGCGTTTCATGTATCTTAGCCTATCACATGCTTTATATTTCCTATCAAGATATGAACTACGTGAGATGTATTACGCTCGTTCCCGTCCTGATTGGACAGTTGAAAATATTACAAGTGATGAGGAGGAGTTCTATCCTACATATTATGGCACATGCTTAGATGACACCGGTGACTTGGACCCCCAGGAGGATCCTACAGTTGCTGAGGACTTGCCTATTTTCTAGATCAGATTTCTAGACTAGTTTCTCCTTGTTGTCTTACTTATGTACTTTCAGTTCAGGATATTGATAGATGTTGTATATTCAGATATTGCTCTCATTGTAGTTGGTTGGAGATTACTCGTTTATCTTATATTTCCATCTATTCTCTTTATTCTACCTTAGATGCTGTGATTGAGTCGTACCTTTATAATGTTCTCCGTTTTGGAGTGTATATCATTGCACAGGTTTGGTTATTGCTAGATATTGTGACCTAGTACAGCGTTATACTGCCGACACTACGGCGTAGGCTGGACGTACCCACTTCTTGTGCCATTACACTGGGTGCGGGTCGTGACACTAATGCCCCGGCGGTATTCATGAACCTAATGAACAAGGTGTTGCACCAGTACTTGGACAAGTTCGTGGTGGTATTCATCGATGATATTCTAGTATACTGGAAAACCGAGGAGGAGCACTTGAGAGTGGTTCTAGAGACTCTCACGTGGGAGGAGCTTTATGGAAAGCTCTCGAAGTGTGAGTTCTTTTCAGACAGAGTTGACTTCTTGGGTCATGTTGTGACTGGAGATGGGATCACAGTTGACCCGAAGAAGATCACTGCAATTGAGGCTTGGACAACACCGAGTTCAGTAGCGGAGATCAGGAGCTTCTTGGGATTGGCAGGCTACTATAGGAGATTCATGCCGGATATCTCCCGGGTTGTAGAGCCATTGACTAGGCTGACCCGGAAGAATGCAGAGTTTATCTGGTCAGAGGAGTGTCAGGTCGCTTTTGATGAGTTGAAGAAGCGGCTGACGACATCTCCGATTCTGACATTGCCATCAGGATCAGGAGGGTTCACTATCTATATCAACGCCTTAGGGAAGGGTTTGGATTGTGTCTTGCAGTAGCATGGGAAGGTGATTGCCTATGCTTCCAGGCAGTTACGTCCCCATGAGAAGAACTACCCTACCTACGACTTGGAGTTGGCAATAGTTATTTTTGCTTTGAAGTTGTGGAAACACTATTTATACAGAGAGCCGGTGGAGATCCTTACAGATCATAAGATCTTGAAGTTGTATTTACACAGAAGGAGCTCAACATGAGGCAACACAGATGGTTGGAGTTGATAAAGGACTTCGACATTTTCTTACAGTATCACCCAAGGAAGGCCAACGTGGTTGTCGATGCCTTGAGTAGGTATTCGACATGCATGTTTTTGACGATGGATCCTCACTTGCTAGTAGATTTGGAGAGCCTAGGGATCGAGGTGGTTGTGCCAGGAGTTCAGATGTAGATGTGGGGCCTTCAGATTCAGTCAGACTTGATAGAGAGGATCAAGTCAACTCAGTTCGAGGATGTTGCTCTGCGGTGTATCCGAGAGCAGTTTCGAGCAGGATTGGTGGATATTGAGTTTATTCTTGCAGAGGATGGCACATTGAGGCACGGTTCTAGACTGTGTGTGCCCAACAAAGAGCTTCGGGAGCAGGTCTTGCAGGAGGCCCACCGATATCAGTACTCTATACATCTAGGTGCCAACAAGATGTATAGGGATCTGAGGGAGCATGTTTGGTGGTATGGGATGAAGTGGGAGGTAGCTCGCTTCGTAGCCAGATGCTTGGTCTGTCAACAGGTCAAGGCAGAGAAGCAGAGGCCAGGAGGTTTGTTGCAGCCATTGCCCATTCTAGAGTAGAAGTGGGAGTACATCACGATGGACTTTGTTTCTGGATTGTTTCGTACACCAGGAGGGAAAGATGCGATTTGGGTCATCGTAGACAGGTTGATCAAATTCGCTCACTTTTTGCCATTTAAAGTGGGTACGTCTATTGAGAGGCTAGCAGAGATGTATATGCGACAGATTGTCAGGATACACAGAGTTTCGGTGAGCATTGTCTCGGATCGGGATAGCCACTTTACTTTCCATTTCTGGCGGAGTCTGCAGAATAGTTTGGTCACTCAGCTCAAGTTTAGTACTGCATACAACCCTGAAACGGACGAACAGTCAGAGAGGACTATTCAGACACTCAAGGACATGATGCGGACTTGTGTCTTAGATTTTGGAGGATCTTGGAAGGATCACCTGCACTTAGTGGAGTTTGCATACAATAATAGTTTTCAGGCCAGCAATGAGATATTACCATTCGAGGTGCTGTACAGGCGCAGATGTCGTACACCCTTGTCTTGGGATGACGTTGGAGAGCGAGCTTTATTGGGACCTGAGATGATTGTGGATGCAGCCGAGAAGGTAAAGCCCATCAGAGATCGGCTTCGCGTGGCGCAGGACAGACATCGGCACTGGGCCGATAGCCACCGTAGAACTTTGAAATTTGAGGTACAGCTTGGGGATAGGATTAGAATTAAAAATTGTTTTGTTTGTGATTTTGTTTGATCATGTTTGAATATATTAGTAATTGAGACCTTGTTTCTGATTAGGTTGGCGATCTGGTTTTTTGAGGATATCTCTAATACGTGGTACGATACATTTTGGTGGAGGTAGGAAGCTTAGCCCACGCTTCATCGAACATTTTGTGATCAGCGAAGAGTCGGTGACGTGGCTTACAGGCTAGACCTGCCACCTGCATTAGTAGTAGTCCATAACGTATTCCACGTGCCACAGTTGAGACGGTATATGGCAGATCCTGGCCATGTACTCGATCACTCAGAGATTGGGGTGGGACCTACTCTTAGCTATCCAGAACAGCCTGTGGAGATTCTGGATCGACGAGAGAAGGTTCCGAGGAACCAGGTGATACCCTTGGTTCGCGTCGCATGGAGGCATCATTCTTTAGGAGAGTCTACCTGGGAGCGGAAGGATGAGATGCGCGAGCGATACCCATATTTGGACCTTGAGGTATGATTGTCTATCCTTCTTATCAGTTCAGTTTCGCCTTTCAATTTCGAGGACAAAATTCTTTTATGTAGGGTAAATTTGTCACTACAACTTTTTAACCTTGAGGGTATTTTGGTCATTATGAATTATTTGATCTTATTTAAATTTTTATTATTTAAATATTGCTAATTGTCATGTTAGTCCTTAACCTAGTTTTGACCTAATCTAAGGGTTAGTCATTAACATAGAAGCTAAGTTAGAGGATGTTAACTTTATGGCTAAGTTAGAAATATCTAGATATTTAGTTAAGTTAGATATTTTAGCATGAGGGTTGAATATACACATGGGATTTACTAAGTGACTTAGAAACTTACCATGAGGGAAGCCCATAGCTACCTAATGAATCAAAACCCTAACCCTAATCCCTACATGGCCGGCCAAGAGAGGCACACCCCCTATATAATATCTCTTCGTTAATGCTTGCCTCCTTTCATTTCACATTAAGCCTAGTTTAGTGTTCTTCCCCAAATCTTCACCATTCATCCAAATTACCCCCAAATTGAGCCTAATTATTACATTAGGATCCCTTGCTGTTGAAGAAGGACTTGGAGGCTAGCTAGCTAAGGTTTGGAGCTCACTTGGCCATAGCACTTGGAGGAGGACGCCTTCCTTTAGAATTATTCTTGAGATTTTCTCTGAATAGGTAAATGCCCTAAATCCTATTAAATTTCTATTTTCTTTCCATTGTTGCATGCATCTAGGTGTCCCCTAGCTGTAGGTGTAGTTTGGTAGAAAATGGAATTGATTTGGTGTCCGTATCGGACACGTATCAGTGACTATGCCTATGTGTTTGACGAAATGCCTTAATGAAGTTTTTATTGCTATTTTAAAAAACTAATTTTACAAAATTGTAGATCTATATGTATGTAGTATTTTTTGTGAGGACTGAGCATACTTTCGTGTCATATCCGTGTCCAAAATTGACATGGACACGCAGCACGAGCAGTGTGTTTGGTGTCATGCTGCTCGCGTGTCGTAGTGGACACGACATGGCATCCCGACACCTGAAATTTAATGTGTGGGTATGGGCAAACACTGTCAGCATGCACACAAAGTTTGAGGCGATCTCGTCGAGTGGATCGAGAGAAATCTTGATCGCATTGTTTTTCAAAATACTGCACGCGCTGTCGAATCCCCAATGATACGCATTCGTATCATGGACACGGGGACTCATGGACTAAATGCATGGTGTTAGACACCTAGGTCTAACCATAACCTACCTCTAGACACGAACCCAAGGCCCTTGGTGCTGTGTGTCATGTCTTGGGACACTCGACACATCAGCACGAGGCAGTGCTGAGCACTGTCCTCTGATAACCAATTCGATTTTGGTTGGACACTGTTGGACAGCACTTTGGACACGAACTAGACAAGTTTAGACACTATTGTATGGACACATGTTTGACACATATGTGACACTCCTTCGACATATGTTATACCTTCTTTTCAATATAATTCTTTTAGTGTTCTCAAGGGGAGGGAATTTCGACTAATACCTGAGATTTTACCTATATTAACATGTTTATCTGAGTTTAGGTAATTTCAAACATGTTATGCTTTGATGAAATGTTAATACATTAGATAGGTATAATGTAATTTTTAGTAGCTTGATAAAACTGAGAATTCAATGCACTGATTAGCCTATTCACTGCTATGTTAAACTGGGAATTTGGTTAAAAATCTGAGAATAGGGTTGTACATATGTTGATTCCTGAGAAACTGAGCATGACCCCCTGTTGTGCACAAAACACCATTTGCACTTCCTGTTACCTATGTAACAGTTTATACTATGTACATGACCCCCTTGCCCGTAACACATTACACCCTTTCACTATGTTGTTGCACTCTTATTGACACACACACACCCCCTATCACTACTGCCACAACCTTGTACACACACACCCACAACTTCCATATGACACTCAATTTACCATGCTCTCTCACACACACACACTTCACATCTCTATACTCACACACATTGTAAATTAGAGACTTCACTCTCTACCTTGACACACATTCACACATATATGTGACACTTGACACCCTTGCCATATACACTATTGACACACCCTATATTAATGCATAGTATGCATGATATGCCTATACATATGTATATGTATATGTTATGATGATAATGTGAATGATGGTTAGGCTTGATGCATGTATTGCTCGTATATGTATTCATTAGCCTATGTATATATACACATATGGTGTATATATATATATATATATATATATATATATATATATATATATATATATATATATATATATATATATATATATATATATATATAGTGTTGCCTTTGGCATTGTTTGTGTTGGTGTGCTAGTATTGGCTTGGTTAGGCCTAGTGAGACTTGTTGGACTAGGCTTGGACCTAGTTTGGCTTAATTGACCTAGTTTGACTAGTGTAGTTGACTAGAGTTGACCAAGAGTTAACTTTAGTCTAGAATGACCTCGAAATCATATAGAATGCATTGTAAAGTTCAATATTACCATTCTGGATATGTTGTGACCTGTGTTGCTCTAAATAGGACCCATCTACTGTGTCTGGACATCTACACTTACCAGATACTCAGGATATCAGGCGAGTACATTCTCTGACCGTTTCATACTTGCTAGAACTTATATTCTTGCTCTAGATTACTTTACTTGATGTTGTCACGTTAGCAACATGGATTGGTACTATATGGATCTTTTCATGAGATGTTATCTCCCTCGGGAGTATCGGATACTTCATGTCATGTGTGTTTCACTTACATCATGAAAATCTATGCTTTCACTATTCATGTATACTCTTGTGATTTATGTACTCTCATGTTCCTAGAGCCCTCATGAATCAATTTCACATGCCCTCATTTATGAGACAGTAAAATCATGAATCTTAACATAACTTTTCTCGATCCTTGTGTATTGATTGGGGATGGGAGAGTAGAAATAGCTATGTGAATAATTCCAAAGTAGTGTAACCATGAATCAACTCTATAGTATAGCCATGAATCATATCCAGTTGTTCACATGTTTATCATGTACTCTAAATCACTAGTCACTGATAGTTCTTTACTTATAGTAGATATTTCTATTACAGTCATCTCTTTTATTTCATGTATATTCTTTCAGTTATTCATGTATTTTACTCTATTACATGCTTTATATTTTTTGACATGGTATGAACTGTGTGAGATGTATTATGCTCGTTCCTGTCCTGACTGGACCTGTTGATATATTACAGAGGATGAGGATGAGACTTTTTCTACCACTTACTATAGAACAGCCTTAGACGACTCCTGTAATTTGGACATCCAGCAAGATCCACTAGCAGTAGAGGATGATACCCCCATAGTTTAGGCTTGCTAGTTTAGACTTTATCTTATTTCTGAGTTTTATCTCATTTGGATACTTTATTGTATATATTTAGTATCTTGTGTTATTTGGGATGTTTGTGGAGACGTTATCTTAGACACTTAGACTTCTTTCAGGTTTGTATTTCATTTTGTGGATTCATATCATATCTATCTATCTTATCATATCTTCTTCCTTAGATTGTGATTGAGATTGTACCTATCTTATTGTTCCTCCGTTCGGAGAGTATATTTTGTGCAGTTATATTTTATACTGTGTTAGATATTGTGACCTAGGACAGCGTTCTACCGCCGACACTACGGCGTAGGCTGGACGTACCCACTTCTCGTACTGCTACACTGGGTGCGGGTCGTGACACGTACAAGTCTGGTGTTGCACTTGTACAAGGCAAGAACGTGCAATGTTATGTTATATAGAAACATTTGAAAACCCTGTTATATTTATAAATATTGAGGTCATAGTATATGAAGAAATAACACTTATTTTATTGATATTTGTAGCCAAGATTATTACTTTTTTTGGAATGATTTGGAATGCCTTTTTGGCTACATTGATTCATGAAAAGAGTACAACTGATAGGCTGTCATGAAATAACTTCTCTTTCATACATCATGCCCCTTTAGTAATATGAAATATTAGCAGCAATCTTTGAAAACTCTGCAGTACTTTGTGCATCTTTAGGGAAAACAACTTGAAAGTAGTACAATTCAGAAGGCCTTAGTTCGGTCATGCGCCTGAGCCTTCTCCAGAAACATTATAACAATGAGCTGGTGAGCCCCGTTGGATTACTCAGCTAAACCAATATTTTATTAATGACAAGCATTTTAAATCATGAGCTTATTAGGAACATGCAACATTTAGAGTAAATCATAATTAAGGCAACATGGAATTTCATGAAACCTTGTTTACTTTACCATTGGCCGAATCCAGCATTCCTGCATAAGATACATGCCTGCATAAGACATTGATTAGTATACATACTTACAATATGACCACTGGTAGTTGTGCACCATTTCGACATTGCCATATAGGACTTTGTATGGTAGGCAGTTGACCACTCACTAGGTTGCGAGCCCGAATGAAGGTTTCAACACCGTGCTACCAAAGCACTAATTCCCTCGTAGGCCGACTCGATCCCACCGTCACGGGTACCGTTCAAGGAAAATCTATATATACAAGTACGTCTATGGTCATGCGAATGTGTGTCCGTCTCGATAAACATTGTGTGCATAGAATATTGAAGTACTAGGCAATTTGTTCATTCTCAACATTTCACATTCCATCATTTCAAGCATCAATTAATCACATTTTATTGTTCATTTCATCGCAGCAATTCAATTTTCAATAGACAAGCATTATTTCAATGTTCAATGTCCATTATCTAGCTTCTTATTAGTATTGACTTGTGGCATTAGCAACTTGATATCGATCAACGGATGTTGCAAGACAATTATTTAGTTGGCATAAAGGAATAACAAGAGGGCCAAAACCACTACAACGATATACACTCACCAAATTAGAGAATCGTAGAGAGAGAGAGAGAGAGAGGAACACTTGCACGCTTAGCCTTTCGTCATGCGTCAGTCTGCAATGGTACCAAAAGTTTGGTTAATACTCCGTCTCGTTATGTTCCCTCTCTCAGAATTCTCAATAATGAATGCTATACAAATCGATAAAAATAGACAAGAATCAAATCATCAAAAACTATTCAGAAAAGCATCTATCCAAACCAAGTAGCAAAACCAGCAGCAAAACATCCAGAGAAAACTCTTGGACGCATTTCAAGAGAAACCAATCCATTAGTTGGAAAGGTTCATATGCATTTGTCCGTTGTCGATTCGATGCTGACGGTAAGCTTCCCTAATACTCGGTTCCGACCGAGTTAACCAAGACACAAGCCTTAGATAGTAAACCGCTAGGAGCGGGGCACTACAATAGAGAGCATGAAAGCAGTTCCCTATGCTTTAGCAGTAGGAAGCTTAATGTATGCAATCGTGTACGAGACCAGACATCTGTTTTGCCATTAGCATGGTCAGCAGATATCAGTCTAACCCAAGACAAGACCACTGGACTGCCGTAAAGCATATTTTGAAGTACCTTAAAATGACTAAAGATTATATGCTAGTTTACCAGGCAGATAGTTTAGTTCCATTGGGGTATACAGACTCAGATTTTCAGTCAAATAGGGATTCTAGGAAATCTACCTCTGGTTATGTATTTACTTTGGTAAGTTGAGCCATTGGGTGGAGGAGTATCAAGCAAAAATGTATTGCTGATTCTACTATGGAAGCCAAGTATATGGCAGCCTCTGAGGCAGCCAAAGAAGTGGTTTGGCTCAGAAGCTTCCTGTTGGACTTGGATGTGCTACCTAGTTTGCCTATGGCTATTACACTTTATTGTGATGATAGTGGTGCAGTTACAAACTCGAAGGAACCACGAGCCCATAAGGCAGGTAAATACATTGAACGCAAGTACCACCTGATATGAGATTTCGTAAAGAAAGGAAAAGTTGTTGTGATCAAGATATTATCAGCCGACAACCTAGCTGATCCCTTTACAAAGAGCTTACCAGCTAAGGCTTTTGATAGTCATGTTGAGGAAATGGGAGTCAGATGTGTGGCAGCATAGCTTTAAGTATTAGTGAAAGATTTGTAACAGTATACTGAAAAGCAATGCTTTGAGTATAAGTGGAAGATTTGCAACAGTATACTGAAAAGTAATGCTTTGAGTATAAGTGGGAGATTGTTAGGGTTATATACTAAAAGCATTACTTTTGTATTAACTTTATTTCCTTAAATTTTGAATGAGAATCATATGGGCAAATGTTTGCATATTATATTTATTGCAAGTGTTAATGCAAGTGTTTGATATTCTATATTATAGATAATATGGTGTGTGGTGTCATATAGAAGATCATATTGTCATTTCCCTATGGAATATATAAATAGTTCACAGCCTAGATGGACTTGGACAATCTATTGGAAAGGTTGTAGTGTAATCTGGTATTAGTTTATCTAGACTATAGGTTTACACTAGTACACTTTGTATGTATTGAACATGACCACTTGAGATTGTTCTCTTTGTACTGACTACATAAGAGAGCAAACACCTCAGTTCTTATGGATGCTTATTGTAGAAGCATGGAAAAGATGGAGTTTATGCGGATTATCACTCCATGCGGCCAAACGAAACTAAGCCGTAGAAGCAGTGTTCATGGAGACCCCATGCGGCCAAGTAAAACTAAGCCGCATAAGCAGTGCTCCTGGAGACCCCATGCGGCCAAGCGAAACTAAGCCGCAGAAGTAGTGCCCCCGGAGACCCCATGCGGCTAAGACAACTCGAGCCGCAGAAGCAAGGCTCTCGAAGACCACATGCGGCTAAGGGGACTCGAGCCACAGAGGGAAGGTTCTCAAAGTTTCCATGCGGCTAAGTGAAACCAAGCTGCAGAAGCAATGTTCTCAAAGATCCCATACGACCAAGCAGAGCCGAGCCGTAGAAGCAAGGCCCCTAAGGCCACTATACGGCCAAGACGATTCAGGCTCTACTTTGTGGAGGGGACACATGGAAATTTGACCATGTCTCAACCACGCAGATTTTCTACAACAAAATCTCAACAACCTCCACCCGCTGGCAGCCCAAGATCGAGTCTTCGAGTGTTGTTACAGACACGTGGCCACGTAGCCCTTTATGTGGCCCAAAATCTGCTTTATACAGGAATCACTATAAATAGCAGGGTACCACATCCTTGCTAAAAGGTTGGCAATCAAAGGCAAACAAATTTCTTCAAAAGCAAAGACTGCGTCTGATCGTCCAAGGAGTGAGGCAGAGTTGCTACACTTTTTCCAGCCTCCATCGTCACCCCCCCAGAATCAAAAAATAAACAAGTGTACTTAGATTATTTCCTAGGATTTCTTTCTAGGCTTTCTTTTCTACAAGCGAATTTGCAATCAAGTTCAATTCATCTGTAATTCTTGTTCTTGATATTTTAATATCAAATACGATGGCTACTCTGTTGGGTCTTCCTTCTTCTATGATGATAAGTTGGTGACTCAGAGGTTGGTGACGTAATCCGACACGTCCAAGCTCGGCTCTACGCAGCAAATGCTTGTGGTTCATTTTGACCAACAAACATTCGATAAAATGCACTCTGAAGGGAGCGTCAGCCCGTCATAGAAGCGAGCCAACCCAAAGAGAACCCGTAGGACGTCGAGGCACAAAACTGTTGCCCCTCGGCAGGTTCTCAAAGAAGCTTCTTCTGCGGCCCAAGACGGTGATTAAAGCTCTCCTTCGGCCTTGCTTCCAACCACAGATAACCCCACTGTCCCTAAAACCAGCATTGGAAAATACTATGATGCTGAGCTTTTTGGGGTACAAGGGAAATCCATGCGGACGAAGAAGAGGCTGCATAAAAAAATGGTCAGTCTGCCTATGCTGCATCCAACTCTGGCCGTAGGCAGATGGCCCATGCGACATCCAATCCTGGCCGCAGACATGCTGCCTCATGTTGCCCTGTTAGAAGTTCTGTATTCGACCGTCTCTCATGCGGACCAGACCCTATGTTGCCCATTGAGAATGTAGAATATTCTAATCTAGACACTTCTTACTATACACCTTCGGGTGCCAAGTCGAAGAAGTCTAGGGCAGTACGGGCCCAACATGCCCAGTCAACTGTCTAAGCTGCTGACCGTCAGCGAGCACCGTTAACTGTCATACGGCCCCTGATAGAAAGTTGGACAGAACAACTCACGTCCAGTCCTCCAGGGCAAACGGACAGGGTGGGTCTCAAAAGTCTCCCTACAACGATCGAGAGTAAGTACTTTTACTAGCCTCGGATCAGGGAACAAATATAATACTACGCACCCGTGTGCTCAGGATACCTGAGCCCACAAAACGGATACAAAAGTAGATCAATCTACCCTCGACTTGCGAGAAGTACTCATCCACAAACACAAGAAGAGAGAGGCAACCTTGGCATGCGGTGAGCCCTCCCTAGGACATCACTGTACCCAAGTTGTCATCAACTGCTGCAGCAATAAGTCGGCAGCACCTGAAGGTCGGCAGTCCATTTTCTAATGACTGTACCTGCCAGCACCTGTCCGACGACGACTCGAGAAACATGTACAAATTTTGGGAGACGAAGAATTTCCTTTCGCCTCCTGTAATTCAACTCGAAAGGTTCCTCCTGATAAGGGAGGAAAAAAGACAGGCTTTTCCAGCCCGGCAATCTCAGCCAATACTGCAAGGAAACTCTCATCTGCAGGATTTCTACCAACAACCACAGAGGGTGTCTACCTGGTCACTCGTTCCAGAAAGAAGCTTCTAACACCCGGAGGTGCATCCTCGACCTCCCTGGGGGTATATGATGGTGGGAGTAGCAGTCCTCTCAATGTATGCGACAACCCGGTGTTCTAAGAGGATACACAGTGGGTAGCGATCTACTGTTATTATGCAACAAACTTGGACGTCCCCGAGGGTGACCGTCTTCGCCAAGACGATGCAGCTTCCTGCATAGGGGGTGGCACCCCTTCCGAATCCGCGGAGGAGGACATTTCGACGTTCCTCGACGACTTCTCAGTACGAGGTACGACACGGAAAGCACATCCTCTACGATCCCATCTGTCTCTCCCCACCTGCAGACTGTGTTTTATGGCGGAAGATGATCATAAAGGACCTATGGATCGACAACGTCTAGAAGTACTTGACGCTGTGTTCCTATCCTTGGTCAAGTCAGTAGACGAAATCAAAGCTGTCTTACCGACTCAACCAGCAAGGACGCCTGGACAAACAAGCTTGGGACCCGTAGTCAACGCAGACTCCAACACGACTGCTCCTCCTTTGGGTGACAATCCTCTAGGAGCATCCAATCCTTCAGCTGCAAACGAAGCCAGGGAGGCAAAGAGGGAAGTACACGAGCTTCGAGCAATGTTTAATGCCCGAGACTCCTTCCGGGATCTCAGAATACGGCAGCCGTATCCCGTTGCCTGGAGAGATGTTCCTTTTCTGCCATGGTACAAACCGTTTCATATCGATTCATATGATGGGAAGACCTCTGCCAGCCGGTACATGACTTATTTTGAGGTCACAACAGACCACTTGCCGCACAGTGTCGCCATCCTCACACGATTATTTATCGGAGCATTGGAGGGAATCGCATTCGACTGGTAACGCAACCTTCCAGACAACTGCATCCATTCCTTTGACGACTTCAAACACATGTTCCTAGAAAGATTCTACAAAGTGGGACATGATGTGACGATGTCGTCTCTTATGGACGTTATTTAGGGAGGAAGGGAGCTAACAAGAAACTACATCGAACGATTCCGCCAAACCGCGATGAGATTGCCCCAAGGCAATCCCGAAAGCTCCTTGATAGAAATCTGTCGGAAGAAGTTGCTCTCTGCAATCATCCTCTGGATGGACGAAGATCAGTTCAGGGATTGGACGACCTACATCATAAGCGCTACCAATGCAGAGGCGAAGTTAAAGAACTCTCGCCAGCTGGGGTTACATATCTCAGATGGAGAGGACAAGGGCAAATATCCTGGTAATGCCCCCAATAACAACAACAATGGCGGCACCACCAACAACAGGGATTCCAAAGGCAAACAGGCCATGGTCGCTGGTACGACCAAGAAGCTTGGACAAAAGCAGGTAGAAGCTCAGTGGCCCAAGATAAATTACTCATTTGAAGATAGTCATGTCAAGCCTATCTTCTACATACTCTTGCAAGGGGATAGGATCCAACTCCCTCCACTAAGGCGTGAGCATCGAGCGACGGAGATGGAGGACCCGAAATATTGCCACTTCTACCGCTATGTCCATCATTCCACTCATGACTGCTTCCAATTAAAGCGGTACATCCAGAATCTTATCGACTCCAAAGCTCTGTCGCTAGATTTCGAAGAGGTACCGTGGCTGCGAACATGGTATCAGTTCAGTTCGTTGACTTCCTCCAACAAATAATGAAGACGTAATACCTATACCCCGGGCAAGGATGGAGGTTACTAATCTTCCATCTGTCCGGGACCAGGCGACTGGGCTAGTACCCGAAGTTATGCAAGTGGTGCCATCTTCAACCAACAAAAAGAATGGCAGGAAGTCTTGATCCTACCATACAATCCCAGCCGAAGCTGAGGAGGCGGTGACTGTTGTTACCCGGTCTGGCACACAATTCCAGACAACTTCGAGTAATTCTGTCGAGGATCCTCAGCCGACAACGCTGCCTCCTACCGATGTTTCGGGGCAGTCTCTGCCTCCACCGGCGGACAAGTCCATGCCGAGGGAAACCCGTTTTGACAGGCCACTCCGTAAGGATGTACCTCAGGGGCTGGAGAGACATTACAACATTGACATATTAGCACAACTGGATAATACGCCGACAAAGTTATCGTTATACGAGCTCCTAAGGCTCTCAAGGATCTTCGTGTCGCATTGAGCGAAGCGCTCCAGAATGCTGACACCTACTTAGCATAGGTCAAGCCTACAGGGGAAGACTCGTCGGCAGATCTCCAGGGCTGCAACTATGTGGATATAATGCCCAACATCGTATTCACCCTAATGGACATGTTAATCGATGCCTGCTTGCATGATCGCCCCTTTTACTACACTGGATACATAGGCGACATCAAGGTGGATCGAATGCACATCGATCCTGGCTCGTCAATAAGCATTATCCCGAAAAGCTTGCTTCAACTCCTCGGCATTCCTATGCACCGGCTAGCGGCGACCAACACTGCCATTAGCAGTTTCAACTCGGGAAAGAGCTATCCCCTGGAAAGATCCGCTTGAAATGTCATATTGGCAACCTGAAGATGGAGGTTACCTGCTACCGCATAGACGCAGATACGTCCTACAATATCCTATTAGGGCGTCCGTGGATACATGACTATATGATCATGCTATCCATACTTCACCAGTGCTTCAAGTATGTCAGTAAGTACGACTTTGTGAAGACAGAATGCGTCGACATCGATCCCTTCAAAGGGGTTGAGTCTTACTATTCTTCGGAGGCTTGTCTATATGAAGAATCCAAGAAGCACATAACTGACAAACTGAAGGCCATAACAAGGTTAGAGGAACCATTGAAAATTTATCTCCAGACCCATAAACCGAGCAAAGCCGCACCCCTTGTCGCAAATTTGCATAAAGAGGTGCCCGGTTCCCCCGCCCCAGCTGTGCAGTTGGAACCGATGGTCATCCGACTCCGAGGTCCAGCCAGAAGCTAAAGTTCGACATGGAGCCGATGGTGATCTGATTGCCAAAATCCAATCAGAGGCGATCGAAAGATGTGAGGTCCTCTGTGGCGCCGATGGTAATCTAATTGCCAAAATCCATTCAAAGGCAATCGGAAGATGCAAAGTCCTCTGCCGAGCCGATGGTTATCCGTCTCCCCAAGACGAGCCGGCAACCAAGTGTTGATCCGAGGCACTCATACAAGCCAGTGCCACAAGCAGAACCCTTGGTGGTCAAGTTGTCCAAGACAGTGTCCCAACCTCCGGTCACGCAGGGGGTAGCTAAAAAGGAGGTAGAACTCGCAAAATATCTGGTTGCACAGGTTGATAGTCCCTCTCTTGATGATGTAATCCCTGTAGACAAAATTCCTTATTTCATTAATAGGAGGCTGCCGTTGAACTATCGTGAGTGTAATATGCTTAATCTGATGTATGCTATGGAGCATGGTCTAGATATTAAACTGCACACACAGGTGACAACCGTCCACACCGTAAATTGACTTACTCCAATTAGAGGTGCCTACTTCCTAGTCTTAGGCAGAAGAAAAAGGGATCACACGATCATCTTCGGCCGAAAATAAGGACCACAACCTTTCATGCCAAAAGAGTTCGATCTCAAACATGACAATGGAAGATTGTCGCTCTACCTGTATAGTTCCCAAGCCAAGTACTTTATGCAAAAATAGGTGTACAACATGGAGACTACCCCAGGTCTAAATTATGGCAATGGCCGACGATCGCCTCTGTAGATGTCAGCCCTGGCTAGGAAACCTCGGGATTATTACAGCAAATCCAGACACGGCCTAAGTTTTGTTACACCAGTAACAAAGCCCGAGAGTTCCGATGAGGAATGCGAGTGGCATTCTCACTCATCCGAATCGCCTACATACGATTCCGATGATAGCATTGGGAATATATTCAGGCAGACATTGTCTGTCAACATGGCATTTTTCGACATTGAAGAGGAAGACGAAGATCTACTTGAACCTCTTAAATTAGAGCCATGGGCGCAACAGCTAGATGTACAATGGAAGAAGCACTTTGAATAACGAGACCCTCCCACTAAAGACGAAGTTATGCAAGTTGACCTCGGCAACGAATCCTCGCCCAAGCCAATCTTCGTCAGTAAAAGCCTGACGGACGGCGAACATGAGTCGTTGCAACTCGTCAGAGAATATATCGACGTCTTCGCTTGGAGCTATGAAGACATGCCAGGGCTAAACTCCGAGATTGCACTTCATAAGCTCAATATTCATCCGGACGCAAAACCAGTCAAACAACAGCGACGGCGGTTCCGTCCAGACATCATGAACTCTCTTGAGGCGGAAGTAAACAAGCTTATAGCTAGCAGTTTCATCCGTGAGGAGCAACACCCGGACTGGGTAGCTAATACAGTACCAGTCATCAAGAAGAACGGAAAGATCCGAATTTGCACCGACTTCCGCAATCTAAATGCGACATGTCCTAAGGATGAATTCCCTCTTGTAATTACTGACATAATGATCGATAATACGTATTGCTTCGAATGCATGTCCTTTATGGATGGCTTTTCAAGATACAATCAAATCAAAATCTCTCCTGAAGATGAGAAACATACATTATTTCGTACACCCATCGATGTATATTGTTACACAGTCATGCCCTTCGGCCTAAAGAATGCCGGTGCTACATATCAACGAGCTATGAGTGTCATCTTCAGAGATCTCTTGTGCAAGACGATGGAGTGTTACGTTGACGACATCGTCGTTAAAAGTCGCTCCAAGGATGATTACTTGCACGATTTGAGGACAGTGTTGGACCTTATGCTAGCACACAATCTGAAGATGAATCCCACCAAGTCTTTCCTGGGCATGTCCAGCGGAAAGTTCTTGGGCTTTGTCATTACTTCTCGGGGTATTCACATAGACCCCGACAAAACAAAAACAATCCTGGAAATGAGCCCACCGAGGAACCTCCTTAAACTCCGTAGCCTTTAGGGAAGACTAGCCTACATCAGGAGGTTCATATCTAACCTCTCAGGGCGATGTCAACCCTTCACATAACTCACGAAGAAAGGCATCTCTTTCGTATGGAATGAGGAATATCAACGCGCCTTTTATGATGTTAAGGAATACCTGTCGAATCTGCCAGTTTTGGAACCCTCGGTCACCAGAAAGCCCTTTCTGCTCAATGTACGGGCAATGAAACATTCCCTCGGTGCCTTGCTAGCACAGAATAATGATGCGGGGCACGAATATGCCATATTTTACCTCAGTCGAATGATGGTGGGGCCGGAGCATAGGTACACCGCCGTGGAGAAGGAATTCCTTGCCTTGGTGTTCGCCATTCAGAAAACACGACACTATGTGACAGGGCAGACCATCCATGTTGTCTCACGAGTTAACCCCCTCAGGGTTCTTATGACCAATCCAGGCACACTCAGTTCTCATCTAGCCACCTGGGCGATACTATTATCCCCCTACGACATAGTTTTCGTTCCACAGAAGGATGTCAAAGGTCAAGCCTTGGCCGACTTCTTAGCAGCCCATCCAGGCTCAGAAACAGTCAGAATCTATGAAGAAATTCCAAACAAAATCGTTAATTCAAACATGACTTCACATGATGCCTTTTGGCGAATGTTCTTCAACTGTGCTTCAAGAACGGGGCCCCAAGGTGATATCGTCGCTGGAGTCGGGATAGTATTAATTTCTCCCTCTTGATTGGTGGTCAACCAGGCATACTCTCTCACAGAACCCTGTTCAAACAATGTAGCTGAATATAATGCTCTGGTCATCGAGCTCCGACTCACAAAAGAAGTGGGAGTCGAATACCAAGAAGCACACATCGACTCGCAGTTGATTGTTAATCAAATCCGAGGCTCGTACGAGGTTCGTAACACGGACCTGATTCCTTATTATCAGACAGCAATTGCCATCATTACAACCTTGGAGGAGTTCTTTATAGAGCATGTTCCTAGACTCTAAAATATTGAAGACGACGCCCTAGCAGGCCTCGCCGGTTCCTTGGCGGTTCCAAACCATGCTCATCGTCTAGTAGAAGTGATAGGCCATGAGCTGGTCTGTCCCAAAAAAATGTTCAACTAGGTAAGAGTTACTCCGCCCAGATAACCAATAACGTGTAAGACTGGAGACTCCTGTTTATCGACTTTGCAGTCTACGAAATCCTGCCTGGGAATGTGAAAGAATAATGTTATATTGACGATCCTATGATGAGCTACTGTTAAGATGCCTGTCAAATGCAGAAGCCAAGAAAGCCCTATGTGAGGCTCACGATAGCGTTTGCAGGGCTCACCAACCTGGCCCGAAGTTGCAAGACCGTCTTCGTCGGATGGGCTATTATTAGCCTATAATGGTAGCAGACGTAGTCGATTATGCAAAAAAGTATAAGGCTTGCCAGATCCACGCAGATTTTATGCATCTGCCATCCAAGTTCTTGCACCCAACAGTGGCCTTTTGGCCATTTGAAACATGGGGAATGGACATCACTGGCCCAATCACCCTACCGTCATCTAGGGGACACCGGTTTATACTAGCAATCACCGACTACTTCTCCAAGTGGGCGAAAGCTATTCTGCTGGTAGAGGTAAAGACATCAAACGTGATTAATTTCATAAAATATCACGTCATCTACCATTTTAGACTGCCCTAGAGGATTATTCATGACAATGGTCCATAGTTCGCAAGCCATGCTTTCTATCGATTCTGTGACAAGAATCGGATTCAGAATGTGGCTTCAACGACATACAACCCATCGGCTAATGGTCTGGCTGAAGCTTTTAACAAGTCCATAATCAAGCTTCTCAAAAAGTTCGTCTCTTCAGACAAGCACGACTGGAATAAAAAGCTAGGCGAATGCTTATGGGCGTACCGTACTACAATTCGGACGGCTACAGGAAATACACTATTCTTTCTGGTGTACGGGAGCAAGGCAGTTCTTCCATTGGAGACCCAGATCCCCTTGCTTCGTATGGCCTTTACTTACCAGTTGACGTCGGACGATAACTACTGCCGACGGCTACAAGAATTGGAAGCCTTAGATGAGAAGCGTTTGCAGGCTCAACAAAGTATCGAGCTCTTTTGTCACGACCCGCACCCTAGAGTAAGGGCACGAGAAGTGGGCACGTCCAGCCTACGCCACAATGTCGGCGGTAGAACGCTGTCCTAGGTCACAACATCTAACAATATAAAGCTAAGCAGTTTATACTCCCCGAATGGGGGTGACATAGCAGAAAATAAACTCAATCACGACTAAGGACGAAGAAGCACGATATGATATAGAACTCAATGAAAATATAGATGATCAAATAGTCTAAGATAACATCTCAGCAGATATCCAGAGTATAAGGTCTCAGCTACTGAATATGAAAGAATATACAACCCAGATCTCAAAGACAGAAATAAAGTCTAACTACTAGTCTCAAGACAACATAAGTAAGATAAGGCCTAATTAAGCTAGTCTAGGCAGTAGGGTAAAGTCGTCAGCTAGAGCTATCCCGTAGAAGGTATCCACACAGGCCTCCTCCTCGTCCTCTGTAATATTTTCAACAGGTCTAGTCAGGACAGGAGCGAGCATAATACATTTCAATAGTTCATAGCAGGCTAGAAAATATAATCATGCAGTAAAGTAAGATATAGATACTGAAGGAAATGCAGTATGTAAACAGAGAGAGAGAGCTGTAATAGAAATATGTACTATAAATAAAGAACTAACAGTGGCTAGTGAGTCAGAGTACAATATAGACATGTAAATGGCATAGGATGATTCTGATGCTACACTATGGAAAGATTCTGATGCTACACTACTTGGATAATATTCACATGTCTACTTCTACTCCCCCGTACCCCCAATCAATACACAAGGATCCAACCAGATTATGTTATGATTCTATGTAACGGCCCCCGAAGGGTGGTACATAGTAGTCCCATAAATGGGGATTCTAGGAAACCCAATAAATGGGATAAGGATTCAAGGAAAACTCTGTGATCATAAGAGTATATGTCACAAGTGATCAAAGAACCAATGAAGCATAGTGATACGCCAAGTAAGTGAAACGCACTGAACATGTAGTACCCGATGTACCCTGAAGAGATAACATCTCAAGAAGGGATCCATATAGTACTAATCCGTGTGACCAACGTGACAGTATCAAGTAAAGTAATTTAATGCAGGAAAATAATTCTAAGCAGGATATAAAATGATCAAAGAATGTACTCGCCTGTATCCTGAGTGTCTGAAGAATATCTACTGTCCGAGGAGTGGTGTCTGTCTCCTATAGAACAGCACAAGTCACAACAAGTCTAAAATGATAACAAGATGCAATTTAATGCATTCTAAATGAATCTAGGTCAATCTAGGCCAAAGTCAACCCTTGGTCAACTCTGGTCAACCCTAGAAGTCAAACTAGGTCAACTATGGTCAAACTAGGTCCAACAAGTCTAAACTAGGTCAAACAAGTCATTCTAGGTCTAACTAGTCCATACTTGTCTAAACAAGCCTACACTAGTTAACCCATACCATTACAAGGCTATGCAAGCCTGATCCAAGCCTATCCCAACTATATCACATCATCACAATATAGTTATATGCTATAAAACTAACATACATTCAACAAGTCTAACTTATTCATCAATATACCTATTTATTTAGATACTTTACATATAGGCTATAGTACAATACATTAGGAACATCACACATACATATATATATATTATATATATACCTAGGCTCAAAATACTATATATACATTAACCATATATAGGTGCACTACATAGATTGATATATATATATATAATATCCATTACATATATACATTACATACATATATGATTTACATACATAAATAGATATTCATATATAATATATATTCACAATACATTATTTACATATATACACATATTACATATATAGAATATACATACATGATATATAGGGAGAGAGTATGTGTGTGTGTAGAGAGTGAAGCTTGTGTGTGTAGCTGTGTGATGAAGGGTGGCTGTTAGGGAGTAAGGAAAGTGTGTAGAGAGGAGGGAGTGATGTGGGAGTGTAGCTGTCAAGGTTGTAGTGACAGGAAAAGAGTGAAAGGCATCACTGAACAGTGTATGACTAAAAATATTAACAGGAAAGAGAAGGGAAGGAACCCATTGCATATCATAAATTCAGCTTGTATTGATAGTTCAGACCACAATATTCAAGCCCCCATTTTTGTATTCAAAACCAAACCAAAATCATCCAAATTTAACATACAGTTAGTTTATATATAGGAGAATCATATTAGGGACTCTAAACTGTAGTTAACAGTATTTAATTAGGTTAATTAGATGTCAAAGTTCATATTTCAAAATCTGGAAATACAAAGACTGATACACAGTTTCAGGAATTGGGTAAAATTAAATTGAAATAAAAAATCAAACTAAAATACAATTGTAATGGTTGGTAAATGAAGAACATCAAGTGCTCGTGTCTCCTAGGTAGATTCGTGTCCAACACAATGCGTCACAGTGCGTGTCCAAGCCACAGAGCATGAATCGAGCACTTACAGTGCACGTTCAGACCGCTGTACAGAGCACATGTACACGCGTTTCGTGTACACGACACGACACGAGCTAGGACACGTGCTCGTGTCAGTGGGTACGCCTAGGGTTAGTCTAGGTCTGACATGCCCTGAATCGTACCCAAGTGTCGCCGTGTCCGACTTCCAAAGCCGTATCCGAACCCAAAAACACAGACCGAACCATTAGTGTAAAACCTGTGCAGAGTGAATCTCGTGTCCGATACGACACGAGAATACTCGAGGCTTGGGAGCCCTCATGTCAGATACTGCCCCCACCCCCCTCGTCAAATCCCAGCTCGCCACGTGACCTGTGCATCGAGCACGAGGCCACGAGCAGCAGGGGGATGCACTGCCTGCGTGCGCGCGCGTGCACCCGCGCGTGCACGTGTCTAATCCGACACGACACGACACTAAAATCGACTCATACACTTGGGAACCACTAAGCGACACTAAAACACAATTTCCTATTCAATTTCTTTCTAGAAATTAAATCGAAATGCCCATTGGGGCATTTCATCAAACACTTAGGCCTAGGGTCGGATACGTGTCCGATACGGACACGAAATGGGTCCAAAATGACACAAAAATCTAGGGTTAGCTAGGGGACACCTAGATCTAGGTCTCCATGCAAAGAAATTCAGAATTTAATGAAGTTTACATAGATTTACTTATAGGTGACCAAATGCAAGAAAAACCTCAAATGGGGGGTTCCTCTTGCTAGCAAACTTCTCCAAATTGGTATGAATCTGAGAAAAATATATAACAATAGCAAGAACACTTCATTTAAAACCTATTGCAATTTATTTGAGGGAAAAATGAGCTAAAATAGAATATCTATGGATTATTGAAGTTAAGAAAATACCTCTTTCTAAAACTTGTTCTTCCTAAAGAGGCTAGCCCTAATTTCTAGGAGAATATTTATAGAGGGGAATCCCTAGGATGGGTCAAGTGGCCGACCAAGTATGGGTTTGGGTTAGGGTTGCTAGTGGGTTGGGCTTAGTCATTAATCAATGTTTCGAAAATCACAAGTCATGACTTGTGACAAAAAGCTTTCTATTCTAAACTCTATATTCCTCATTGATTCTAATAACTAGAGTATGGTTAACTTAACTTAACCTAGGGTCTCATAATATAACCAAGTCCAAACTCAACTAGGGTTAGGTTACCAAGTCAAAGTCAACCTAGTCAACCCTCATTCAAACAATTCCAAAATAATTCCTAAAAATTCCCATAAATTCAAATAAATTCTAATAAATTCAAATAACCCCAAAAATGACAAAAATACCCTCAAAATAGAGATGATAAACAAAATACCCTAATCTCATGGCTAGGCTCTAGGGTAGACAGTCTCTACTGTTTCACTAGCAAACACCAACATCACAAGTCATGATTTTAAATAGTCTAAAAATAATTAAAAATAACCAAAAATCATAATATGGAATAAATATCAATAAATAATAATTATAATTACAAAATTTTAAAATTACCCTCTTCTGAAAAACTTGGTGTTACAATCCTACCCACCTTACAAAAATTTCGTCCTCGAAATTAAAATGTTCCTACTCCTTCTAGGTCAAACCCCCACAATCAAGTCTCAGAACTTAAATAAAACATACGATTAAAAAGGACGGCATACAGGGCCATGGCATACGGTGGTAGTGAAGTCGCATTTAGGTATACTAGTCATGCTAACGAAAACGATCATAGGGTATCAAAACACACAAGCAATCTAGGGTGCTAACTAGAAAAGATACAGAAATAACAACCATCAAGACTGTAAGGCAGTCTACCCTCCTATATGAAAACTGGTACTTATCAAAAATAAAATATAATAAGGATAACTACCAATTATCTATTAAGGGATACTATACAAGAAAATTAAAATTAAAAGTTAAGGAATGAAAGTCAACTGCATGGAATCCAATCACAATATGCATATATAGAGAGTGTGTTAGAGTGGGAAAAGCTAGCATTAGGTAAATGTTATGTGGTTCATGTGTGTATGGGTGTATGTGGACATGTTCATATGGTTAGATAGTAGGCATGTGTATAGGAGGATTTGGATTTCAAGACAATAGCTATCAAGTTACACTACTCATGGCATATTGGTTAAACAATCTACAATACACAACCCATTTTCTCATAACATGCATGGCTAACCATATATATATATATATGTATATATATATATATATATATATATATATATATATATATATATATATAGGTAGAGATTTAGTTATGTATCTATATACATTATAACATGTATGCATAAACTCTATATATATCTATACAGGTATATGAACATAACATAGAGAGGAAAGGTTAGGTTTACATGGCAGTGTATACTAAGTCAGGGTGTGTGTGTCCTTGTACAGGGTATAGCTTAGTATTGAAAGGTTAAATCCAGTTTTAGTTCAGCATTTACATACAAAATCTGAAAATAAGCTAACATTTAAATCATGGTAATATTAACATAATAGAGTTTCAGATTTTTTTTTAGGGATTTGAAACATCACAACTAACTCAATGCTCCCAACACATACTAACATGATGGAGATGAACCCTAACATACTATCCATACATTTATCTATGCATACAGTTCAATATTACATATTAAATCTAAAATAGAACTAAACATTTGAAATCAATGTAAAAATGTAATCATGTATTCAGTTTTAGGATTTTGGAGAAATTCGAACATCAAACCAACCCAATGTTTATCACAACCTAACATGTAAGAATATGAAACCTAACATTATATTCCTACATACAACAATGTATATAGCTCAAAATATTATATTTTAAAAAAATAGTAATTTTGAACTAACATTTAAAATCCAGTATTAAGGGTTAATATGCGCACAGTCTTAGATTTGACAAATTCAAACATAAAACTCAACCAATTTTTTTTTGAAATGAAACCCTATGTGTAACATACATGTGCAGTGATGTAAACATAACTAATAACATAAAATTTATGTTTAATTTACGAATTTAAACAGGAAAAAGCAGAGAACCAGTCTCTGATACTGTACTGTATCAGAATATTGGGGTTTTGAGAATTTAAACATCAACAACATATTAACATGTATTCAGATAGGTTGGTAATCAAAGTGTAGCATACATACGTATCAGGCAAGGGTCTGCATACTACCTGTAAAGGTTGATCAAACATGACTGAACTCAACACAAAGAGAACTTAACTAAAATAGAAAACTAAACCAAATATAGGCTAAACAACATGTCAATAATCCTATACAACAATGACCTATAGATACTAACCAAACCCATATCCCATATGCCAATACCCTCTACAATCTATCTATGTATATAGACCTCTCAGTCTTAGGCGCAGCTACAACTATACTCAAGGACAGGCTCTAGTCATAGGTGCCTCTCTGGGAAGGGTAAGGGAAAATAATAACAATCGTGAAGGCTGTAAGGCATACTAACATCCTATATATAAACTGGTTGGTATTATAAATAACAGGGAAATCATCTACAATAGGTTACTATTCTAATACCAATGCTAACTATCATCTCTAGGGTACACACACTCTAAAAGTCGTCATATCATTTCACTATGAAGATCTACCAATGAACAAGCTCTACAAACTAAATATCCCTACTCCTAAGTTATTTACAACAACAGAAGGGTATAATGTTTAAAACGTTCTCAAGATACAACCTGTTATCATATGCGTCTGTCCAAAATCATGTTGTCCAGAGTCTTTATCATGCTAGTGAGCAAGGCTGCATAATCACAGAGTCCTTGACAAAGGTACGTACCCTTAGGTTCATGGTATTTAAAATTTTTGCATTGCCGCATACGACGGCGAAGACCTTAAATTTTTATACCCGAGAAATACATCCAAAATTTGACTACATGTCCTCACTATGCCAACTAACACGACCATTGAAGATTCTAGATTCCATAACTGAGGTGACCTAGCCCATATGATTTTCTCAGAAAGAAAAAAAAAGAAAACAAACATAACAAAAGAGTAACATAACAAAATTAATCAATCAACAAGGAACAGATGGAATCAGATTTCAAGGTAGTTATAAAAGACAATTTTAGGAATGAAATTGAGAAGAACGGAACTTGCAGTAAGATCTCCAATGGTCTGTGCATCATCGACTGTCCCGACGATAGCTCGCCCCTGCTGGTTTCCCCTGGTCTGCTGCTGATGCTGCATGAACTGCTACCGCTGAGAGAAATCGGGAATGACGGGAAAAGGTCTCTGTACAGACGGAGGTGCACCTCCAATGTAGCAGAAATGCCAACCTGAGTCGGCACAACAAAAGCTGCGGTCTCGAGGTCCTGATGAACAGGACGAGAGGTGGCCAGCCTCTCGATAGTATCCCCCGAACCGAAGTGATGAGATCATGTTTCCATAACCATCATGAAGACAAATAAAAACAAGAAACAATTTCTGAGAATGAAGCGAAATTTCAAAGAAGGACAGTTTATATTCAAGGGAAAAAAAATAATACGCAGCAAATTTAGATAAAAGGGATATGATAAGGAGTTTTTCCTAATGTGATTGAGTACCTTCAAAAATATCCTAATCCTACTACAGGTTGTAGTGATACTCTAGTTCGAATACCACTACATAAACGCGACCTGCATGGGCCACCACTAAAAACGTGTCACGACCCGCACCCTAGAGTAAGGGCACGAGAAGTGGGTATGTCCAGATTACGCCGCAGTGTCGGCGGTAGAACGCTGTCCTAGGTCACAACATCTAACAATATAAAGCTAAGCAGTTTATACTCCCCGATTGGGGGTGACATAGCAGGAAATAAACTCAATCACGACTAAGGAAGAAGAAGCACGATATGATATAGAACTCAATAAAAATACAAATGATCAAATAGTCTAAGATAACATCTCAGCAGATATCCAGAGTACAAGATCTCAGCTACTGAATATGAAAGAATATACAACCCAGATCTCAAAGACAGAAATAAAGTCTAACTACTAGTCTCAAGACAACATAAGTAAGATAAGGCCTAACTAAGCTAGTCTAGGCAGTAGGGTAAAGTCGTCAGCTAGAGCTGTCCCGTAGAAGGTATCCACACAGGCCTCCTCCTCGTCCTCTGTAATATTTTTAACAGGTCCAGTCAGGACAGGAGCGAGCACAATACATCTCAACAGTTCATAGCAAGTTAGAAAATATAATCATGCAGTAAAGTAAGATATAGATACTGAAGAAAATACAGTATGTAAACAGAGAGAGAGATGTAATAGAAATATCTACTATAAATAAAGAACTAACAGTGCCTAGTGAGTCAGAGTACAATATAGACATGTAAATGGCATAGGATGATTCTGATGCTACACTATGGAAAGATTCTGATGCTACACTACTTGGATAATATTCACATGTCTACTTCTACTCCCCCGTACCCCCAATCAATACACAAGGATCCAACCAAGTTATGTTATGATTCTATGTAACGGCCCCCGAAGGGTGGTACATAGTAGTCCCATAAATGGAGATTCTAGAAAACCCAATAAATGGGATAAGGATTCAAAGAAAACTCTGTGATCATAAGAGTATATGTCACAAGTGATCAAAGAACCAATGAAGCATAGTGATACGCCATGTAAGTGAAACGCACAGAACATGTAGTACCCGATGCTCCCTGAAGGGATAACATCTCAAGAAGGGATCCATATAGTACTAATCCGTGTGACCAACGTGACAGTATCAAGGAAAGTAATTTAATGCAGAAAAATAATTCTAAGCAGGATATGAAATGATCAGAGAATGTACTCGCCTGTATCCTGAGTGTCTGAAGAATATCTACTGTCCGAGGAGTGGTGTCTGTCTCCTATAGAACAGCACAAGTCACAACAAGTCTAAAATGATAACAAGATACAATTTAATGCATTCTAAATGAATCTAGGTCAATCTAGGCCAAAGTCAACCCTTGGTCAACTCTGGTCAACCCTAGAAGTTAAACTAGGTCAACTATGGTCAAACTAGGTCCAACAAGTCTAAACTAGGTCAAACAAGTCATTCTAGGTCTAACTAGTCCATATTAGTCTAATCAAGCCTACACTAGTAAACCCCTACCATTACAAGGCTATGCAAGCCTGAACCAAGCCTATCCCAACTATATCACATCATCACAATATAGCTATATGCTATAAAACTAACATACATTCAACAAGTCTAACTTATTCATCAATATACCTATTTATTTAGATACTTTACATATAGGCTATAGTACAATACGTTAGGAACATCACATATATATATATATATATATATATATATATATATATATATATATATATATATATATATATATATTATATATACCTAGGCTCAAAATACTATATATACATTAACCATATATAGGTGCACTACATAGATTGATATATACACATATAATATCCATTACATATATACATTACATACATATATGATTTACATACATAAATAGATATTCATATATAATATATATTCACAATAGATTATTTACATATATACACATATTACATATATAGAATATACAAACATGATATATAGGGAGAGAGTATGTGTGTGTGTGCAGAGAGTGAAGCTTGTGTGTGTGTAGCTGTTTGATGAAGGGTGGCTGTTAGGGAGTGAGGGAAGTGTGTAGAGAGGAGGGAGTGATGTGGGAGTGTAGCTGTCAAGGTTGTAGTGACATGAAAAGAGTGAAAGGCATCACTGAACAGTGTGTGACTGAAAATATTAACAGGAAAGAGAAGGGAAGGAACCCATTGCATATCATAAATTCAGTTTGTATTGATAGTTCAGACCACAATATTCAAGCCCCCATTTTTGTATTCAAAACCAAACCAAAATCATCCAAATTTAACATACAGTTAGTTTATATATAGGAGAATCATATTAGGGACTCTAAACAGTAGTTAATAGTATTTAATAAGGTTAATTAGATGTCAAAGTTCATATTTCAAAATCTGGAAATACAGAGACGGATACACAGTTTTCAGGAATTGGGTAAACTGAAATTGAAATCAAAAATCATACTAAAATACAATTCTAATGGTTGGTAAATGAAGAACATCAAGTGCTCGTGTCTCCTAGGTAGATTCGTGTCCAACACAATGTGACACAGCACGTGTCCAAGCCACAGAGCATGAATCGAGCACTTACAGTTCACGTTCAGAACGCTGTGCAGAGCACATGTATACGCATTTCGTGTACACGACACGACACTAGCTAGGACAAATGCTCGTGTCAGTGGGTACGCCAAGGGTTAGTCTAGGTCTGACATGCCCTGAATCACACCCAAGTGTCGCTGTGTCCGACTTCCAAAGCCGTATCCGAACCTAAAAACACAGACCGAACCATCAGTGTAAAACCTGTTCAGAGTGAATCTCGTGTCCGACACGACACGAGAAGACTCGAGGCTTGGGGGCCCTCGCGTCAGACACTGCCCCCACCCCCTCGTCAAATCCCAGCTCGCCACGTAGCCTGTGCATCGAGCACGAGGCCACGAGCAGCAGGGGAATGTACTGCCTGTGCGCGTGCACCCGCGCATGCACGTGTCCAATCTGATACGACGCGACACTAAAATCGACTCATACACTTGGGAACCCCTAAGCGACACTAAAACACAATTTCCTATTCAATTACTTTCTAGAAATTAAATCGAAATGCCCATTGGGGCATTTCATCAAACACTTAGGCCTAGGGTCGGATACGTGTCCGATACAGACACGAAATGGGTCCAAAATGACACGAAAATCTAGGGTTAGCTAGGGGACACCTAGATCTAGGTCTCCATGCAAAGAAATTCAGAATTTAATGAAGTTTACATAGATTTACCTATAAGTGACCAAATGCAAGAAAAACCTCAAATAGGGGGGTTCCTCTTGCTAGCAAACTTCTCCAAATTGGTATGAATCTGAGAAAAACATATAACAACAGCAAGAACACTTCATTTAAAACCTATTGCAATTTGTTTGAGGGAAAAAAGAGCTAAAATGGAATTTTTATGGATTATTGAAGTTGAGAAAATACCTCTTTCTAAAACTTGTTCTTCCTATAGAGGCTAGCCCTAATTTCTAGGAGAATATTTATAGGGGGAATCCCTAGGATGGGTCAAGTGGCCGGCTAGTGGGTTGGGCTTAGTCATTAATCAATGTTTCAAAAATCACAAGTCATGACTTGTGACCAAAAGCTTTCTATTCTAAACTCTATATTCCTAATTGATTCTAATAACTAGAGTATGGTTAACTTAACTTAACCTAGGGTCTCATAATCTAACCAAGTCCAAACTCAACTAGGGCTAGGTTACCAAGTCAAAACTAGTCAAAGTCAACTTAGTCAACCCTCATTCAAACAATTCCAAAATAATTTCTAAAAATTCCCATAAATTCAAATAAATTTTAATAAATTCAAATAACCCCAAAAATGACAAAAATACCCTCAAACTAGAGATGATAAAAAAATACCCTAATCTCATGGCTAGGCTCTAGGGTAGACAGTCTCTACGGTTTCACTAGCAAACACCAACATCACAAGTCATGATTTTAAATAGTCTAAAAATAATTAAAAATCACCAAAAATCATAATATGGAATAAATATCAATAAATAATAATTATAATTACAAAATTTTAAAATTACCCTCTTCTGGAAAATTGGGTGTTACATCTTTCAAGCACGCATCTCTAGGGCCTTCAATAAGAAAGTTAAGCTGAGGACATTCCAAATAGGCGATCTCATTTTGGCCGTTCGCAGACCGATGGTCATGACTCACAAAACTGCCAACAAATTCTAGCCCTAATAGGAGGGTCCATTCATCATTAAGACCGTATTCTCCAATGGCGCATACCGGCTCGTGAAACAGAATGGAGACTTAATTATGATGCCCATAAACGGTAAGTTCCTAAAGAAATACTATATCTAAGGACATGCTGGTACTTCCTCAAACCACCAAATCTCCTAAACTATCGATTTATGTACACCCAGTACCTCTGAACTTACACTCTATTAGCTCCGAGTGGACTCATATTGCATCCCCCCTGGGTGACAAGTCATGTATACTTAAATACCTCTGAACTTCTATCCTGATTCTTCACCTCGCCGGAGTTTACCTGGCTTATTGCCATCTTTGAGGAAAACTTCCTGGTCCTGATTATCGTGTGTCACGTTCATATTACCTCTGATACCGGTAGTCTCTTGACATAACACCTGAACCCAACCCGGGATAAAATTATGGTGTTAAGACCACAAAATCTATCTCGTCCATATTACCTCTGTTGGGTTTTGTCTCAAAATCTATTACTCGCACCACCATTGCGTAAAAGGGTAATAGGTCCACCAAAAATTATTCCTGATTATTGTGTGTCACGTCCATATTACCTCTGATACCAATAGTCTCTTGACTTAACACCTGTACCCAATCCGGGATAAAATCTCGGTGTTAAGACCACAAAACCTATCACGTCCATATTATCTCTATTGGGTTTTGTCTCAAAATCTATTACTCGCACCACCAGTGTGCAAAAGGGTAATAGATCGAAAAAAATTATTCATGATTATCGTGTGTCACGTCCATATTACCTCTGATACAGATAGTCTCTTGACTTAACACCTGTAACCAACCCGGGATAAAATTGCGGTGTTAAGACCACAAAACCTATCACGTCCACATTACCTCTGTTTGGTTTTGTTTCAAAATCTATTACTCGCAACACTAGTGCGCAGAAGAGTAATAGGTCCACAAAAAATTATTCTTGATTATCGTATGTCACGTCCATATTACCTCTGATACTGATAGTCTCCTAACTTAACACTTGTGCATGAGCCTGCCAATTGTCCTCTAGCTTCTTCAGTGTACCCTCCAGAGCGGCAGAGGTTCGTGTGACCTTATCGGTCTCCTCGGAGATCCTCTCTCTCTTTCTCGACAGGTGGCTTGGAGCTCAGTCTCCAGAGATGCCAGCTTGGCTTGTAGCTGGAGGTTCTGCTCGTTAGTTTCAGCCATAGCACGAACGATTGTCTCCTCACGAGCTAGGAAAAACTCTTCCTTTCGGCTCAGCTTGTCGTACTCAAGAGACAACTTTTAGAGGTCTTTCTCCAAGGTAGGCTTGGTTGTCTCTAGTATAGCCTTTACCTTTTCTACGGCTGTTATGAGAAAGGCACGCTCTTGTTCCATTGCAGCGGGAACGTCGACCTGCCATAGTTGTTGCAGTTGGGTTAGGCGTCTATCAGCCTCTACCAGTTTATGCTCTAAAAGAGTAGCCATCCCTTCTCCACCCGGGAGCGTCTTTAGCAGTTTAATATGACTGCAAGCGCAATAACAAGCCACGACGAATGACGTTCCTCTTCTCAAAGCAGCCTCAACCCCCCATTTTAAATGACGATAAATGCTCTCAACTATGCCCTTTGATGACTCATCTATTTCTCTAAAGAGGACGGCGCTGAAGGAATAGCACCTAGGGAAGCTGAAGATGTCTGGAAAGGAGGTGTAGCGGAGCTTGATGACCCTGTTAGAAGGGAAATAAACTCCGAACGATGATATTTTCGCGCAGCGGCAATCTTCTTCTCTGCGGTCCGAAGGAGCTGAAAACTGGGCAGAGCAGAAAGTTTAACTTACGGGAAAGAGGCAGCTTCAGTCGATCCCACATCCACCAAAGAGGTTGAAGGAGCCGCAACTGCTGTACTCAATACGGTGGAGGGCCCCTCGACTCGAGATAGGAAGGGAGAAGGGACACTTCTTGCTTATACCACGTCAGCTCCTGGACCCTCTTCTATCCCTTCCTCCGCGGCTACATCCACCATCGGTAGTGGAGAGGCAGTCCCTATAGGTCCAGAATGACCGACAATCAGCTTGACCCAAAAAAAATAGAGTTGAAGCAAAAAAATCTTCTCATTGGTAAGAATGTGACATAGATTACCAGAGGTGGGGGCAAAGACTGGGGCTTAGTCGGAGTAGTCTCATCTCCTCTCGTCTCCTCCATATCCCTGTAGGGTCAGCAGCGGCGTTCGAACCATCCACGTCTACCTCCTTAGCCCCTATTGCTGCAGGTAAAGATGTAATTATACAGCACCAATTTGTGAGGACCCCGTAGCTCCAGGGTCAGATCCCAGAGAAGGAACCGCAAGGGCAGCATCTGGTGATAAAAGGTTTGCTTCCTCTGATGCCTGTAAAGAAGAGCGTTCAGATAAAGTTTTGAGAACAATATTAGGGTTTGTCGTGAAAGAAGTTAACCCCATGTTGACTTCGGTGTCACTATCCATTTCCTCGACGGCAGGCCCACGGAACCTAGCCGCAACTCGCTTCTGGGAACGAGGCCTATCAGTGATGGGGTTCAGACCTGTTTCGCTTATATGGAGGATTTGGTACAGAGGAAGTCATGCGCATCACCAAAGGACTTACAGAGGGCTGGAGATCTTCAGAGTTATCTTCCTCCTCCTCCATGTTGTCAGAGTCAGAATCAAAAGCTTTCCATTTCACCTTCCCCATCCTCTTGTGGTACTTTCTCTGTCGCTCCTCCAATTTCGTACCAACAAAAAATTGGTACGTGGATCAAAGTCATTGGGGGGCACGTTCACGGACACATGACGAGGGGCCACCATATACGCGATATGCCTCGAAGTCCCGGCATCATGCAGGATGAAGCTGGCCTGGGTGTGGGTCGCCGAATAATAGTGCCAGGCCCGAATACCATCCAAGACGCTCCCTTCAAAACCCAGGCAGGGATTACGGTTATTCAAATATAATTGACTATACCCAAATTGCCGAAAGTACCGACTGGGCAAGTATGGCTCCAAGTATACAATGTTGCGGTTGCGGTACAACATATATGAGGGGGCGGATACTCTACAACCAGCAAAATAGCTTTTCGGACAGGGCCTGGGGCACAACAGCGCTATCAAGGTGAACGCGTCCCATCTCTTCCTCATTAAAAGACGGGACTGACACAAAAAAGGAGTATCTGTCCACCCGCACAAGAGCTACTCGACAGTCAGGAATGTTGGCCCATTGGTCATGGTAAAACCTGATTTTAATAATGGTCAAACTCTGTCTCGATATACGAAATATATTTAAATGCTTACTAAAGATGTTTTGGATACTGATCAAGATTGGATATCTACTAAGTTCAAGACCGAAGCTATGTTTGCCACTCAAGACTGTATTTTCTTACGTAATATAATTTTCTTTTTTATTTGAGTTAGGAATACATTGTACACCAAGTCGTACTGGCAAATAGGCTACCCGAAATCATTTTTTAAAACTGACCTATCGTTTTTAAAATGATCTATGTTTTTGAAAAACATCTACCTTTACAAAAAGCTTCTAAAGGATTTTTAAAAAGTCAAAATCATTTGTCACAAAATAAACCTGACCAAACCCTGACAGAACTCGGCCAGAGTTCGTCCAGAGTTTGGCCAAGGTAAACGTTATGTGAACGTTGGATTTTGAACTTGGTCTCCCTTCAGTTGCGGTTTGTTACAAAGAGTTCTATCCGAATTCTGCCCGAATTTTGTCAGAGTTCTGTCTTTAGAAAAACTATAAATATAGAGAAATTTTGTTCATTTCAAATCATTCATTCACTTTCATCTTCTCTCTTCTAAAGCTTACGTTTCTTCCAAAGAGTTTTCAAAAAGCTTCCATTTTCAAATCCCAAGCCAGTTACAATTCTCTAGTCAATTTGCCGGTACGGTGCGGTCTAGTAGATTTCAAAGAAATTATAATCGGAGGCTTGATTGAAGAAAGACTCTTCAAAACTGAAGTTTGTCGAGTTCTTCGTATCAAAGCTCGCGTCTGTAGAAGTTACAAGGACTTCGTATAAAAACTTACGGGATTTTCTAATAGTGGATTCAACTGGAAGCTAGAGTTCTTCCGAATGGACTAGTCCTCACAAGAGGGAAACTAGTATAAATCATTGTGTTTGCGTTTGCCTTCTGATCACTCTTTTCTTTACAGTTATTATATTGTGATTATTATTATTTCTGTGATCTAACTGCTAACAAGTTTTAATTAGCAATATTCTGCTGCCTACTCTATTCACCCTTCTTTAAAGTATTCTGCATTACGATTTTGTTCCTACAATTGGTATTAGAGCGGGTGTTTGTTATATAGATATTACTGCTCATACCAATTGCTCCTACAATTGGTATTAAAGCGGGTTATATAGGTAAAGCAAGGTAAAATTGCAGTTATATTCAGTTACTTTTAATTTTTATATAGATCACAACATTAAACATGGCAACTGTGAAATTTACAAGTGAAGGCGAAGCCACAAACAGACCTCCACTGTTTGACGGCACAAACTATACTTACTTGAAAACACGGATGAGTTTCTTTCTAAAATATTTTGATTTTGACTTATAGTCTATAGTTATTGATGGCTACAAAAGCCTCCTCGTATTAATGTTCATGGCATTTTAGTTGAAAAACCATATGATAAATATACGGAGGATGAAAAGAAAAAGGCCAGTCTTGATGCACGTGCTATTAATACTTTATTTTGTGCATTAGACATAACTGAATTCAACAAGGTGTCGACTTGCACAATATCAAATGAAGTGTGGTAACTTCTCGAAGTAACCCACGAAGGAACAGCACAAGTCAAGGAGTCAAAGATCAGCAGACTTACTCAAGAGTACGAGGCGTTCAAAATAAAGCCAAGTGAATCAGTCACTCAAATGTTTACGAGATTCTTGGATATTGTAAATCCTTTGTCTTCATTAGGCAAGGAATACAGTAACCATGAGAAGATTTGCAAACTTCTACGAGCTCTAACAAAGAACTAGATTCCAAAGGCTACAGCTATCATTGAAGGAAAAGACCTCCCAACAATGTCTCTGGAAACACTCATGGGTAAGCTACTCACTCACGAGTTAGAACTTCAAGACTTTGAAGATGCTACACCAAAGGAGAAGTCAAAAAAGTTGATCGCTCTCAAGGCTCAACATAGAAGAACTGTCGATGATGATTCTGACGATAGCGACTCTGACTCTGATGATTAAGATCTTCTGGTAAGAAAATTCAAGAAGTTCATAAGATTCAACTGAAGAACAAAAGATAGCAACAACAACAACAATGAGGAAGATCCTATTTACTACGGATGTAAGAAAAAAGGACATATGAAGAAAGATTGTCCAACAACATCATCATCAACAAGAAAAAGCAGCAAATATGACAAAAGCTACCTGAAGTGATCTACATCAAGGAAGTACGGCAATACAAGCATATGGCATGAAAGCGAAGCCAGCGATTCAGAAGACGAACAATCAGATGACGCTACAAATATATGCTTGATGGCTTGCGATCAGGTAATCACTAATCCTCTGTTTGATCCTTATGATGATTTCACCTTTGAGCAACTAGGAATGTCTTTCAGTGACCTGTTAAATGACTACAGGAAACTGCATAGTAAATATAAAACGTCTAAGAAGGTACTCAAAGAGTACAAAGGTGAGATAGGAAGACTTACCGACCAACTAGTTGATGTTAGAAATAGTGATACTTCTATTGAGTCTGGTGAGCTTTCATCTATTAAGCTGTTGTTACACGAGACTATTAAGTTATCCGAAGAAAAAGACCAAACTATCATCCAGCTAAAGGAAGACCTATCTAAGGAGAGAAAGAGTCTCCAGTGTGCACAAGTCATAATAGAAACACTTACATCTGACTACACTAGATTATATGACACCTCTAAAAAGTTGGAAATTAGTTTTAGAAAACGGCCTAAAGTTGCTGCTTCCTATTCTAACACGTGTCAATTACCAAATCACCGGAACACACCCAAACAAAACACTGTCAGACCGAACCATACCAAACCTATGCCCAAGAAGACTAATAGGCGTGTATTTTTCTATACTAGAAAACCAAAACCTACCAATCAAGCACCTCATACAACTTTCAACACTCAACATACAAAATGTTATTATTGTGGCCTCATTGGTCATATATCTTCTGTATGTAGAATCAAAAAGTTAGTAGATTAAAATATTTATGCATGGATACCAAAAACTAACCTGTCAGTACCCTACAAGAAATGGGTACCAAGAGTTTCATCTACAAATTATTTTGTAGGTGGAATGCCCTTTACATGCTAGAAGCAAATGGATCCTCGACAGCGGTTGCTCACGGCACATGACCGGTGATGCTTCATTATTCGCAACACTGTCGAAGAATAATAAAGAAGGATACGTCTGCTTCGGTAATAATTTAATAGGATACATAATCGGTATCGGTGACATTGGTAAGGCTCCCTATCCTGTGATTAAAGATGTCTGTCTAGTTACCGAGTTAAAACATAATCTGCACAGCATAAGCCATTTAGCTGATCACGATTATGGCATTAACTTTGTCAAAGACAAATGTACTATAGTTGATAGTTCAACGGGTAGTACTATCTTTGAAGGTATCAGGGAAGATAATATATATGTTTTCTATCTGTTAGAAGATGCTAACAAAGCAGGTAGATGCTTGATGGCCAAGGGCATTGAGAGTCAACTATGGCATATGAGACTCGATTATGCAAACATGGACACAATTTCAAAACTATCCACAAAGAAGTTGGTACGCGGCTTACCGGACATATCTTTCAAGAAGGATACGGTATGTAGCGAATGTGAAAAGAACAAAGCTACCCGATCCGCCTTTAAATCCAAGAACGCTGTAAGTACCACTATACCTCTTCAATTGTTGCATATGGACTTATTTGGACCAAGTAGAATTGCTAGTCTAGGTGGTAAGTTATATGCATATGTCATTGTAGATGATTTTCCTAGATACATTTGGATATATTTTCTTGTACGCAAGAACGATGCTTTTTCTGAATTCGTCACCTTTTGCAAGAAAGTACAGAATGAAAAAGGTTTAATGATTACTTGTATTCGTAGTAATCATGGCGGTGAATTTGAGAATACAGAGTTCAAGCAATTCCGTGACATACACGGTTATTTACATGAATTTTCCTGCCCTAGGACTCCATAACAAAATGGAGTTTTGGAACGTAAGAACAGGACTCTATCTGAAATGGCTAGAGTAATGTTAAACCAGTTTAGTCTACCTAGATACTTTTGGGCTGAAGCTGTCAATACAGCGTGCTATATTCTCAATAGGGTTCTAATTTGACCTATATTGAAGAAGACTCCTTATGAACTATGGTTTGATAGAACACCCACTGTTTCATATTTCAAGATTTTTGGTTGTAAATGCTTTTTTTCTTAATACTAAAGACAATCTGAGTAAATTTGATGAAAAGGCTGATGAAGGTATATTTTTAGGTTATACAGGAAAGAGCAAAGGGTACATAGTCTTTAACAAAAGAACTATGATCATTGAAAAATCAATTAATGTCAAGTTTGATGAACTAAATCAACATTCAGATGATGACGACAATGAAGACGTGATTATACCAAGTACAACTACTGCAAAATCTTCATACAAAGATGCAGAACTTTCAAGAAAGGAAGCCGGAACCAGCAATCCTGAGGTTACACCAAAAGCGATGAGATTCTTGGCAGATCATCCAAAGGACTTGCTAATTGGTGAGATTACCAAGGGTGTAAGTACTCGTTCCTCTAATAAAGATATAGCTTCTTGTGTTGCTTTTATTTCACAGCTTGAACCCAAAAATATTGAAGAAGCATGTAGTGATAATTGTTGGTTAGATGCTATGTAAGAGGAATTAAACAAATTCGAACGGAATCAAGTTTGGGAACTTATTCCCAAGTCCATTGATCATCCGGTCATTGGCACCCGTTGGGTATTTTGAAATAAACTGAACAAGAATGGTTTAGTGACTCGTAATAAGGCTCGACTCGTAGCTTAAGGATACAATCAAGAAGAAGGTATCGACTACGATGAGACTTATGTTCCAGTTGCGAGATTAGAATTCATTCGCATGTTATGTGCATTTGCGTGTTTTTATAAATTCAAGTTATTTCAAATAGATGTTAAAAGCGCATTTTTGAATGGTTTTAAAAAAGAAGAAGTTTATGTAGCTCAACCTCCAGGTTTTACTAATTTCAAAAATCCTGATTATGTTTTCAAGTTAAAGAAAGCCTTATACGGTTTAAAATAAGTCCTCGTGCTTGGTACGATCGTCTAAGCTCTTTTCTACTTGACAACTGTTTTTCGAAAAAAAAAGTTGACACTACACTGTTTATAAAATCTTTGAATAATAATATTCTTTTGATTCAAATCTATATTGATGATATTATTTTTGGATCTACTGATGAATCTCTTTGTCGAGAATTTTTAAAGTGTATGCAGAATGAGTTTGAGATGAGCATGATAGGAGAGCCGAAATTCTTTTTCGGACTGCAAATCAAACAAATCAACAATGTGATGTTCATAAATCAAGCAAAGTACACAAATGATCTATTAAATAAGTTCGACCTCGAAGCAGTCAAACCACTTAGCACTCCAATGGCGACTTCAACCAAGCTTGATATTGATGAACAAGGCAAGCCCATCGACATACATAATTATCGAGGTATGATCGGTAGCTTACTGTACATAACTGCTAGTCGACCAGATATTATATTTGGTGTTTGCTTGTGTGCACATTTTTAAGCCAATCCTAAGGAATCACATCTGTGCGCAGTTAAGCGTATCTTCCGATACTTTAAAGGCACTTCTTCTGTCGGCTTATGGTATCCCAAAATCACGTTATTTGACTTAACCGGTTATTCTGATGCTGATTTTGTCGGATGCAAAGTAGATAGAAAAAGTACCAGTGGCACATGTCATTTCCTAAAAAAGCCCTAGTATCTTGGTTTAGCAAAAACCAAAATTCTGTCGTATTATCAACAACCGAGGCTGAGTATATCCTCGCAGGACGTCGTTTTGTACAAATTTTGTGGATGAAGCAAACTTTAGAAGACTGTGGATAGCATTTCACACACATACCCATTTTTCGTGATAACACTAGTTCTATTAATTTGACTAAGAATCCAGTATGTCACTCTCGTACTAAGTATATCGAGATTCGACATCATTTTCTTAGAGATCATCAACAAAATGGAGATATAGACCTTGTATAGATCGACACACAGAATCAATTGGTTGACATATTCATAAAACCTCTAGCGGAAGATCGTTTCAATTATTTACGTCAAAAATTAGGAATTTTAGACGTCAGTAATATTAATTAAATTTATTTTATTAATTAATTTATTTAATACTCAATAACTATTTTCGAGACAAGCCTAAAAAGAGTCTGTCTGTCACCACGACTACAGTCGAAGCGAAGCGCTACTTAAGAGTTCCCCGGTGAACCTCCGTTAGCTGGGACAGTACTCCAACAACTAATCTAAAACAAATGTTGAGTAAAGAATATTAATTTATAAAGTAATATTAATTATATTATTTAAAATTTAAAATTACTAAACTTTGAATTAAATATTTGAAATGATTTGATGAAAAGGATATGGCTTACAATTTTTTTTAAAAACCCAGGAGAACCCTAGGCGAATTCGGCCCGGGTTCGGCCCGAATTCGGCCAGAGTTCTGTTGGTGCTGTATGATTTTTAAACAGAACCCGAGGCCATCTCCTCTTCATCACTTCTAAATCAAATTTTTATCATCACAGTAGCAGCCGAAGAACACCCCTAACCCTAGCTTTTTTCAACTCCATATCTTCCAATCTACGTGGAGATTTTCATCCAAAATTTGGATTCGTGCGGAGAATCGCGTCCTCTACAACATACTTGATTCTCGGAAGGTATAATCCCTTCTCACCTTCATTTTCAAATTTTTAGGGTTTCTAGTTTTGGAAAAGAATGCCTAAGGGATTCAATCCTTTCAAAAGGAAGAAGACCCATGCCTGTGAAGAGCCATCGTCTTCTGATCCGAACACGAATTCCCTCTTTTCTTCGGTCCAATCGGATGATGACGCGTCGGATGAGTTTTACTTCAAAACTCACAACCAAGGATTAGTTTGGTATGTCGATTTTGCTATGCGCACTATATGCACAGGCTCTCCGATTAAGTGGACTGTATTTTTTGATCACCATCCCTACTTTGAGGCATTAGGGTTACACTATCTTACTACTCTACAATTCTCTATAGCTACTAATGCCATTAGATTGTTCTGTTGTAACTTCGTGTTAGATACTTTTACCACAAGGACTCGTATTGGCGGGATCGATATCGAGTTCAATGATGTGTTGCTAGTGGAAATCCTTGGTCTTCCAAACGAAGGTGCCCCGCTCGATGACATCACTGACTTCGATTTTCTCGAGGGCACGACTCTTGTTAGTTTCAAGAATGAGCTTTGTGCACCCGCACGTGCTCGTCCTGGAAAGTTCAAGGCCAATAACATGAACTTGTTTAACTACGAGTTATATCGCATCATCTATTCTACTCTACTTTCCAAATCCACTTCAAAAGATGATGTCACTTTACTAGAACTTTCTGTCCTATATCACATTCTTAAGGGGATTACTTTTTTTTCCCCTAAGAGTATCATTCAGATGATGGATAGATGTCGTGGAAGAGACCGCAACCTTTCTTATGCGATGCTTATTCCACGCATCTTCCAGCATTTTGACATAGACTTATCCACTTGTACTCTGGACCCTGAGCACAAGTTCCTCAAGCTTTCTTGTCGCAGCATTGCCACTGCTCCTACACCTCCTGTACCCACTCCTACTGCACATGTTCCTCCTCAGTCTTACCCTATGACCTTTAAGGGTATTCATTAGTACCTATCGGATCTGCAGACGTTCTTTGTTGACACTTCCAGGGAACATGAGTTCCGTGACGTGACTCGATTCCATGTTATTGCCAAATCATTTGCCGATCTCAGATTTGCACAGACGGGTCATTCTGCTAGCTCTCTTCCTAGAGACCCTTCTGTATCTGGTTACTGTATTGATGATGAGGCGATCCACTCTCTGTTCCAGCCAGGGAACTCTTACGATTGGTATCGTACTTCTTGTGCTACTCCACACACCTCTGGAGTTGGCACATCTGGAGCTGGTCCATCTAGACATGCTGGCACTGCAGTTGACGACGATGATGACGACGATGATTTTTGAGTTGTCATACATTTGAGACTGATGATTTTTTCTTTTATTTACTTGGAAATGCTCCGACATTCCAAGATAGTATCAGTACTCTTATTAGTTATTGGGATATGATTTATGACTTTTTGATGGACATGTTCTATGCTTCAGTTTAGCATTTTATTTAGTTTAACATTTTATTCAGTTCAGCTTTTATTATAGCATTATCTTTTTATGCTTCCATATAAACTACCTGTGATAATTATTATCTGCTTATCTTATTTTTGTTTGTGATATTTATACCATGCCTGTGTTGAATGTTTTTATTCATATTTTTTGCGTGTTTCTTCACTGATTGTAACTTACGCATATATTGCGGGGGTGCTTTCTCTTTTGCAATTATTTTGCTAAGTGGCAATAGGGGAGAAATAAAGATCTAACATCTTCATGATCACAGGTTATAAACAATTTTTTTATTAAATATCTCGGTACAATTTTGAGTTGATAAAGACCAAAGATGTTATATCGGTCAAGGTTTGTCAATTATCAAATATGGGAGATTGTTGGCCCATTGGTCATGGTCAAACCTGATTTTAATAATTGATCAAACTCTGTCTCGATATACAAAATATATTCAGATGTTTACTAAAAATATTTTGGACACTGATCAAGATTGGATATCTACTCAATTCAAGACTGAAGCTACGTTTGCCACTCAAGACTATATTTCCTTATGCAATATAATTTTCAATTTTATTTGAGACTAGGAATACATTGTACACCAAGTCGTACTGGAAAATAGGTTATCCAAAATCGTTTTTCAAAACTGACCTATCATTTTTAAAATGACCTATGTTTTTGAAAAACATCTGCTTTTACAAAAAGCTTCTGAAGGATTTTCAAAAAGCCAAAATTATTTTTCACAAAATAAACCTGACCAAATCTTGACAAAACTCGGCCAGAGTTCGGTCAGGGTTCGGCCAAGGTAAACGTTATGTGAACGTTGAATTTTGAACTTGGTCTCCCTTCAGTTGCGGTTTGTTACAAAGAGTTATGTCTTAATTCTGCCTGAATTTTGTCAAAGTTCTGTCTTTAGAAAAACTATAAATAGAGAGGAATTTTGGTCATGTCAAATCACTCATTCACTTTCATCTTCTCTCTTCTAAAGCTTACGTTTCTTCCAAAGAGTTTTAAAAAAGCTTACATTTTTAAATCCCAAGCCAGTTACAATTCTCTAGTCAATTTGTCGGTACGGTGCGGTCTAGAAGATTTCAGAGAAATTATAATCAGAGGCTTTATTGAGAAAAATTCTTCAAAACTCAAGTTGGTCGAGTTCTTTGTATCAAAGCTCGCGTCTGTAGAAGTTGCAAGGACTTCGTATGAAAAATTATGGGATTTTCCAATAGTGGATTCAACTGGAAGCTTGAGTTCTTTCGACTGGACTAGTCCTCACAAGAGGAAAACCAGTATAAAACTATGTGTTTGCGTTTGCCTTCTGATCACTCTTTTCTTTATAGTTATTACTTTGTGATTATTATTATTTTTGTGATCTAACTGCTAACAAGTTTTAATTAGCAATATTCCGCTGCCTACTCTATTCACCCCCCTCTAGAGTATTCTGCTTTACGATTTCGTTCCTACAGGGAAAGGTGGTACAGTTCCAGGGCATGTGGTGATAGTGATAGATGAAGGCATCGTCACTTATCGCATTACCCTCCGGGCCAGGTCGCATCAGAGAGGGGCAATGCATCAGCAGCCATCCAATTAAATAATTCTACGATAGCTCAATTCTGTTGAAGGGTTTCGTAAATTCACGAGCAATAACTTTTGACGTGAAAATACGAAGACCCCGATGGATGTTGCATACCATAGCTGGAAGCAGAGCCAACTTGCCTCCGAAGACCAGCTTCACCATCGGAAGGATCAGGTTGCTGCTGATCCTCTCAATCGAACCAGAGCCCTCCGAGATGACACAAACCCTCACCCATATCATCAGGTACCCGGCCAGGATGGCCTTAGAAGACAGAGGTTGGGTATTATGGTAAAAATAGCTGAAAGTGTCGTTCAGACTCCCAAACCTGTCACCAGCAGTCCGGGCCCTCTTAGTGCTTCACACCTGAGCACCCATTTGTTCCTGAGACTGGGGACTCCTAACGGCAACCCGACCAGAAGCGCTAGGGTTAAAAAGATAACCGATCCAAGCCTTGGTATGAGGACGGTTCCCTTCTGAGCTTTCGTCCTTCTTTTTGGATATTTGTTGACAGGTGCTATAATGACATAGCACTTTCTAGTATACGGTAAGGAATCCGGGAAACCACCGCTCCAGTTCCTCAAACTCTTTATTTGTCGAGGTACACTCATAAGCTTCATCTCCCTAGGGCAATTTGGAAACATCATGCATCTCATGAAGAGCAAGCCCCATCTCTTTCCCGGGAGTAAAAAAGGTCCCAGTCCGACAGTTGTACATCTCGAACAATGCCATAAACAACTTCGGGTTCATAAACAAGCCATAGCAGGAGCCCCTAACGGCGTAAGATAGGCCGATCCGTCGTAGGGTGTCCTCATATTCTGCCAAGATCCAAGAGGTTAGATTGACCCATGGAGGGGAACGGTGCAGCCAGTTCAATAGCGACAATCTCCCTGCAGGGTATGACCCTTTGCGAGCAATCCAATTCAAAAAAGTATCGGTCTCGAAAAATTGCATATTGTGCTTCAGTTCGTTGATGAGACTGCCAGGAGCCAGCCCAAGGACAGAGTAGCTCATTGTCTCCCTTATTGCAACCACTGACCGCGTAGGATTATTGAAACAAATATGGCCCACGAAGACTCCCTGTTGATCCAGAGATAGAGAACCTGACATCTTCCCCTCAAGAGGCACCATATTGAAACCTGATAGGGGGAAGTGGCGCTCCATTAGGGGTATGTGAATCACTTCTTCCTGAAAATAGAAGTTCCAGCTCTCAGAGATCTCTATAATGCTCGGGTCTAAAATAATCAGGACATCCCCGAACAGAAACGTAGGATTCAAACGAATGCGATTCAGCTACCCAGAGTTCATCATGCTAAGTAAGAAGAAGAAGGATTGGCTTCTGATCTCCCTCAATCTGCCTTCAGGTTGACTTCGGGTGATCTGAGTCGACATATCTTGGACTATATGGTCAAATCTAGCAGCCAAGGCAGACTGAGCATATCCTACCAGAACTCCCCCGAAGGAGCCGTGGGCAAGGTCACTACAAAGATCAAAGGAAGAAGACACTCAGAAGAAAATAGAAATGAATGGGTTTTTTAAGCAAGTACACATAGCCTATGCGGGTCAGTTATGAAGGGAACATATGCGGCTCGAATTAACTAACACATGCAGCCTAGGCAAACAGAACATATATGGGCCAAATATGGGAGGATCCATGCGGCTCATTCATATGACACCTATGTGGCCCAGATACGGACGGGGTACAAGCCACATGTGCTCTGATATTTATGCGGCTCGGTCCATACGGCCCCGTCACCCAGAGAACATACGACACATTCCCCATAAAGGCCAACTGTGCACTAAAGGCATTAAAGCCATGGCACAGCGGCAAAATGTGGTCAGAACCACGCATAGAACATGCGACATGGATGTGTTAATTCAAGTGATCATTCTCCCGCCCTACCCTTGATAGGAGGATGAAAATCTAGGTGGAAGGAGGGTGACTGATCAGAAGCGGTCCCCTTCCCTTTGTCGGCAGCGCTAGTAGCTTTAGAAGCTTTAGGGGCCATGGCTAGTCGGAGAAGAAGAAGAAAACACAACAAAAAGAAAGAAATTCGAAATATAATAGAAGAAATTCTTTCTCTATCACACAGCCTGTATTTATAGGCTAAAATGGATGGGCGCCCTTCGGTTATCATGCCATTAAAAGATAATGATGGCCTTTTGGATTTTATCCTTAGTAACCGTCACCTTTATCTTGAAAAGAGAGCACAAATCTAAAAAGAAAATCCGAGGATTAAATGAGATGGTGACAGCTGGACAGAGTCTCTCTGCGGCTCAAAATCTCCTTGCAGATAAAAATCTTCCTGCGGCTCGAAGCTTTCCTGCGGCTTGATGTTTCTTCTCTATGCTTCTTATTCAAAGTATTCCAAATTTTCCATTTGAAAACTTTGAAGGGGATCGTGTAGAAGCATAGAAAAGATGGAGTTTACGCGGATCATCACTTTATGCGGCCAAGCAAAACTAAGTCGCAGAAGCAGTGCTTCTGGAGACCCCATACAGCCAAGTGAAACTAAGCCACAGAAGCAGTGCTCCTGGAGACCCCATGTGGCCAAGCGAAACTAAGCCGCAGAAGCAGTGCCCCTGGAGACCCCATGCGGCTAAGACAAGTCGAGCCACAGAAGCAAGGCTCTCGAAGACCCCATGCGGCTAAGGAGACTCGAGCCACAGAGGGAAGGTTCTCAAAGATCCCATACGGCCAAGTGAAACCAAGCCACAGAAGCAAGGTTCTCAAAGATCCCATGCGGCCAAGCAAAGCCGAGCCGTAGAAGCAAGGCCCGTAAGGCCACTATGCGGCCAAAACGATTCAGGCACTACTTTGTGGAGGGAACACATGGCAATTTGACCAAGTCTGAACCATCCAGATTTGCTACAACAAAATCTTAACAACACCCACCAGCTGGCAGCCCAAGATCGAGTCTTCGTGTGTTGTTATAGAAAAGTGGCCACGTGGCCCTTTATGCGGCCTAAAATCTGCTTTACGTTGGAATCACTATAAATAGCAGGGTACCACATCCTTGCTAAAGGTTGGCAATCAAAGGCTAGCAAAATTTTTCAAGAGCAAGGACTGCGTCTGATAGTCCAAGGAGTAAGGTAGAGTTGCTACACTTTCTCGACCCTCCATCGTCACCCTCCATAATAAAAATTAAACAATTATATTTAGATTGTTTCCTATGATTTCTTTCTAGGCTTTCTTTTGTACAAGCGAGTTTGCAATCAAGTTCAATTCATCTGTAATTCTTGTTCTTGATATTTTAATGGCAAACACTTGTGCTTTTAATCTAGATATAATAACAGACATGTAGGAATGTGCATTACTTTGACTCATAAAAGAGTGAGATTCATTATGGGTCAACAACCTCTATGAATTGGGTAATAACATTGTATGTATGATGGACTGTTGATTATAAAAGGAATCTATGTCCCAATATGTCGGGTTAATGATGTCCCCTTAAGGAGCTCATAAGGATTGTCATGTAAACCCTGCAGGTGGATTATATCTGACATGACAAATAAAGTTGAGTGGTACTACTTAAGGATAAAAGATGTCGATCAATATAATTGTCAGTAACATAATTTGATTCACAGACTTTCGATATCTTAACATAGGGAGCCAATCGAGCATCGAATAAAAGGAGCCCATAATCATAATTTGGGATTAGGAAGGTAGTGCAACAATACCTCTTTAGTGGACCAACCTATTGTTAATTGGCCTGGGTTGCATGTTCGGGCTGAACACGGAATACCCAGATCCGTTAGGAGACCTAACCCTAATTTCTTCTCATGGTCCCTACCGTAGCCTTTATATATCCTCTATTCTCGGACCGTCAAGATCTTATCAAAAAATAAAAAAACTTTCTCTAAATTAGTGATTCACATAAGGAGAGAAAGGGAGGCCTTCCAAGGAAAAGAAAAGGTTGGAAGATCGTCGCCCACACGACGTCCAACCTGAGGAAGGAATACGTGCAGAAGATCTTGGGGTTATGACTGCTCGAGGTTGTTGGAAAGTATCTTATTCTTCGGGTAGCAGGTATAATTCGTGAACCCTAGTTTCGCTATAAAGGGTTAGAACACGTCTTAGATCTGTTAAACTTTTATCGATCAATACACACACCAAATTAGGGGTACTACGAATCCCCAGTTCTATCAATAATCACATCCAGTTTGTTCAAACAGCGATATCTCCTTAGATACAATCGAATTTAGTTTGTTTAAATAGTTGTATCTTTTCAGATACAATTAAATTTGATTTGTTTAACTGCCACTCATGAGATAAAATCGAAATTCAATTTGTTTAAGCTGTTGTACTTTTGATAGGAGCAATATCTATTCGGTTTCATCCGATCAAGATAGTCAAGCAATGGACACGTGCCATGTGCCAGTTACTCGGTTATATTGATGAAAGATGCTAATTATCCTAGATCTCGATAATGGAGAACTCTAACAACCGCCATGTGTCAGCTCAGAAGCATCCCTCACGGAGCAGTTACAACAGATTTCCCAAAATTTTGCACGTGTAAGGCTCCTGCGCATTAAAAATCCTCTCGCATATCATATATTTGCAGCCTATAAATAAAAGGAGTCTTCCTTAATTCAAGAGCTTCGACGTCTTCTTGATTGGCAACACAGATTACCTCTCACAGGCATCAGAAAGTCAGAGCAAGTTTAGTTCATCGCCAGATCGTCAATATAGTAAAGGAGCTGCTGCAGTGCTCGATCTCCATCATCATACATTACCAAAAAATTTTGTACCTAGATCTCTTATTCATAAGTTTTCTGTACTCTTTTATAAGTTTGAAATACAAAAAATTCTTCAACTTTTATTCATAGCAAAAATATGGCGACTCTGCTGGGGACTTCCTTCTCCTCCGACGAGAAGGTGGTGACGCAACAACTTGTTGGTGTCTTCTCAAAAGATGTTGGTTGTACGCTTCGACCAACAAGCTTTTGAAGATCTCCTCTTTGAAGAGAAGTCGAGTCCTTCGAAGCATTTCGTAAAATCGAAGAAGCCTCGACGTACTTGGGTGCCCAAGGCTACTGCGACGAGCAGCAAGACAAAAAGGGATGTGCTCCAAAGTCCCCTAAACGGCGAAGCATCAAAGACGCCTTCACCCGTTGCTGCTAAATAGTCTCACTCGACTCCAGTTGCTGAGAAGCACAGCGAAGAGCGCAGCTCCCATGCTACACGCCAAACGAAGGCGCAGTACAGAAAGAAAGACACAGTACCCTGTCCATACACAAAGGTGGTCACACAGGCTAGAACTTCTATTTTTGACAGAATTGCCTAACCTTTGGGTAAGGCTATATTGGATTCTGAATGCTACGCACCTTTTAGGGATAGCATAAGAAATCCAAGGTAGCACATGCCTTATACGATGAACGTTCTACGCCAACACTCGTATTAGAATCAGAATGCTATGCTTCTAGGGATAGCACAAAGAAACCCACGGCAGCACGTGTCATGCACGACCAATGTGCTACGCCAACCACCATATTAGACTCCGTATACTACTTACCTTCCAGTGGTAGTAGGAAGAAGTCCAAGGCTGCACATGCTTCGAGAGACCAACGTGTTACGCCCACAGCTGACCTGGCAACTCTGTAATACCATCGTCAATCATTGCAGAGTTCATGGACGTCTTTCCGGAAGAGTTACCAGGTCTTCCACCTGACAGACAAGTGGAGTTTTCCATCGAGTTGGTACCAGGTGTAGCACCGGTCTCTTCTAATATATACCGGTTAGCAAAGAAGGAGCTAGATGAGTTGAAACTTCGGCTAGAGGAGTTGCAGACCAAAGGGTTCATCTGACCAAATACATCATCTTGGGGAGCCCCAGTATTATTTATACCAAAGGAGGATGAGTCCGTCAGAATGTGCATTGACTATAGAGCCCTGAATGCCTTGACCATCAAGAACAAGTAACCTTGCCTCGGATCGATGATCTGTTCGACCAACTTACTTGAGCCATAGTATTTTCGAAGATCGACTTAAGATTGGGATACCATCAAGTGATGGTGCGGGAGGAGGACATTCCAAGAAAAGCCTTCAGGACTCGTTATGGTCACTACGAGTTCCTGGTGATGCCTTTTGGATGGACTAATGCACCTGCTGTGTTGATGAATTTGATGAACAAAGTGTTCCACCAGTACTTAGTCCAGTTCATGGTCGTGTTCATCGATGATATATTGGCGTACTCGAAGAGCCACGAGGACCACATAAGCACCTACAAATTGTGTTGGAGACGCTGAGGCACGAGAAACTCTATACCAAGCTGAGCAAGTGTGAGTTCTTTCTTGATCGTGTCTCTTTTCTCGGACACGTCATCTCAGGAGAAGGTATCTCTGTGGACCTGTTATCCCCCTAAATTTCATATAAGTATTTATTTAATTTATTACAGATTTATAGCATTTTTTATAAAATGTTACATAATAGTGACATATAGGAGTATATCTATAAAATTGTACAGATGTAGTATATTGCTTACAAAAGATTGGTGGCAACATATTATTGAGTATATTGAGTTTTAAAAAATTTAGGAAATTTTTTCTATATCATTTATGTTATTATTGAAACATATGTATATATTTAAACTAAGTTAAAAAAAATGCCGAGCTACTATTCACCAAGTGAACAGTAGCACCATCAAGCCGAACCCCCTTGCTAATTTCTTGTTGTTGCCGTAATATAGGAGAATTAAGCATGTGATTTAAATTTAATTCAATCTAAGGCTTAATCTAATCCAATTACGATTCCTCCTACGTAATACTTATCCAATTCTCCACGAGATCACAGCAATCCTAAACTCAATCGGTTTTAAATTTGATTAAAAAATTGACTTCACACACAGCCGATTATAAGCAACTCACGTGAGAGCCTTCGGGAGAGAACCACGCCAAATCCTCCTGTGCTTGAGATCCTAGAGCAAGCCCAGGCCACCCACTCATCCCGGCGACCACTTTGGCTATCGCACACCACCACAGCAGCGCCGGAGCACCGCCAAATCACCATCGAACCGACAACACACAGAGCGATCTCTGTTCAAAACTCGTTCAGGTACACCCCTATCGAGCCTTGTATCTCTCAGTGTGTTTAATCTATTTTGATTGTACAAACTTCAGTCGAGAGCCCACATAACCGTCTTCGAGACCCTTCAAAGGGATCGAGCCGTGACCCCTTACTTCGACCAAGAATTTTATGCAAAGTTAGAGAAAAACTATATTCTGAACCCAATAAAATACTGTCCATAACCCCCACTTGGAAGACAAAACCATGGCTGACTTGATGACAGTTTTTGAAAACTAATTAAAAATAGTCAACCACAACATAATCGAGATTGTAACGCACCTGTTAGATCTGCGTTTCATATATTATTCACGAAATTGTTCAGGGTTAAAGTTGGATGAAAAATAGTTTTAAAAACTAAAATTTTAGGAAAATCAAGTCTGATATGGCGTACGCCCCGACAAACCGGGTGACGTGGTCGCACACTATATGCATTGTAAGGCGCGTATGGATGTTGTCGATGTGTGGGAACAGACGAAACTCGTTTTTGTTGCGCGTGTGCGACGAAATCGGTACTTATCCGTCAAGATACCCCCGTATCGACTTTTTTTAAACTTAGCCATAACTTCGTGGACGTTCGTCGTATCAAGAAAAACTTGCATCAGCAGGACCGTATCGAAATTTTTGTCCTGTGTGCCAAGTTTGGTCTGATTCTGAGAAGGTTGACCGGATCCAAAGGACAAAATTGTGCATGGCCCGTCGGAATCGAACTTTGGACATACGGTTGGGTTCGTCACCTCAAACCAGACCCGTAGATATGTGGTTTGACGATTTAGAGACCGTAGATATTAGCACGCACTTTGGTACAAAAATGGGTCCAACGACGAACATCATTTTGACCCAAAATTATGATTTTGCCCCTGTTCCAGAATTAGACTTTTGGACAAGCATTTTCTAGATATATCTTATACAACGGGAACGGTCTTGATGTTTGTTTCGGCATCTGGAGTCGTTCGTGGATATTAAAATTTATTGCTGACGTGATTGATTGCTTGGAGTTGCTATTTTCGCACTACCAGGCAAGATACCTTGTCACCTTACTCTGTGATTTACTTATTCTTATTTTTAGTTATTTAAATTCAGCATTACTTATTTATTGTTAGTATTATATCACTGTGCGTCCAAGTCACACTTGGGTGCAAGCGACTCTATCGGTCCTTTTACTGCTTTTGTTTATACTCTCTTGCATTGACTTGGCCTAGTGACCACCCAGTTATGATAAGGTATTGTTATATCTCCTACGGCCTTGACACATGATCAATACGAGTTGTGAGTCACATGTTGGACACATACTCACGTAGTCGGCTGGCCACCGATACGTATGAGGCATACGACGGTTAGGAGTAACTGCCAATATAATTGCATGCTAGTGGACTTGGAAGTTACTAGAGGTTCCTATGGGACATGGATGTGACCCTACTAGACATTAGATGGGAAGGACAGTTCCTTAACGTATGGGCCACATATGAACTTTTTTATTCCTGATCCTGCTGGCCTCTGACATTCGATGAATGTTATGCTTTGAGGTCCCTCGTATCCTGGTAGGACCATACCGGAGTTTTCTGCAGCCAGAGTGCCCATGCGTTGAAGGTTTGTTCTTAACTGCATTATCACTGTAGAACTTTAGGCACCCTATTGCATGCTTCTATTTCTTTCTATTATATATCACATTTTGTATGGCATGGTGTTTTCTTGTATCTTATTACGTCCCTCTAAGGACCTGGTTATCTTTCCAGGGCTAGACAATTTCCTGCAGGAGTTCGGAGCGGCATTGGATCCTTCATACATTGATGACGAGGCATCTTCTGCTGAGTTCTAGTCTATTTATTTATTGAGATATTTAGTGGACATTTCTATATCTCTTTTTCTTTCTATTTTGCGGAGTTTAGACTCTGATCATTTGAGACTATTTTTCATAGCTGTTTGGAGTGGGTATGTCCACCCGGCTATCTTTTTGATACACTAATTTATTATTTGGACTCTATTATCTTCTGTGTTGAGTTGTGATGAGATTAGATGATTATATTCTGGCCTATGATTATTTTATATTTACAACTTATGTACGTATACGAGGATTACATATATTGGAGTATTCTTCGTATATGTTCAGCTGGTATCTCTACGTACCCGGTCATAAGTATTTTGGGACTGGGGCGTTACATGTTTTTGTGGTGACCCATGCAGGTCAAAATTTTTTGTTGGGTGACTGTGCCTAAAAAGCATGCATATAGGAATAGAAATAGTATCTCATCCGGAACTACTACCTCCTTTGACCTCCAAGCTTTTCAAATTTCCTTTGACTACTTGAATTACCTCATATCTAACCCTTCCTAATATCATCCTACTTTTTTCGTACCAATAGTATGAATCTAAGAAGTGGACGCTCTTCTGCCTTGGCCCTCACATCTGGTGAACAGGCTACCCCGGAGGGACAGAATCCTCCGATGACTCCGGTGACACACTAGCCAGGACAGTTGCAGCCTACTACGACTCCGACGACGGAGATTACAGCACCACCCCCTGTCAGCCAGGCTAGGCAGATCACTACTGCGCCACAGGGAGGGAATGTACTACTGCCCCACCACTGCCATTCCCTCCACAGTTTCTACCACAGTCGGGACCTCAGATGCCTCCACCACCGACTGATGGGATCCCTACATCCCAGTTTACGTATGCCATAATGCAGGCTCAGTGGAAGCATACTGAGCTGATGAGACAGATTATGATGGCAGCATTGGCTAGACCTCCACCTCTACCTTCGACATCGGTACCAGCACCAGCATCGGCCCTGCATCCTTATGAAGGCTCTATCAAGAACTTCACAAACATGAACCCCAAGGCCTTCAGAGGAACGAAGAAGCCACTAAAGGTGTCGTAATAACTTATTAGTACAGAGAAGCTACTGAAGGCATCCTAGTTGCCAGCTCGAGATTGGATGACATCAGTGGACCTACTATTAGAAGATAATGCTCACCACTGGTGGAAGGCAGAAGAGAGACGATTAGACACTTGGATCACCTGGAAGCAGTTCTATGATTCATTTTAAGAGAGATTCTTCTATATTCATATTTGAGACGGTCTATACGACCAGTTCTTCCACCTGAAGCAAGGGAATATGATAGTTGATGAGTATGACTCAGAGTTCAATCGCCTGAGTATATTTGGTACGGGATTGATTCCGACAGAGTTAGAGAAGGCGAAGAGATTCCATCAAGGGATAGCACCAGAGCTCAAGTCATATACGACTACATAGTCTCGAGTCTCCCATTCAGCTATTTTGGAAGAAGCTCGTGCTTAGGAGATTCTTTGCAAGGAGCAACAACAGACCTCTAGACGTCATACACTAGCAGTTACACCAGCCCGAGCTACTCATGATGGACATATCAGGAGGCCCACAAGACAGTTCCAACAGAGGCCCACACCTTATCAGAAGCCGACCTGCAACTATTACGGAAAGCAGGGACACATCATGAAGGACTGTCGAACTCGACTTGGAGCGTGCTTGAGATACGGGTCAGGGCAAAAAAAGGTGAAGGATTGTTCGGAACAGCAGTCCTTAGTTTATGCCCAGCAGAACCAGAGACGGACAGCCCCAGCACTTCCAGCACCTCGGCCAGCAGCAGGAGCACCTCGCTCATCATTACCACCCCAGTCAGCACAGTTCGAGAAGTCCAGAGCTCAGGGCCCAGGATAGATTTATGGGCAGGTATTCTCTCCAGCTATTAAGAATATAGAGATAGAGACAGAGACAGTGGTCATAGCAAGTATGGTTTTAGTTACTTCATTTTCTGCCATTACATTGTTTGACACTGGAGCCACTCATTCAATCATAGCCACTAGTTTTTCCACTAGACACAGCATTCCCATCAGATCCTTATCTAAGAATATTTGAATCCTCACTGGCGGAGGAGTTATACTTATTAGTGGTGTTTGTAGACTTTGTCCTGTAGTGATATATGGTAAAAGATGAAAGTACAACTTCTTGTATTTCCTATGCCGACATTCGATATGGTTCTCGGAATAGACTGGTTATGCCAGTATTTTGCCCTTATAGACTGCCATAGGGGCATTATCGTCTTTAGGCCACCGAATGCGACGGAGTTCGAGTTCACCAAGGAAGAGAGAGAGTATTGATGTACCCACATTAGGGACTCACATGATGATGTAGGATACCCCTCAGTACCCTGTCATCTCTGAGTTCGAATATGTATTTCCCGAGGATTTACCGGAACTGCCGCCTAATCGAGACATCGAGTTTTCTATTGAGCTTATTCCGGGAGCCGAGCCTATTTTATCTCGAATTTATCGACTAGCACCCAAGGAGTTGGTAGAGATGAAGATTCATATAGACGACTTATTAGAGAAAGGCTTTATTCGTGCCAGAGCATCACCATGGGGAGCACCCGTTCTTTTTTTGCCTAAGAAAGATGGGACAGTACGCATGTGTATCGACTATAGAGCTTTGAATGCAGTAACGGTGAAGAACAAGTACCCATCGCCGCATATAGATGATCTATTCGATTAACTGAGTAGAGCAAAAGTATTCTCCAAGATTGACTTACGATCGGGCTGTCACCAACTGAAGGTTCGAAAGGAAGATATTACGAAGACAAAATTTTGATCGTAGTTTTGACACTACGAGTTCTTGGTCTTGTCTTTCGGTTTGACCAATGCCCCCGCGATCTTTATGAACTTAATGAACAAGATCTTCAATCAGTATTTGGATAAATTTGTAGTCGTCTTTATAGACGATATCTTAATATACTTGAAAAGCCAAGAGGAGCATGAGCAGCATCTATAGAATGTTTTGGGAACCTTGAGGAATGAGCGACTTTTTGCAAAGTTTAGCAAGTATGATTTCTTTCTCAAGGAGGTATCATTTCTTGGATATATCGTCACTGGAGACGGCATATCAGTATATCCGGAGAAGATCACAACAGTCAAGGTATGGCCCGCTTCCACATCATCTTCCGAGGTAAGAAGTTTTTTTGGACTTACGGGTTATTACTGAAGGTTCGTAGAAAATTTCTTTCGAATAGCGGGGACTATGACTCGACTAACTTGCAAGGATCAGGAGTTTATATGGACAGACAAGTGTCAAGACGCTTTCGACGAGTTAAAGAAGCACTTGACCACGGAACCTACCTTGACACTACCATTGGGCCCGAAAGAATTTATGATATACAGAGATGCATCCGGGAAGGGATTAGGATGCGTATTGATGAAGCATGATCACGTAGTAGCATATGCATCGAGGCAGTTGAGGGTGCATGAGAAGAATTATCCAACCCACGATCTAAAGCTCGCAGCGGTTATCTTTGCTTTGAAGTTATGGAGACACTACTTGTACAGCGAGAAGGTAGATGTCTACACTGATCATAAGAGCCTCAAGTACGTGTTCACACAAAAAGAGTTGAATATGCGACAACGATGTTGGTTGGAGTTGATGAAAGATTACGAGATCGAGCTACATTATCATCCGGGCAAGGCTAATGTTGTGGCAGACGCATTAAGGCGTAAGCCAATAGCTCATTTCTTGACCATACAGAGAGAGTTAATTAGAGATTTGTAGCAGGTTGATATTGAGGTAGTACTACCTGGAGCGGATGGCGTATTAGCAAATATCCAAGAGCAATTGTCTCAAGTAGAGAGGATCAAGGCGGCGTTGCCCACGGATGCTAGATTTCAACGGCTTAGAGAGAGGAGTGAAGCAGAAGAGCAAACGGAATTGAAGATTCATCCCGATGGGACATTGCAATGTGGTGATCATATTTATGTTCCTAATGGAGAGCTACACCAGGAGGTGATGACGAAAGCACACAGTTCGACTTACTCTATTCTTCCGAAGGAACTAAGATGTACAGGGACTTACGATAGTATTATTGGTGGCACAAAATGAAGCGGGAGATAGCTTGTTTTACGGCCAAGTGTTTGGTATGCCAATAAGTGAAGGCCAAGCACCAGAGGATGACCGGATTATTGCAACTACTACCCATTTCCGAGTGGATGTGGGATCATATTACAATAGATTTTCTCACGAGATTTCCTCGGAGTCCTAGTGGACGAGATGTGGTATGGGTGATTGTTGACAAGCTTATCAAGTCAGCCCATTTCTTATCTTTTAGAGAGGGACAGTCCATAGAAGTTTTGGCGGATATGTATATGAAGCAAATAGTAAAGCTATACGGTGTACCAGTTAGCAACGTGTCGTATCGTGACTCAAGGGTTACCTCGTACTTTTAGAGGAGTATGCAGGACAGTTTGGGTACGTATTTAAAGTTTAGCACGACATACCATCCGCAGACAGACAGCCAGTCAGAGCGTACTATTCAAACGCTTGAGGATATGTTGAAAGCGTGTATGCTTAAATTTGGCGGAACTTGGGAAGACCACCTTCATCTTATAGAGTTTTTCTACAACAATAGCTATCAAGCGAGCATTCAGATAGCTCCGTTTGAAGCATTATATGGTAGGAAGTTGTAATGATCCGCTCTGCCCTAGCGGAACGCCGATTCAAATGGCAAGTATAACGACTCAAACGAGCCATCGACCCGAAGAGTTGGCATCGACCTGATGACGAATCGATGCAAGGCTTATATTGGCCCGTCAAGAGGAATCCAGACTTAGACTTTCAAAGGCGCGCTCGGAGTATCGCTCGGCCGATGCGAACATCGCTAAGGTGGGTGGCTCCGATTAACCCGTCTTTGCTTAGCCTAGACACATAACAATACGGACACTATTGCTAGAATTGCTAGGCGTCAACACCGTACATGCTAATAAATGAATGACTCAACGCACCTAGCTAAGGGAATAATCCTATCCTGTATGCTTGTATAGAATATGGAAAAGAACATGGAAAAATATGGGAACTCTCGTACCGTGCTCCACGATCGTGCTAAGGCACAAGCTTACGTACAAGTCTCTTATGCGTTCAACAATGAAATAATGAATGGTTTACAACAATAAAACGGAAGACTATCGACATAGTCGTTCCGAGTAGAGTATAGCAACATTGAAAGACTTCGGGACCGATGAGTCGCCAAGACGACTCCCGCACGGGGAGTTACATAATGCATGAATGAACGAATAAGTGAATGAATAAAATGAAAGTGTGAATAAAAGATATTAAGGAAAGAATGGTTAGCAACAGGTATGACAGGCACGTGCAACGGGGCTCGCTACCTGCGCTGCACGGACGCCAACATGGTCGATAACACATTATGGCTCAGAGACAGCCTATGGCTCAAAGACAGCCGTCAAGTTAAATGACAAGTCAATACAAAATGGTCGTAGACAAACGGTATGGGCGATGGAGGGGAATACCGTGGCCGTCATGAAGAAGGATTCCGCGGCACGATTGATGGGGGGGTATATCGTGGCCGGCCTAGGCGGAATCAGACATGGGGCTTACGGGCTACTTTGAGTGGGGGCTCGGCCACTCAAGGAGACGTAAGGCCAGGCATTTCAAGAGACTATCAAGGTGTACCAGCCATCACGCTTCGATATGTGAGAATGCCCAAGTAATATGTCCAAAATGGCTTGTGATGCCAGCGACCCGTGCATCTAGATTAAGTGGGCTATGCTGGTGGCAATCCACGTGCAAGTCCTAGCATTCAAACAAGTAGTCTAAGTTAACTAAATGAAGTGCCTCCTGAACATGCTTGAAATATAACATCCTGAACATGCTTGAAATGTAACACTCTGAACATGCTTGAAATGTAACACTCTGAACATGCTTGAAATATAACACACCAAATGATAAGAGTATTTTATGCAAATGAGTTAGAGAACGTGCCTACGACGTGCTAGAACCTGAGGCAGGAACACGCCCTTAACATTGAATGTTTACATGAATCACGTTAAGTTACTACTTGTGAATTGTTGACTAACTTGGTTTACTTTGGACATGAAAGGCCGGACGGTAAGTATGGGTAAGTCGTGCATGCATTTCCATGCAGACACTTGAATTCGACAACACGAGATAGGTTACGAAATATGCCATAAAACTGATCCTAAGGCAAGATTAGGAAGACAATGAATGATAGACGGTACACAAAAATAAATGGAACATGTTTGGTAATGATAGCATTGTGGACGAGCTAGCCTCTCCACCAGTGCATAACAATGTACTGATAACCCCACAGTCTGCTTGCAGGATGTAGGAGATGTCATCGGGTACGGAGCTTCCCTCGAACGTGCTAAGGCGCGCAGCTATCTCTGGAGCCTTGGAGCGTTGCAAGAAGCTGAAGCACCATATACAGGATATAATGTATCGGAACATCACCATGAATCATTCCATCTTGTAAGCCACTTGGCAAACCTTTTATGTTTCAGAGAGAGAGAGAGAACTTGAGAGACTTGTAAACTCGGCCTAGCGCCGCTTGTAAACTTCTTGAATATCAATAAAAGAGTTTGAATTCGCTTCTACTTGTGTTCATTTACTTTCCGCTGCAAATGAGGACACTCTGTGCGACTCTGTGGCCTAGCTCAAATCGGTCGTTTCTGGACTTGGCCTTGCACGGGTGCAACCTAGGCCCGTGCGGCATCACGTCTTAGCAAGGACGATTGCTCCTACGGGAGCGAGGCGTGACAGATTGGTATCAGAGCACGGCTTTACGTCCTTGGACTTCACGTCGATTTCTCAGTTTTGAAAGCTCGTCGTTGGAAAAGGAAGTGTACGCTCTCTCTCATTGTGCCTTGTGATGTTCCATACAATAAGTCTAATATTTTTAAAAGCTCGTACAAGTACTCGGTTGAACTGGATCGATAGGCGAAGGCCTTTGTGCCAAACCATGACGGACTTAAGTCGGAAGAAAACTTAAATGCTAGAAGTTAGCAAACGCAAGGCGTGCTTGAATAACCTTACGCTAACAATGGCGAACTAGTATACGAGACCAAAGTATAGTTCGAACGGGATGGTTATGCACGCAGCCTTTTGGCTAAGTTGTGCTGAGTATCGCGCACCTAGACCTTCTGGTGCAAATGAGTTGCGAACGAGATCGATTATCGCCCGAACGAGAATAAGTGAGCGTGCAAACTCGAATATAGTCCGCACGGAATAGCTATGCACACGGCCTTTTGGTTATGTTGTGCCGCGTGTCGCGCACCTTGACTTTTGGTGCAATCGAGTTGCGAGCGATATCAAGTAGCGCTCGGTCGGGAATGAAGCTACACTTAGAGTGTATATCGATAGGAATGCTATCGAGTTCACGCTTAGGCATGCACGAAAGATTGATTTAGATTTTGAGGAATAGTGCGAACGACTTAGTGCGTTGATACGACGTGAGCGATTACGCTAGAGATTCGTCGAACGAATCTAAAATATGTCTTAGCAAATGATGCAAATACGATTGTGGATTTATAGAATGAGTTGAACCCGAGTGGTGTATGTGATGGGTTCGGAGAAGAATAAGAATGAATGTCGGCGACTAGAAAAGTGGCTTGAACCCTGAGTGGTGCATGGACGTCATAGAAGCTATTCGAGCAAGACTAAAGGATATACGGATAGAACGAGTATGTCGGCGAAGCGATGGTATCGCGCAAAGTCTTAGAATGCGTCAAGCTTAGTTTGTCGTGACTTACAATGTCCCGAACGAGATTTCATTCGGACAACTTGTCAATGGGTAACGCAAGTTAGAAACGACTTGGAACGATGAATAAAGATGTATTTCTTGATCGAGAAAGCTAGAGGATAGCACTTGTGATTTCAGATTGGGTCAAATAAAATGTGACTTGAGTTCTGGAGAACGATATTGAAACTAGCTTGAGGAATAGCGATCGAACTTGATCTTGTATTGAATCGAATGGAATTATGGTATATCCAGTTCGGACAATAGCATCTGTCGTACGACTCGAAATTGGTTGCAAAGAAAGATCGTCAGGTTACGCATATCGTCGATGGTATTGAGGCGTATCAAAGATCGATATGCGATAACTTGGGGGTACTCTGACTCGGCGAATGACGATCGAGCAAATGTCATTGTTCTGACGGATGCTATACTCGGGATATTGAGACGTGTCGAGGAAAATATAGACGTGGCTCGAGGATTTTCTAGTTGAACGAATGACCGGACTATCGAACCGAGATCTTGGCTTGGATAAAAAATGAAAATGTTTGGATATGCTTCGTTGACAACCACAACGTTGACGTTCTTGTCTTATGCGAGCGCAACTCCAGCCTCGCACATGCGTCACGCCGATTAGGGCGATCACTCCGCGTGAGCACTGGTATGGTGATTCATACAGCGGGGGTGATCGAACTTGCATGGCATGGCAAATTTGATACATCGATTTATGGTTTAACACGAATGTGGACTCAAGAATGACTTAGCGTACATGGCAGTTGAATTTGAGGATTGCGTAGGTTCAATCCGTGTATCGAGAATAAATTAGTCTAGACGCAAGCAAGAGTTACGCCCCGATGAGAATGATTATTCCGCAGGAGCGTTGCATGATGATTCATGAACCACCGTGGATACTCGGACTTGCGTGAGATTAGGGTGCAACATATTTGTCAAAGCTAGACGACCTCGTGATCGAATACATGAATTGGTTAGAATTGGTCATTTGAATGGATTCGAATACGCGTAATGAATGCATTGATGCGAATAGGTGATCGTGCTCGATGTTTAGAAATCTGAGTGACGCGAGCTTGGGTAGAAAACCCCGTACTACCGACTATGGTTTGACCCTAGGATTGGGGTTAGTGTTGGCATTATGTAATGCCCCAGTCCCAAAATACGTGGGACTAGGAACGTAGACATGCCAGCCGTATAATAAATATACGTAAGCTGTAAAATGCAGTAGAAACGTAACTAATCTCATCCACACAAAATAAATGAATAGAAGATCTCATATAATCAACTATAAAATTGTCATTTGGTACATGTAGTTGGGCGGAGACAAATCCACTACCAACAAATAAAGGAAATACATGAGAAAAGAAATGATTTTTGGCGAGCGAAGCAAAGACGATCCAAATGCAATCATCCTCGAAGAATTTGCGATGATAACGACTAGAGCTAGAACACCTGCGAAAGACAATAGCACACACCTGGAGAGATAACCAGGTCCTCAGAGGGACGTAACAAGACACATAATATCATGCCATTTAAACAAAATAAATATTGCTCAAATAAATAAGTCAATTGAGTTTATAACATGGTCCAATACACACCCATTGAACGAGCGTACCATCCCCCCAACCAAACAAGGACCGGAGATGGTAAACTAATTCACGGTGACGTATCTTTCCATGTTATGAATCCAATATGGTATCCAGACCCCAACAAGGTTCAATATCTTCTCATCGAAGTAGTAAGTCACACCTACAACCAAACAAGGACAAGATGTGACAAACTAATTCGCGATAAGTTATTGTTCCAAGCCAAGGTCAGATACAAGTACCCAAACCAAAAGTACTCATACCTAACGGATAAAGGTACCTAACTATTCTAAATGAAATATAGTTAAGAACAATCCTTCCTACGCATGGACCCTGGCTGAATAGGATCGGCATAATCCCCCCTTGGGCACCAGAGGCCCCATCAGTAAGAACATGACGTTCCGCAGAATAGTCAGTGGCCGTCAGTAATCAGGGGTCATCAACCCCGTATCTCCAGCGGAGAGTCAGGGTCACAAGGGAAGTGCATCGAAGCCCATACGCTAAGGAATTGTCCTCCCCGCCCAATGTCTACTATGTTGTATCCACAACACAAAACCACTATAACCGCTGAGTCAAACTAGCATGCAACCTCTATTAGCGGTTATTCCTATCGCACGGCTTGTACGTATTGGTGGCCAACCAATCACGCACTTCCGTGTCCTACATGCGACACACAACTTCGTGGTACAACGTGTCAAGGCCATGAATGTAACACACAAAGGTTGTCCCTTAAATCTTGGTTTAATGTGTAAGAAAAATAATACATAGCAGAAAATATAAATGAACAGTAAGTTCTAACAGGTTATGCCATGTATCACAGTTTATTTTGCATAGAGAAAATAAATAATGCATAAAATATGAGCTAAAATAAATAAACAACAAACGACAAGGTGTCTTGCCTGGTAGGACGCCTGGTGTACTGCAATGACCAAGGTGGCACGAACTGCAACTTCGGTGTAACAACTATGCAAGATGACTTCTGATGGTGGCACAGACAGTTTCATCGGGTCCAGGACGATCATATTAGTTAGGGTTGACATAGAGTAAGAATTGACAAGGGAACGAGTATAATGGGATTGGACATGATGGAAATCGAAAGGAATTGGAAAGATAATATTTATACGATTTTTGAAAGTAATCTATAATACTTAAAATACACTTATATTAGTCAAATATATTTTTATTAAAAAATTTATTTATAAATATTTTCAAATCTAGGAAACCCGTTTTAAAAAAAAAGCCTAATTTTGTTAAAGTAAGATTTTTGGAGAAATCTATCTTCGAAAACGGTTAGAAAATAATATGTTCATAAATATTTCTAAAAATAATAATAGTAGCAAATAAATAGTTCCCTTTTTAATAATAGCAACAACAATAATCATAATAAAAATATTTGATAATATATCAGTAATCATAACTTTGAAAGTATTTTTGTATATAATTAATATCTTATATTGATTTAATGGAACATAAATAATAATAATAATGATAGTAATAATATAATATCAGCTGAATGCTCTGTTGTTGTTTAAAATACACCTATAAAAATAAGAAAAATAAAGTTTAGAACAAATACCCCAACTACCTGCTGTTTCCTCTTCTCGAGGTCAACAACACAAACAAAAACAATAATAATAAAAATTAGATAGATAGATAATAATAATAATAATAATAATAATAATAATAATAATAATAATAATAATAATAAATATACTAAAAAATTGACAGAACAGTACTGAGTACTTATCATTCAAGAAAACGAAAAAAGAAAGTAGAGAGAGAAGGGAATTGGAGAGAGGGAAGAAGAGAGAGGAAGTGGAGAGCGGAGGGAATCGGCGGAGGGTCGGTGTGACGGAGGGGCGACCGGCGGTCGGGGTTCGAGAGGAAGGAGGGAGTTGGGGCTCAGGGGAGTGAAGAAGTCGGAGAGGCGAAGGGGTGTAGGCGGCGACATGCGGCGGCGCGCTGTGTCGCGGCGGCAAAAGGCTTCGGAGGGGGACGGTGGCTCGGGGCGGCGAGCCAGCTAGGGCGGCGCCGGAGGCGGGTTTTGAGGGGAGAGAAGCGAGGGTTCCTAGCTACGGCGCGGCTGATGAAGGCGCAGAGAGGGTTCAAGCGGCGGAGGGTGCGCCGAGGGCGGTCTCACACGGCGGCGGAGGTAAATTTGGTCGGCGGCGGAGGGCTAGGGCATGGCTCAGCGGCTGCTACGACTAGGCGCGGCGGGAGATGCAGCCAGGTTCGGTCGACCCAGGGTGGCTTGGCGCCGGAGGGTTCGACGGCGAGGTTGGGGTCGGGTCCAGCGGGCGGAGAACGCGGCGGAGGCGCCGACGATCGCGCACGGGGAACGGAGGTATGGGTTTTTAGAATTTCTATTATGGTTTCTTTTGAGATGGTGGTGGCAGTGTTCGTGTGTGGTCGAGTGGCGGGCGTGGACTGCCGCGGCAGTGGCCGAGGTGGCGGTTGGGTTGGTCGGTGATGAAGGTGAAGGTGATGGTGTTGGCTGTCGCGGTGGTGGCGGTGGTTTTGGTTGTTCGGGTGGCCGTGCCACTGTGGTAGCGTTGGCGGTGGTGTTGAGGAACGGTGACGGGAAGAGGCCGGGGTTACAGGTGGCGAGGGTGCCGGGATCGGGTGTGCGGCGTGTTGGCCGAGAGGGGCTGGTGGTGAAGGTAGCGTGGCCGGAGAAGACGTCGGAGCGACGGTGGACAGGTGGCACGGGGCTTGGTTAGGGTTAGGGTTAGGAATTGGTTTAGGGATTTTGTGTCGGGGTGTGTCCGACACGGGAAAATTTATGTACATGTAAAAGTTGGAATAAGATTATGGGCTGAGGGTAACACAGACACGTCGCACGCTTATTTGTGGAGAAAATTGTTATGGGTGAATAATGAATTGGAGGAGTACCTGCCTATTTATAGGACGTGGGAATTCCCAATTGGATAGGATTAGGATTTATTTAAAACCCAAAGTAGATAATTTGCTACTAATTTAAAATCAATCAAATCTAAATCCAAATCCAATTCAAATTAAATTTAAATTCATCTTTTATTTTAAAATCAATAAGATAACTCAACTTTCAAACATAGATGTTAATCTACTATTTAAAACACATCCATAAATCAAATCAAGTTTTAAATTGGTACGATAATTTCAAAATATGTTTTCTAAAAATGCTATAATAATAATTTCGAAAATACACTATTTATTTAAAATAACTAATAAATAATTACTAAATATATATGTATGTACAAATAATGTTTACATAAATATACTTTTCTAATATACCGTTTTATAGGAAAAATAATTTATTATTATAGCTGTATAAATGAAAGGCTTTTCGTAATTAAAATCATAAACTTGAAAATGATAGCTAGAAATAATTATTACTTATATTATTTTGAAACCATAAAAATAGAAAAAATATTTTTCTAAAAATATGTACGCTCGCACATATTCGCACTCGTCGAGCAAAACGAAAAATAAAATTTCGTGCACGACGTACAATACGACTACGCGACGTACAATACAAAAAATTTAAATCAGTACCAAATTTAAAAAATAAAAAAATAGTAGAAATTTAGGGGTTTTACATCCTACCCAACTTAAAAGAATTTCGTCCTCGAAATTAAAAATTAGTAGGGGGTGAGAAGACATAAGGGGGTAGATAGAAGGGTTCCTTAAAGAAGTTTATTTGGTCGTAGTCTAGGTTGAGGATATGATTAAGAGACGATTGTAATCACTCTTAAATTCAAGTGATTAGAAAGTCAAAATTGTAGAATTATGGTCGAGGGAAAGGTCGAGGAGTTTATGATGAAGACATAGCAATGTCGAGTGGTAATGGTCATAATTGATAGGACAGCTAGAGGAATTTCAAGTACAAGTGCCTTCGTCCTTCCAAAATCGGTGATGGCGAAAGTGATTTAAGGAGTTCAATGACGACATTATCAATTACGATTACGTGGTTCAAAGGCTATAGATTTCAAAAGAATCGTCAAGGCAGTCGTGGATGGGATCCCAAGGGGTAAGTTTAACTATATCACATCCACGTAGATTGAAAAGGCGAACCAAAGTGCACTCGGTTGATCAGACCATCGTGCACCGGTTCTGATTAGACAATATGTTAGGTGGGTCGACTCAAATAACGTATGTCTTGAACAAGCTCGATAAAGGAATAAGCTTGCAAAAACTAGGCTATATTAGCATCATTAGTTAAGATGGTAAAAACATAAGCACGAGAGATTAAGATTTAAAGAAGGTAGAATGATTCTAAGTCATACAGTCGTCCTATAGTCTTCTTCTCCAAGTCCTTGGTTGGCTAGACGGGTTAGATCCTCTAGATTCTAGGATCTAAATAAGCTTGCTAATATAGGTCACTAGGTCAAAGGGGTTGCTAGGTCACAAGGCATTCTACCTAACTTAAAAGAATTAAACTAAGGGTGTTTGGGACATCTAACTTGTAGGGACAATCTCTAGCAAGCACGAAGGAAAGATAAGAATAATGATAGAAGGAATCAAGCAAGATGCAATCGATGAGTCAGTCGAATATAAAATCGAGGAGAAAGGTCAAGAATGTGGATGAGATCCTAGACTTCTAATCCTATTCGCAGGCTTGCTTGGTACGGTAAAGTAACAAAACAATTTATCTTGACCTGCATGGGCCACCACAAAAATATGTAATGCCCCAGTCCTAAAATACGTAGGACTAGGAACGTAGACATGACAACCGTATAATAAATATACGTAAGCTGTAAAATACAGCAGAACCGTAACTAATCTCATCCACACAAAATAAATGAATAGAAGATCTCATATAATCAACTATGAAATTGTCATTTGGTACATGTAGTTGGGCGGAGACAAATACACTACCAACAAATAAAGGAAACACATGAAAAAAGAAATAATTTTTGGCGAGCGAAGCGAAGACGATCCAAATGCAATCATCCTCGAAGAATTTGCGATGATAACGGCTAGAGCTAGAACACCTGCGAAAGACAATAGCACACACCTGGAGAGATAACCAGGTCCTCAGAGGGACGTAACAAGATACATAATATTATGCCATATAAACTGAATAAATATTGCTCAAATAAATAAGTCAATTGAATTTATAACATGGTCTAATACACACCTATTGAACGAGCGTACCATCCCCCCAACCAAACAAGGACAGGAGATGGTAAACTAATTTACGGTGACGTATCTTTTCATGCTATGAATCCAATATGGTATCCGGACCCCAACAAGGTTCAATACCTTCTCATCGAAGTAGTAAGTCACACCTACAACCAAACAAGGACAACATGTGACAAACTAATCCGCGACAAGTTATTGATCCAAGCCACGGTCAGATACAAGTACCCAAACCAAAAGTACTCGTACCTAACGGATAAAGGTACCTAACCATTCTAAGTGAAATGTAGTTAAGAACAATCCTTCCTACGCATGGACCCTGGCTGAATAGGATCGGCATAGTCCCCCCTTGGGTACCAGAGGCCCCATCAGTAAGAGCATGACGTTCCGCAGAATCGTCAGTGGCCGTCAGTAATCATGGGTCATCAACCCCGTATCTCCAGCGGAGAGTCCGGATCACAAGGGAAGTGCATCGAAGCCCATACGCTAAGGAATTGTCCTCTCCGCCCAATGCCTACTATGTTGTATCCACAACACAAAACCACTATAACCTCTAAGTCAAACTAGCATGCAACCTCTATTAGCGGTTATTCCTATCGCACGGTTTGTATGTATTGGTAGCCAGCCAATCACGTACTTTCGTATCCTACATACGACATACAACTTTATGGTACAACGTGTCAAGGCCATGGATGCAACACATAAAGGTGGTCCCTTAAATCTAGGTTTAATGTGTAAAAAAAATAATACATAGCAGGAAATATAAATGAACAGTAAGTTCTAACAGGTTATGCCATGTATCACAGTTTATTTTGCATAGAGAAAATAAATAATGTATGAAATATGAGCTAAAATAAATAAACAGCAAACGGTAAGGTGTCTTGCCTGGTAGGACGCCTGGTGTACTGCAATGACCAAGGTGGCATGAACTGCAACTTCGGTGTAACAACTATGCAAGATGACTTCTGATGGTGGCACAGACAGTTTCATCGGGTCCAGGACGGTCATATTAGTTAGGGTTGACATAGAGAAAGAATTGACAAGGGAACGAGTATAGTGGGATTGGACAGGATGGAAATCGAAAGGAATTGGATAGATAATATTTATACAATTTTTGAAAGTATTATATAATACTTAAAAGACACTTATATTAGTCAAATATATTTTTATTAAAAAATTTATTTATAAATATTTTCAAATCTAGGAAACCCGTTTTAAAAAAAAAGCCTAATTTTGTTAAAGTAAGATTTTTGGAGAAATCTCTCTTCGAAAACGGTTAGAAAATAATATGTTCATAAATATTTCTAAAAATAATAATAGTAGCAAATAAATAGTTCCCTTTTTAACAATAGCAACAGCAATAATCATAATAAAAATATTTGATAATATATCAGTAATCATAACTTTGAAAGTATTTTTGTATATAATTAATATCTTATATTGATTTAATGGAACATAAATAATAATAATAATGATAGTAATAATATAATATCAGCTGAATGCTCTGCTGTTATTTAAAATACACCTATAAAAATAAGAAAAATAAAGTTTAGAACAAATACCCCAACTACCTGTTGTTTCCTCTTCTCGAGGTCAACAACCGAAACAAAAAAAATAATAATAAAAATTAGATAATAATAATAATATTAATAATAATAATAATAAGAAAAATAAATATACTAAAAAATCGACAGAACAGTACTGAGTACTTATCATTCAAGAAAACGAAAAAAGAAAGTAGAGAGAAGGGAATTGGAGAGAGGGAGGAAGAGAGAGGAAGTGGAGAGCGGAGGGAATCGGCGGAGGGTCGGTGTGACGGAGGGGCGACCGGCGGTCGGGGTTCGAGAGGAAAGAGAGAGTCGGGGCTCAGGGGAGTGAAGAAGTCGGAGAGGCGAAGGGGTGTAGGCGGCGACATGCGGCGGCGCCACTACGCCAAAACTGACATTTCTCGACAGACCAAAACCGTCGTAAATCACGATAAACGACAGTTTTTATCCGTTAGAGCATCCGTCATTAATAGCGCGTCCCAAAATATAAACGACAGTTTTGGACTGTCGTTTCCTAGTTGAAAAAATGACAGACTAAAACTGTCAAATAAAAATAACAGACTAAAACTGTCAAATAATCAGTGAATTGGTCAACCATTGTCTTTTTATTTTCAACAGTTAAGGTCTGTCATTTTTCTAGAAACAAAATTCAAAAAAAATCTCAATTGATCCATGCTAAAGTTATAAAAGCATATTAATCCTCTACATAAAACTGAAATACATCTAAAAATAGAATTTCATATAAACATCAACAATCATCAATAATAAGAGAAACTTAATTAATATTGTATTAGCTAATAAATGTATAGACTTTACATATCAATATTCCATCATCATCAAAATGAAACCCCAATGTTGCTAGCCTACAATGACTTAGTTCTTATGTTGAACAAAAAAGAGAGAATGTGTTCTTGCACTCCAACCATGTAAGTTGAGGCACTAGGTTTGCCACCCAAGATGTCCAAGCTCCAAGGAAATGTGAATGTTTCTCGTAGCAAGGGTATATACCTGACAAAGAACATGAAAAAAAATACATATTTAAGATAATAGTGCGACGAAGAATAAAAAATTCAATAAACTAGTTTTCTATTTGTAAGACATCAAGCATATCTATATTAGAAAACAAAATTGTAGACATACAAGTAAAATGTACTGACCCTTCTTCTTATTTTCACCGTCTTTCTACTTCGTCTTTGTCCCCAAAGCTAACCATGCCTTGATTTCATGATGATTATCATGCCAGGTTCCTAACAAGAAACATAGCAGCAAAAATTTAAGGATGTAACATACCTTTATACTAGGGTTTTTGCTCTTTAAGAAACGCCCTAAGCCTGTAATAGTTCCACAAGTTCCAATTCCTGCAACAAATATATCAACCTTCCCGTTCGTGTCTTTCCAGATTCCTGGGCGGCTGGGCCAGTAGTTTCATAATGTATCTGTAACAAAGGAATGAAGAAACCACAATGTAGGAATCAAAAGGATACATGCATAAATCTTAGCATAAAATATCTCAGCAATGTCTCTATTATACCTTTGGGTTTGCAGGATTGTCAAACTGCTGAAGCATGTAGGCATTTGGTGTTTTCTTTAAAATTTCTTCAGCCTTTGAAACTGCTCCCTTCATGCCCTTGGCAGAATCTGTAAGGACAAGTTCTGCCCCAAAAGCTTTCAATAGGACTCGCCTTCATTCCCTTTGAAGACACAATTAAAAGGAAGATCGGCACCAGATGGCTTTTTTAAATCAGCAAATTATAAATTCAACTTCTTAATGAATACAAGAAACGGAAGCTACAAAATACAAAAGAAAGGACAAAAATATAGAGAAGAACCAGCAACAACATTTAATTTACCTTTCCAGGAGTAATAGACACCTTTTGTTCAGCATCAACTATCATACTGTATCCTATCCTACATAAGTTGACAACAAACTATATTGTCCCTGCACTTTGCTATATTTGGAACTTAAATTGACAACATTAAACATTATATGTCTTTTACACTGCAACAAGGCTCCATTATTTCAAGCTTTGCAACAATATTTGCAACACAGCCCTTAACAATATTTTTTGGATAAACCATTGGCGTCCTCCCAATAAGCTGTAGCAAAAGCAAGGTTATTAGTACTGCAAACACCAAAGTATGATCTACGTGCTCCAACAGTAAAGATAGTAGTGTGAAAGAATAAAACACTGTGAACATATATCAAAGCAGACTTTGCTACTTGGATACCACACTAGGTGATGAGTATATCAAGGTTCTACAGGGTATAAGTATCAGGAATTAGGATCGATAACGACTCCTTATGCACAACATTTATCAGGGTGTTGAATTTCAGCACTTCAGCTTTAAACATATATTGACACCAAAAGCTTACTGAATAGAAATAAAAGGCTGGAGTACAAACATAAGTTCATAATTCATTTATGCAGATTAATGTTAGTTTACAAGAATCAATTACATGAGTTCTTTGGAACTGTAACATAAGTCAGAATTTAAGAAGCAATAGGCTTGAACAAGTTTTGTAAATAAAACAAAGATAAAAGCAAGTACATATCATAGCCAGTTTTCCCCAGTTTCAGTCTTGTTTCTTGACCAACTTTGGACAACTCCAGCATGTTTTGGCCTAGATTGTCGAACTAGCGATACGTATCGTGTATCGATTTGCTCGTGTATCGAATTGTGTATCGAGTTTCTTGCATATCGTATCATGTATCGTATGATATAGTAATTCTAAGATTTTAGGTCTATACTTCTAAATCCATATAGGAACACGATTTAATATTATTTTTCCATAATTATTTTTATTGGTTTCGTCATTACTCGATCAAGTTCCATAATTCATATTCTTAAGTATACATTACATGACTCAAGTAGAAAAACTGCTACTACCTATCAGCCTATATGCGTGCATCAGATCAATCGATACGTAATGAAATGACATATTTGAAGATAAGTATCGTGTATCGTACGATACTAACAACATAGGTTTTGGCCCTTTATACAATTTTGACCAGTTTTGGGCTAAAAACCTCAAAAAAATGAACCTTGATATTAGCCCAATATCAGAGGTACCAGCCAATACCCATTATTCTTGTTCTTTCAGTACCTTTTGACCCAAATCCAAATATAGCATAACCAACTCATATTGGTATCAACCGATCTCTTTGAATCTCGTAATCTATATTCTATAAGACACAATACAACTGTCATTGAATACAATCACTATGATTTTCTTATTATTCTAAATTGTATTCCTTCCTAATGTTCTTCTCCCCTTTCTCTTTCTCTAGCTCTCCTTTTCTCTTCTTCTGTCTCTCTAAGTACTATAAAGATAAGTAGATTGTCATAGGCAAATGGGCACTAGGTGCCAAGATTCTTCAATGCCAAGGTGCAAAGTGCAAAAGTGACTTGTATACTATAAAATCATGTGCAAAGTGCAAAAGTGACTCATATAATATAAAAACATCTATATATCAGAAAGGCTTAGTTTGAACTAAATACACTCAACTATTAAGTTGCTTAACTTAACAAGGTATACTTTCATATCATACCAATAAATACCTCAACCTTAACTATAACTAGACAACTTGATACCCTAACGGAGTTGACAGAAAATCACAAATGACAATCCTCTAATTTTTCCCCAAATTCCATTTCTTTAGCCAGTATTTCGATTTTAAATTTATTTGCCTTGTCGTTAAATTTAAATCACAAATGACAATCCCCTAATTTTTCCCCAACTATTAAGATGGCTGAAGACATCATAACCAAATGGATTTCAACTAATCCTAAACAAATTAACAAACTGAAAATAAAGCATCAGTGAGAACACATCCATATAAAACTTGATGGCTAAATACATTATAACCAAATGGATTTCAACTAATCCTAAACAAACTAACAAACTAAAAACAAATCATTTGTAAGGAAATAACCCAATCTCCTAATATCAAATAGATCTCGTCCGACTAAACTACTTTGGTCCTGCATCACATTGTCCTCCAGGTCTGCATGGAGTTGTTATTATGCTACCTAGGTGATATAATCGGCACAAAAGTCTTTTCAAATTGATGGGTTTGTCTAGAATGTAGTCTAGCATTCTACATTATCATGTTATTTCTGTATACAGAAAAGTGATTGGGCATGTAAAATAAAATTAGAGCTTTATATGTGTATATAGATTTAACGTAAAACATTAACAAGCAAAATTTACTCACTTCAACACTTTCTATATGTCTTCTTTGATAGGTTTTGGAACTCGTCTCCAATCCTCAATTCCAGGTGGACAATTTGCTTTTCCAATCTTTTCAACCGATGTTGAAAATTATGTTGATCCAATATCCACAGGTTGCCCATACTCATTAAATATTACTATCTTTTGTGTACCTAGGAAAATATTACAATATTAGGGCTAATTGCCGTCAACATAATAATTAAATATAAGCAAACAAACACAAAAATAACCACGTGATTTATTTTGTGAACTTGTGTTTCCTTGACTCCCACTTGATTGATTTTCTGTACTTCTGTTTCGTTGACTCCCACCTAAAGTGTGATTGTCATCAACCTGATTCTCTGTACTTATGTTTACAGAACTATTTACTCCATCACTTGTATGGTAGAAACTAAATTACTTCTAAATTTTAAATACTAAATAAGTAAATAGTCAAAATTTTTAAAAAGCTTCAGCTTAGGAGGACTACAAAGTTGTTAAGGTGCTATCTATTTCATATACAGTCATTGAAAATCAATTTAATTTATAATTTGTCATAGTTTAAATTGGATTCTCAGAACAAATAAATGGTTTACTAACATAATTATCCTCAACTTATTGACCGATCGAAGTAGTAAGGCCAATGTCAGCAAGTTAATAAGCTTCGGAAAGCTTGATGTTGTAAGTGAATCACTAACATAATTATCCTCAACCTATTGAACGATCGAAGTAGTAAGAAAACAACAAAACTATAATTTATCCAATGTGCATCAATGGTTTACTCAGCAACACCACAAGAAACCAACAGAAACATGTGTTATTCCCAACACCCCTTGCTCAGAGAAATATCCTGAAGGGACATCCATCAAAAATAATTCATGAGTCAGAAATGCATATAATCCACACAAGCAAGAATCTCCCAAATGAAATGTCCATCCATTGCTTATGCATGAACAAGAATGAAGCAAGAAAACCACAACAAAAACAATTGTTTAACCAAATTTAGCACAATGATTAACCCGTGTCTTATTGAAATAAACCTACATAATAATATATGTTTATGAAAACTCAGTATACTCAGTAAGGTTCTATTTGGATATAGCCGATTTGGTGCTTGCAAGTGGGTTATTTTCTGCAACTGTCAAGATGTATGTATAGCTAGAGGACCAAATATCAAATAAGCATAATGTTATTAATGATTCAACATTAGCATTATTTCTCCCAGGAAACTAATTTGTATGTAAATTAAGCATCAAATGGTTTAGTTGGATGTTTTTTCTTTGCCCAATAGGCAGGTAGCTATTAGACTTCTTAGCTTCTGGATTTACGTGCTAGATAACAAAAGGAAGTCCTCAAAACCCAACTGCATACGAGAATCTTAACCAGAATTTAGAATAATCTTTACAATTCTGTTTGCTTCAGAGAGACAGAGATTTGACTCGATGCCTTAAGAAAAAAAGTATTGAATGGTTATAACTTATAAGTTACCCATGACACATAGATACACTAAGAATGGTCTTGTACCTTGTCTTGTTCATGGTGGACACATGTACTTAAAAGCGAGTCGAGTATGATAACCTATAAAAAAAAATCTATAAAAAACTACAGAATATGCCTAGAAATTAGATTTGTACCTCGAAATGCTTTCTTGATAGCTTGGAAGTTCTTAGACAGAGGAACAATAAACCCTACCTTTAGAAGTCCCTTCTTCCACTGCTGACCTAGAGAGAATGAGAGATCTAGAAAATTGTGAATATTTTTTGAAAGAATAGAGGATTGAGAAAAATACAAAAATGATTAAACCCTAGAAAATAAACAAAAGCAAACACTAAAAATGGTGAATAATTTCAAGTATAGACATTAGAAAATTAACAAGAACAAATCCTAACAAATAAACCCTATAAAATAAACAAGAGAAAAATCCTCCTTTCGCCGCTCCCTCGACAAGGAATCTCTTTCCCGGTATGTAAAATAATATATTGCCCCCCAAAGAAGAAGATTGCTTCCATCCATAGGTTCCCTGTCACCTCCATCCACCGTACGGGGGCGGGAGAGGGTGGAAAGGAGATCCGAACGACGATGGCAAGGGAGGGTAATTATTTTCAGAGAGTGCGAAGGAGAAAACCTGATGACGATTGCTTTTATAGAATGGAGGCGGTGAAGGAGTTTTAAGAAAAGGTTATAGAAGAAAAGTGGAGAAGTTTTCAGCGCGGGTTTAGAAAGAGGATGTTCGCAGGTTTTGGGAAAAAAATAAAGCTAAAATTTTCAATAAAATTGTGGAGCCAAATTTTCAACATTAAACAACAGGTTTCATCTGTCATATCCAAATTGGATAAATAGGTTTGGTGTTAGACAACATTTTTAATCTGTCGAAAATACAACAACAGTTTTAGTACGTCGTTGTTGGACAACTCTATGTGTCGCAAATCATCCTTTTTGGTGTAGAGCGCGCTGTGCCGCGGCGGCAAAGGGCTTCGGAGGGGGACGATGGCTCGGGGCGGTGAGCCAGCTAGGGCGGCGTCGGAGGCGGGTTTTGAGGGGAGAGAAGCGGGGGTTCCTGGCTACGCCACGACTGATGAAGGTGCAGAGAGGGTTCAGGCGGCGGAGGGTGCGCCGAGGGCGGTCTCACACGGCGCCTAGGGCACGGCTCGGCGGCTGCTACGGCTAGGCGCGACGGGAGATACGGCCAAGTTCGGTCGACCCAGGGTGGCTTGCCGCCGGAGGGTTCGACGGCGAGGTTGGGGTCGGGTCCAACAGGCGAAGAACGCGGCGGAGGCATCGGTGATCGCGCACGGGGCACGGAGGTATGTGTTTTTGGAATTTCTATTATGGTTTCTTTTGGGATGGTGGTAGCGGTGTTCGTGTGTGGTCGAGTGGCGGGCGTGGGCTGCCGCGAAAGTAGCCGCGGTGGCGGTTGGGTTGGTCGGTGATGACGGTGAAGGTGATGGTGTTGGCTGTCGCAGTGGTGGCGGTGGTTTTGGTTGTTCGGGTGGCCGTGCCATTATGGTGGCGTTGGCGGTGGTGTTAAGGGACGGTGACGGGAAGAGGCCGGGGTTGCAGGTGGCGAGGGTGCCGGGATCGGGTGTGCGGTGTGTTGGCCGAGACGGGCTGGTGGTGGAGGTAGCTTGGCCGGAGAAGACGTCGGAGCGACGGTGGACAGGTGGCAGGGGGCTTGGTTAGGGTTAGGGTTAGGAATAGGTTTAGGGATTTGGTGTCGGGGTGTGTCCGACACGAAAAAATTTATGTACATATAAAAGATGGAATAAGATTATGGGCTGAGGGTAACACAAACACGTTGCACGCTTATTTGTAGAGAAAATTGTTGTGGATGAATAATGAATTGGAGGAGTACCTGCCTATTTATAGGACGTGGGAATTCCCAATTGGATAGGATTAGGATTTATTTAAAACCCAAAGCAGATAATTTGCTACTAATTTAAAATCAATCAAATCTAAATCCAAATCCAATTCAAATTAAATTTAAATTTATCTTTTACTTTAAAATCAATAAGATAACTCAACTTTCAAACATAGATGTTAATCTACTATTTAAAACACATCCATAAATCAAATCAAGTTTTAAATAGTTACGATAATTTCAAAATATATTTTCTAAAAATGCTACAATAATAATTTTGAAAATACACTATTTATTTAAAATAACTAATAAATAATTACTAAATATATATGTATGTACAAATAATGTTTACATAAATATACTTTTCTAATATACCATTTTATAGGAAAAATAGTTTATTATTATAGCTGTATAAATGAAAGGCTTTTCATAATTAAAATCATAAACTTGAAAATGATAGCTAGAAATAATTATTACATATATTATTTTGAAACCATAAAAATAGAAAAAAAAATTTCTAAAAATATGTACGCTCGTACATATTCGCACTCGTCGAGCAAAACGAAAAATAAAATTTCGTGCACGACGTATAATACGACTACGCGACGTACAATACAAAAAATTTAAATCAGTACCAAATTTAAAAAATAAAAAAATAGTAGAAATTTAGGGGTTTTACACATTATTGTTGGGAAACTATGATTCCAATCCTGACATTGACTTAGCCTCGAAAAGATGGCCTAGCGGTTAGGCGAGACGTCATGTTTCAAGAGTTATCAATCGAAAGGATTGATCTTAAGGATTGGCATGGATGGATAGCATGAGTCACGAATATAGGAATACCACTCACGAGATTCGGCTGACATACATATATTTCAGGGACGCCGGAGTATGTGCACGATACGACTCGAGTGAGAATGATGAATTTTCTATCACATGGTTTGGTGAATGCATGTATTTTGGGGATGCCTGGAATGTATGCACGATCCAACCAAGTGACACGTTGAATTCCAAACGAGACTTGAGGAATGGAAGAGTGTCGAGAACATGAGATCGTATTAAAAGAAAGGAATGATACTAGTACGAGCGTGGTTCGAAATCAAAGTTATGTGTGAGCGGAGTGTGCGTGAACGACAACGAGATTGGCCCTAAACAAGTGAATGATATGTAATCGATATCGTGCAAATAAAAGTTGGTATAACGAATTGAACCATTGATAGGAAGATATACTCGATGATAGTGCAATACTTGGTCGACCCCGCTAAGAAGAAATCATACTGATTTCGTGGACAAGAACGCTTGAGAAGCGAATCGGGTCATCTCGATGACCGATATAAACGAAAGTGAGTTTGCCTTAGCCTACGACCCTCGCATTTGACGAATTACAACGTGCCTCGTACGACCATTTCAGTCCCATGACACGAAGAAATAACAACCAAGACGAAGAAACACTTGAATTGAATAAGTACCATCAACTCTAAAATGAATAAAAAGTTATTCAATAAAATCGACCAAACGTATGCGACACGAAACTTAGAAAGGTATCGAGTATGGTTCGATGCCATCGAACGATAGAGCCGTTCGATAGAAATGTCTAAGAAACACGACAACACGAGTTAAGGAATGGTAGGATGACCTGCACTCAGGAAGTCTCGAGGACGAGACTTGTTTTGAGTGGTGTATAATGTAATGACCCGCTCCGTCCTAGCGGAACGTCGATTCAAATAGCAAGTGTAACGACTCAAACGAGCCGTCGACCCGAAGAGTTGGCATCGACTTGATGACGAATCGATGCAAGGCTTACATTGGCCCGTCAAGAGGAATCCAGACTTAGACTTTCAAAGGCGCGCTCGGAGTATCGCTCGGCCGATACGAACATCGCTAAGGTGGATGGCTCCGATGAACCCGTCTTTGCTTAGCCTAGACACTTAACAATACGGACACGGTTGCTAGAATCGCTAGGCGTCAACACCGCGCATGCTAATAAATGAATGACTCAACGCACCTAGCTAAGGGAATAATCCCATCTTGTATGCTTGTATAGAATATGGAAAAGAACATAGAAAAATATGGGAACTCTCACACCACGCTCCACGCTCGTGCTAAGGCACAAGCTTACGTACAAGTCCCTTACGCGTTCAACAATGAAACAATGAATGGTTTACAACAATGAAACGGAAGACTATCGACATAGTCGGTCCGAGTAGAGTATAGCAATATTGAAAGACTTCGGGACCGATGGGTAGCCAAGACGACTCCCGTACGGGGAGTTACATAATGTATGAATGAATGAATAAACGAATAAGTGAATGAATGAAATGAAAGAGTGAATAAAAGATAAGAAAGGAAAGAATGGTTAGCGACAGGTATGACGGGCACATGCAACGGGACTCGCTACCCGCGCTGCACGGACGCCAACATGGTCGATAACGTATTATGGCTCAGAGACAGCCTATGGCTCAAAGACAGTCGTTAAGTTAAATGACAAGTCAATACGAAATGGTCGTGGACAAACGGCACGGGTGATGGGGAGGAATACCGTGGCCGTCATGAAGAAGGATTCCGCGGCACGATCGATGGGGGGTTATATCGTGGCCGGCCTAGGCAGAATCAGACATGGGGCTTACGGGCTGCTTTGAGTGGGGGCTCGGCCACTCAAGGAGACGTAAGGCCAGGTATTTCAAGAGACTATCAAGGTGTACCAGCCATCACGCTTCGATAGGTGAGAATGCCCAAGTAATATGTCCAAAATGGCTTGTGATGCCAGCGACCCGTGCATGTAGATTAAGTGGGCTATGCTGGTGGCAATCCACGTGCAAGTCCTTGCATTGAAACAAGTAGTCTAAGTTAACTAAATGAAGTGCCTCCTGAACATGCTTGAAATGTAACATCCTGAACATGCTTGAAATGTAACACTCTGAACATGCTTGAAATGTAACACTCTCAACATGCTTGAAATGTAACATACCAAATGATAAAAGTACTTTATGCAAATGAGTTAGAGAACGTGCCTACGACGTGCTAGAACCTGAGGCAGGGACACGCCCTTAACATTGAATGTTTACATGAATCACGTTAAGTTACTACATGTGAATTGTGACTAACTTGGTTTACTTTGGACAGGAAAGGACGGACGGTAAGTATGGGTAAGTCGTGCATACATTTCCATGCAGACACTTGAATTCGGCAACACGAGATAGGTTACGAAATATGCTATGAAACTGATCCTAAGGCAAGATTAGGAAGACAATGAACGATAGACGGTACACAAAAGTAAATGGAACGTGTTTGGTAATGATAGCGTTGTGGAAGAGCTAGCCTCCCCACCAGTGCATAACAATGTACTGATAACCCCACAGTCTGCTTGTAGGATGCAGGAGACGTCTTCGGGTGCGGAGCTTCCCTCGAGCGTGCTAAGGCGCGGAGCTATCTCTGGAGCCTTGGAGCGTTGCAAGGAGCTGAAGCACCATATACATGACATAATGTATCGGAACATCGCCATGAATCATTCCATCTTGTAAGCCACTTGGCACGCTTTTTATGTTTCAGAGAGAAAGAGAGAGAGCTTGAGAGACTTGTAAACTCGGCCTAGCTCCGCTTGTAAACTTCTTGAATATCAATAAAAGAGTTTGAATTCGCTTCTACTTGTGTTCATTTACTTTCCGCTGCAAATGGGGACACTCTGTGCGACTCTGTGGCCTAGCTCAAATCGGCCGTTTCTGGACTTGACCTTGCACGGGCGCAACCTAGGCCCGTACGGCATCACGCCTTAGCGAGGACGATCGCTCCTACGGGAGCGAGACGTGACAGAAGTATCGATCTCCTTTTTATTGGAGCGACATAGAAGAGTGGCAAATATTGGACCCCGAGTTGGTTTTGAGCACAGTGGAGAAGGTGAAGAAGATACAAGACCACCTGCGATCAGCGCAGGAACGATAGAAGCAGTGGGTCGATAATCATCGTCGACCTTTGGACTTCACGGAAGGCAACCATGTTTTCTTGAAGATATCCACCACTAGAGGCATGATTCGATTTAGAGGACGTGGCAAGTTGAGTCCAAGATACATCGGCACTTTCGATGTCTTCGAATGTGTTGCAGAGGTTGTCTATAGATTGGCATTGCCACCGTCGTTAGAGGGAGTACATGACGTATTTTACGTGTCTCAGCTATGGAGGTACATGGCAGTCAGCAGTCATGTGCTCGAGCACTCCGAGATCACAGTTGGACCGAGCTTATCGTACAAAGAGCAAACAGTAGGTATCCTTGATCGTCGAGTAAAGTTATTGCAGAATCAGTCCATGCCATACCATTGGTTCGCATGGCATGGAAGCACCACTCGCCGGAAGAGTCTACTTTCGAGCACGAGGACGACATTTGGAATCGTTACCCCCATTTGTTCGAAAACTAATGTAACACCCACTTTTTAGAAATAAGGATAATTTTGAACTTTTATAATCATAATTATTTATTGATGATATTTAAACCATGTTATGATTTTTGGTGATTTTTAATCAATTTTAAACTATTAAAATCATTGACTTGTGATTTTGATGTTTTGCTAGTGTAACCCGAGAGACTGCATGACCTAGAGACTAACCATAATTAAGGACGCCTAACCATGTGATTAGGATAAGTAATTGCAACTTTTTAGCCTAGGGGTATTTTGGTCATTTTTGACTTATTGGTGAAAATAAATTTTGGTTGATTATTATGGTGCTAATTATTTATTAGAGACTAACCTAGTTTTGACTTAACCTTGATGCTAATGATGTTCATGGAGGTTTAGTTAGAAGGTTAGAGACTTAATGGCTAAGTTAGATTAATATCTAGATATTATGTTAGTACGATATTTTGACTAGATGTTAAGAAAATCTACTTTTGATGTGAGCCCTTGATTGAGCTTGATTTGTGTGGAGAAGCCTTAGCCACTCATCTAGCCTTGCAAAACCCTAACCCTAATCATTTGCAGCAGCCATCAAGCCCATCCTTCCCCTATTTAATCATCTCTTCATAAATACCTTGCCTCTTTTCATCCCTATACAAAACCCTAATAGTATTCTTTCCCAAATCACCCTAGATTCCTTATTTCTCCACCAAATTGGACCAAACAAATTGCATTGGACTCTATTCCTGGTATATAGGCTATTGAGGACTAGCTAGCAAGGATTCAAGGGCTTGGGATCATTGTAAGTTAGGGAGAAAGCTCTCATTTGAAGGCCTTTACATTGAGGTTTCACCTCAATAGGTAAAACCTATCAAACATCTTCAAATTCTTAATTTCTTCCCATAGTTGCATTCATTTAGGTATACCCTAGCTGTCCACAAGTTTGGTAGGAATTGGACTTGGTTTGCTGTCCATATCGGACACGTATTAGTATCCCTACATGGGTGTTTGATGAAATGCCCAAGAGGGATTTTTCTTGCTGTTTTCGAATTCCTTTTGAACTGATTTGTAGAGCTTCATGTGCTCTTTGATTTCATGTACGACTGAACTGGATATCATGTCGTGTCCGTGTCCAAATTGGACACGAACACGCTCGCAGCACACAGTACACTGTGCCTTGCTGCTCGAGGGGGTTTTCTTCTCGTATAGGCTATGTCGGCAGCTGCTACTTGGCATGGAGGTGGGGGCCATGACTGACAGATCAGTCCCCAAGCCTCGTGTCATGAGGATTCATGTCGAATATAAAATCCAGTATGAACTGTTTTGCACTGACATGCGCGCGTGCGAGATCCGCTTCTGATACGGGTCTCATATTCGGACAGGACACGTCGTGGACACTTCGTGTTGTGTCGAAAGTGTAGCCCTACATGTGGGCTACACGTTGACATAACCATGTGGCTCTACGTGAGCCGTGTCGTATCCACGAGCTTGTGTACCAGTCGCGTAAGACAGTACAGTCTGTGCATGTGTTGGTGTGTTTTCGTGTGCACAGGCACGTCGTGTCCTATTATCTAGATACGATATGACCTGTGTGGCACCTACACATATGCACGACACGTTACCAACCATTAATTTGATGTATTATGTGATTTTCAAATATCAATTTAGGGTTTCCCTATGGTTCTGATACCATGTTCATATTTTTTCCATTTTCTGAGATTAAATGTTAATTAACTGATTTAAATAATAATTTGTGATGTTTAGCATATGTACATGCCTGAGAATTAAGTCTACATATCTGGGTTTCATAGGATATGCATTTGGGTCTATAATTTGTATTTTCAAATGTAGCTGATACCATGTTATGAAACTTGTATTCTTTCCTGAGATTAAATATGTATTAAACTGAAATTAAATGATAAATTTGTAATGTTTAAATATGTGTACATTTTTGAGAATCATGTTGGCACATTGGGATTTCATGATGATGCTCATTGGGTCTGAAATTAGGGGTTTTTAAATTGTTGACTGATACACATGTTAACATCTAGTGTAGTTCATGATAATGTTGATGATGTTGAGGAGTTGTAGTTCTCAGCAAAAACTGAGATTTGGCAATGCAACCTGAGAATTGTTTGTGTGGGGATTACTTGACACTCACACACATTTTTAATATGTTCACACACACAGAACTCACACACACCTTACCTTCCTTTCCCGTGACACTTATACACACACACAACCATACCTGAACCCCCTACCCCTTGCTATACACATATACCACACACTGACACTTACACACCCCCTGCCTTATGTATTTACCCTCACACATGCCACTGCCACTTGACACTTGACACCAATTTACATGACTTGACACTAGACTACACACACACCAGTCCAAACACACACATAGCCCTGACACTTTGATATCCCCTTCCCCTATATGCATATGCATGATAGGTATATATAATAAAATGTATGCACATAGGTATGCATGTAGGTAAGCTAGTGTATTGGTAATATAGGCATACATGAATGCATGAATGCATGAATAATGTAGTATATAAATATATATGTAAGTTTGATGCTTGTATATTTAATATGTATGTAAATATATAGCTTCCCTATATATATTGTATATATATTACTAATTATAGGCAATAGCCCTATGTGTTGTATATATATATATATATATATATATATATATATATATATATATATATATATATAAAATATATATATATATATGCAAATATATATATATATATATATATATATATATATATATATATATATGCCTTGGTGTGGTTCACATTGTTTTGCTTTATAAATATATATATATATATATATATATATATATATATATATATATATATATATATATATATATATATATATATACAAAAAAAAAAAATATATATATATATACATATATATATATATATATATATATATATATATATATATATATATATATATATATATATATATATATATATATAAAAAAAAAAATATATATATATATATATATATATATATGGTTCACATTGTTTTGCTTTGCTTATGTCTAGCCTTGACTGCCTAGGCTAACTTGGTTAGGCCTAGTTAGACTTGTTAGACTAGCTTGGACCTAGAATAGCTAAGTTGACCTAGTTTGACTACTGGAGTTGACCATGGGTTGACTTTGGCCTAGATTGACATAGAAATCTTGTAGTTTGCATTGTATCTTTCATTTACCTTATATTGAATACATCATAACCCATATTGCTCTATTTATGACATTGTGACTCCGGTACGGACATCTGATATTACACTACTCTCTTCAGAGTGTCAGGCGAGTACATTCTCTGATAGTTCTTTCATTTACTTGTCGATTACTGTACTTCAGTTCTAGTTAGTTCTATTTGATTCTATGTTACAACACGTATTAGATTTTTGAATTCATGCATGCAACACACATACTTACTGGTCTAACTTCAACTATTCGAACCACTTATTCGCATCTTCATGTGCTGGTTGGACTTGTATTCGTTTTATGTGTTGGATTTTGGATTCATTTGTATTATAATGGACGGGGAAATACTGATTAGACATGTGAACATTCCTACTATTCGAACTACCCCTCTGTGAATGATATTCGAAAGATAGCCATTCTACACTTGGCCAGGTGTGATTTGTGGTGCCTTGCGCCAATAAAGAAAAGATAGCATTTTTTCCTTCTTTTTTGTGTGTGTCCACAAATATGGTGACTCTGTTGGGGACTACCTTTTCCTCTGACGAGAAGGTGGTGACGCAATCCGATACCGACAAAGTGGGGAGCACTCAGAAGATGCTGATCGTAAAGTTCGATCAGCAGGCGTTCGAAGAGATGCTCTCGAGGGATGGCTCTACTCCTTCAAAATCAGCGAAGCTAAACAAGTCTTGAAAGACTTGGCTTTCGAAGGCTCGCTGTGCATATCATGCTAGTGTCATAGTAGATATGCAACTGGAGGACTCTGTCACATGGGCACATGACTCTGCCACAGAAGTTCCCCAAATGGAGAACCAACTAGAACACTTCTGTCTTCAGCCGGCTGGGCATCCAAAGCCATGCGCCCAAGGCTATGCGCCCAGGCTCTCTGGATCCATACTATGCGCCCACATCAAGGAGGCTCAAACATGCTGTCAAGGAGCATGCGCCCAAGGACAGTCTCCAAGGCCTATGCGCCCACAACAAAAAGACAGGCCTATGCGCCCACAACAAAAAGACAGGCCCCAACGCGTATAACATAGGGCTGTCTTCAAGGAAATCACAGAACTTAGGTGTGGGAGTTGCCCTGCACGTGAACTAAGTTTGGATGTGCCTACTCTCCTTACGAACCTGCATACAAAGCTCGGCAATGCATGTAACATGGGTTGTAAGGCAAAACTCCCTTCTGCTGTCTTGCGCGACATAATAAATCATAAGCGTAAACCAAGGGAGAACATAACAATTCATAGTGCATATCGATACACCAGTATTTTTATCAACTGTTGTTGCTCCAAAGCAACAAGAGTGCCTCAGAGAAAGTCCGTGTTTCGACGGCTGCACTTCTCTGACGATGAGAAGCTACTGTGTGTTTCATCCAACGTGGCTTCATGGGGTCGCCCTTACGGAAGCCCCAATCAAAGATGGTGGACTACGAACCCAACTTTCTCTCTCAGCTCCGCGAGAAGAAGAAGAAGAAGTCTACCAACATATGGCCAGCAGGCTGTCACATCTGAAGGAGTTTATATGGGTACTCGATCAAAGGCTTGATTCCGTATGGACGATGAAGACTCCCAAACTGGGGGTAGTATTCCCTCAGAGTCTGAAGCGGATGACCCTCACACTGGGGGTAGCCTTCCAGAGGACGACGATCCCTCCGAATCTGATGACGACTATCTACCTCCTCTTCCTGAAGATGAAGGACTTGTCCACTCGGAGACAGACAGCATCAGCACCAGTTGTACTGTTTCCTCTGTTCATCCTCGCATGTTATCTACATACATGACGGACGGAGAAAGACCTGAAGAAGCAAGTGATCAGACTAGAAAACGGCTAGAGGGTCTTGAAACAGCATTCGCCAAGATCACTGATATGATTACCAGTATCATGGCAGTTCAAGCTACCGGGACTGTTCCTCTACCTCAACAAAATATCTCGGCCATGCTAGTCCGGCTCACAACAACAACCCTCCTTCACTACAAAAGGAGTATTCTGTTGTGCCTCTTCCAAATCTTGCAAATGCTGGGGGTGGTCCTTCGTCAACGATGCCTGATAACCGTTCAGCAGCCTTTTTCCAACACCTGCTCAATCAACAGGATGTAATTGATTCCCTGGTCGCTCGTCTCGACACCATCTCACATAAAGACGAGCTTCAGAAGATGGGGATATCTCAACCGTATCCTCCTGAGTGGGAGAACGCTACTTGCCCTCCTAACTACAAGCCGCTGACGCTGAATTCATTTAACAGGTTGACTTCTTAACGTCAGCACATGACATACTTCAACACACAGACTCTGCACTTGCCAAGACACGGTCCATTCTTGTCGAAGATGTTTATTAGCACCTTGCAGGGGGTAGCATTCGAATGGTTCGACAGTCTGCCTAACGGATGTATCAATTCATTCAAAGACTTGGAGAGGTTGTTCCTCAACAGGTTTTACGAGAGCGGCATGCATGTTTGTATGCCCACTCTAGTCGAGACCAAGCAAAGGAGGACTGTGTCTGTCATCGCCTTCATCGAACGCTTCAGGCGGCTAGTACTGAAGATGCCCTTCGGCATACCAGACTCATAACTTATGGATACTTGTCGACATAACTTCCTTCCGAAGATAAAGTTTTGTCTGGGTATACATAAGTACGATACATGGCCCGCTTTTATTGGGGCTGCTGATTCTGCTTAAAATTAACGTTCCTATCTTGGAACTACTGGGGTTGAAAACACCTAAATTCGAAGACAAGGGCAAGCATACTCAAACTATCCCTGTTCGTTGGAATAAAGGGAAAGAAGTCCTGAAGGTTAATACATCCAAAGGAGCTTCCAATTCTCAGGGCACCTAGGACAAGCCTAAGGAGACCTTCTCCTTTGACGAAGGCGATGTCATTACCATCTTTCACACATTAACGAAGGGTAATAAGCTGACATTGCCTCTACCACGATGTCCTGCAGAGGCGAGCCAACTCAACGATCCCATGTATTGTCTCTATAACCAGTACGTACATCATGACTCCACCAAGGACTGCATCGTCCTGAAGAAGAAGATACAATAGCTTATCGACAGCCAAGTTATCAATCTCGAAGCTGAAGACAAGGTTGTATCTTCTAACATGATCTCTCTTCAGTTTGGTGACTTTCCTCCAATAGAAGTGCCAGACGTCGTGGTCCTGATTCCCAAGGCAATAATGGAAGTTGTCAACCGACCGCCAGCTCGCAACTCGACCTTGGTTCCACTCACGACTGAACATGGTGAGATCATGTGGGTCCATCCGGACCTGGTGTAAGAAGTGACGCAGGAGGTAGTACCTCCCAAAGCAAAAAGGGGCAAGAAGTACAAGTCATGTCACTCCCATCTATGAGGTTCTATCTGGTGAGACGCGAATGGAGAAGACTTATCTTCGGACGTACGATCCCGCACAAGAAGAAGTAGTACCTCCTTAAGCTCCTTCTGCCCCCACAAGCTCAGAAGTCGGCCCGTCTAAGCCTCCAATTACGGACAAAGTCAAGTAGAAGGAGACCCAGTTTGACAAGTCTCTGAAGGTGCCAGCTCCCGAAGGCATGGATCGGCCCTATAACTTTGATATACTGGCACAGCTAGCCAATACACCTGCCAGGTTGTCTCTGTTCAATCTATTGCGACTCCCCAAAGAAATACGGAAGGCTTTAAGTGAGGCATTACTACATGCCGACTCTTATCTCTCCGAAGTCAAGGCCTCCACTGAAGATCCTGTCTCCTGTCCCTACTACCACAGTACTATGGAAGTGGTGCCCAACATCACCTTCTCACATGAGGACATGCTACTCAAAAATAATCGTCATGATAGACCCCTGTACTATACAGGGTATATCGGGGCGATTAAGGTCGACCACATGCACATCGATCCAGGATCCTCTCTCAGCATCATTCCTAGAAGCTTACTTCAAATTCTAGGAATCCTTCTGCATAAGCTATCTGCAACCAACACAACTACCATGGCTTTCAACGATGGTCGAAGCCATCCGCTGGGCAAGCTCCGTCTCAAATGCCATATCAGTGATCTCCAAACGCAGGTTTTCTGCTATGTGATCGATGCCAATGTATCCTACAACGTCTTGTTGGGACGTCCATGGATACACGAGGACATGATCGTTTCTTCCACGCTTCACCAGTGCTTCAAATACGTCAACAGCGACGGTATCTTGAAGACAGTATTTGCCGATGTCGATCGTTTTAAGGGCATCGAAGCTTACTATAGAGATTAGGTACTTTACCAATCTCAGCCCCCCAAGGACGATGGCAATAAAGATGACAATAAAGCTGAAGCAAGTCCATCCTCCAATGATGGTCCCCTGATTATCCGAGTCAAAGGACGTACTGCTCCAAAAAGTACTCCGAAGCCTCTCACAATCTGGATGAAAAAGAAGAACCCTGACAAGGTCAAACCATTGACCATTACTCTCAGTAAGACGCCCCGGGAGGAACCTACTGATGTCCGTCCTCCCAATCCTGAAGATTTACCCTACGTGGTGAACTCGGCCAAGACTGTGGCTCCCCTTAAAGATGATGATCCTCTCAATGAGTATATAAATACTCATAATAATGTACCTTTAGCGGATGATGTTATCCCTGAAGAAGAACTTGCATATTTCCTTAGTAAAGGTTTATCTTTGAATTACTCCGATATTTATCTGTCACGACTCGTTTTACACCGAAAAACGTATAAAAAACTAGTCCACTAAACCAATCAAATTATATGTCCACTAATCCAGAATAACGATACGAATCCAACGGTATACCCAAAATTGGATTCCGTTGACCCGATCTCAAATTGGTCTGTTGACCAGGACATTGAAATTCCAATTTGGACGAAAAAGTGTGTCAGAGCCAATGTCCTCAAAATTTAGCAAATTATATGTCAATGAGTCCAGAATGACGATACGAACTCAACGGTATGTCCAGAATTGGATTTTGATGCGCCGATATCAAAATGATCCGTTGATCCCGATATTGGTATTCGACTTGCATCTAAATGCGTGCCGGGACCAATGTTTACTAAAACCTAGCAAATTATATGTCAACGAGTCCAGAATGACGATACGAACTCAACGGTATATCCGAAATTGGATTTCGATGAGCCGACGTCAAAAAGTCCCGTTGACCCGGACTATGGGGCCCGTTTTGTACCGAAATACGTGCCAGGGCCCACGTCATCCAAATCTAATAAACTTTATATGAAAGCGTGCCAGAACAATGCCAGGAGTCTACTGGTTGTGGCAAAAATTGAATCCGGAGTCCCGAGTTCAAAAATGGAATTTTACAACTTGAAAATTACGAATTCGGTTGGCCAACTTTGGCGTTGATTTCAACCAATCAAACGTGCTCACAATGAAACAAAACCTAAGGGGTAGGAAAAGGGTTATACCAGCTACGCATAGGAACCAGTGGCATGCCAGACGGAGCTGCGATGGAGGAGATACGAACCGACGAAGTTGGCTCCGCAAAACTGTCCAAAAATAACACAATTTAAAGCGTCAACTTGGTGGCCGGTTTTGATGTATCAAACGATAAAATTAATGGACAAAAATTAAGGGGAGTGAAGACGGATATACCGAGAATAAGACGGGGCAAAGAAATTATCGATCCAACAGTCGGATTTCCCGAAAAATATGCACGAAGTTGCTGCGTCGAGATGCCATTTCCGGATCTATTTCGAGCGCGTCACGACGGAAACCCGTACAAAATGCACAAATCGCCTAGACGGCGCATCCCGGAGGACGGTGGTCACCACGGAAAGGTGCACTCGGGTTTGCCGGAGGGGGTACGGCCAGCCACGCGGCACATGCCGACTTACGTTGGCCTGTGCGCGTGCGGCTGCTGCATCGCTGCTGTTGTGTGCGCTGTTGGCCGTTGGTTGCTGCTGCTGCTTCGCTGTGCTGGCCTGGAATGGCGGCGGCGGTGGCTGCCCGACGGTGGCCGACGGCTGCGATAGCGTGTGGTGGTTATGGTGTGATGGTGGTGATGTTGTAGATGATGGTGGTGGTGATGTGGATGATGTTGGCTGTGAAGATGTGATGAAGAAGAGTTGGAATGGAGGAGGCTGGTGGTTGTATCGGCCAAAATGGAGGAGGAGAGTTGGAGGTGGGGGGATCGGCCAAGGGGGCTCGACTATGGGGGGAGCTGTATAAAAATGAGAGAGGGATAGAGAATATTAAATAAGAGAGAGAAAGAATTATGTGTGTGTGTGTGTTAAAATAAGAGAGCGAGAGAGAAAATAAGAATTCCTACATAGATTTTAGGGCCAGCCAACTTTGGGGTGTGTGTGTGTGTGAGTTAGTGTAAGTGAAATGGAGGGTTGGGATTGTGTTGGAGTAGATCAAAGGCTAGGATTAAAATGAGGAATTAGATCATTCTTTTAGGAAATTAAATCAAAGGGTTATCCATGAATATTTTAAAAATAGGTAGAGTAGGCATTTAATATTTTTGGTAGGAAAAAATATGTGTGGGTATTCATGAGGGGGTAACATGGAGCTTGGGTTGGGTTTGGTTGAGCCGGGTCGGGTCAAAATCGGACATGGTGCAATAATTTAATTTAAATAGGTATTTATGATCATGGGTAAATAAGTAACATGTGGGGACTCAAATAAATGGAACACAAGTGTCATGTAGGTAGTAGGCTTCGTATAGGCCATGTCTATATTTTGGGTCGACTAGGTTGGATTGATGTCAGGTCCCGAAATTAAATTGGAAATCTGGTCACATTCTACGGTGGATAATAAATTAGCCTAAATTGACCCAAAAGTTGTGCGAAGCAAACGAAGCACAAGATGGTGTGTCTGAGTGGGACACGAAGGTCATGGGTGTAGGACGTCTCGAGTAGATCATGCATGAGAAGATGGTTTCAAGAAAATGACTAGCCTTGTGCTCCTAAATTAAAAGTCACGGTAACGTACATATGATGATCAAAGATAAAAGTGGAAAAATCAATTAATAATTAATTAATGATCAAATGGTCTAAATTGATCCGAAGTTGTGTGAAGCAAAAAGAGTACAAGGAAACAAGTTTGGATGGGACATGATATATCAACATGAAGGTAATCTTGTATACTACACACTAATGAAGAGAGTTTCCAGAGATTGGCATCCTTGACGCTCCAGAAGTCAAGGTCATGGTACAGAGAATTTAATCAAATAATAATATCTATTATAAATAATTGATTTATAAAATTAAAAAAATAAGCCCTAAATTCAGGGGGCTTACATCCTATCCACCTTATAAAAATTTCGTCATCGAAATTAAAAATTATCTAATAGGTCAAGCTAAAACATGCAACTGCTATGGCTATAGTACCCAATCTGCTACCCTTGTGATCATCTATGTTGTTTCTCTCTACAGATATGTGAAACCCGCAATTTCCCGATTTCATTTTTTTAAATTAATTGTGATTTTGTTAATTAAAATTTTGCTAAAATATTATTAGTAATTAATTAGTGAATTTATGAAATGTATTTTCAAAAATAAATAATTGGATTTTTGGCTTGACTGTCCCGAACCCGCGCCTATTCCCGTTCCCAAGTTTCGAACCCGATTCGGATCAGTTTCCGAAACCGAACTCGGTTTCGTATAAAAAAAAAAAAAAATCAAAAGTTAAATTTATTAAGAATGGATTTTCCTTTCCACTATTTAATCCTCATTAAATTCTTTCTTAACTCACTGAGCACTCAGCTCACTCTCAACTTTATCCCATTTGAATGGAATGGAATATTTTCCTTTCCAACTCTTTTCATTAAGAGCAATTAATCTTACTGTTAGCTTTCTCTCTTAACTCTGGAGCCGACCCCTTCTTCTTCGTGGAACCATCGGCGACACTCCAACTTCCGACCGGCCGCCCTTTCGGATTCTTCCTCCGGTAACCCCCAACCTCTCATTTCCTATATAATCACCCTCCTCCCCATAGTCTTCCCATTACCATCTCTTCTTCCCATCTTCCCCTACCCCAAATCTTAGCCCTAACCCATTTCTGGGGACCCGAGCCACCGCCGGAGCTCCGCCTCCCCTCGGCGACCCGACCCCCTCCAGCGCCTCTAGCTCCTTTTGGCGCCGCCCTCCAGCCGGCCCGACCCAGCCGCCGCTGCTGTCCCCGGCGAACCCGCCGTTCCCGGCCGACCGACCCCGCGTGGCTCGGCGACCCCCGCAGCCCGCTGTCCCCGTGCGCTCCCGTGCACCACCCGACTGTTCGAATCCGTTCTCCGGTTTCCGCTGTCCGTGGTTTTCGTGCCCGGCTTGCTGTCCAGCGTAGTTCCGTGGTTCCCGATCCAACTGTCCGTGCCCGGTCCAGCACCGTTTCGAGTCCGAGGCAACCCTTCGGATTCCGTCGTTTGGGGTAATCTCTGTTAATCACAGTAGTTCGTCCCTCCCAACGTGTCTGTGATGATTGGTCCTTGAATTCTCTTTGGGAATTCGGATTTTTGTTACGTTTTGGTTTCGGAAATTTCGGAACCATTTGTTTTGCTCTGTGGTTTTAGTATTCTAATGGTTCGGAATTTCCGAGAAACTTTCGGAAAAGTTTCTGTGAACTTTTAGCTTGATTCGGATTTTTTCCTAATTGTTAGTTCTTGGTTCTGTGGATTTTTCCGATGTTCTGGCTTTATGGTTCTGTTGAGATAATTTGAATTTTTGGTGTTGTGGTGTTCCTGGATTAGTTTTCGGGATTTCCGATATACTTTGGGTTTTCCGAATTCATCTCGGGAACGTATTCTCTGAGTATAAATTATATATATATTTGGGTTTCCCTGGTTTGGGATTTATTATTTGCAGGAAAATTACGGAACACTTTCCCAGTTTTGGGTCGACCAAAAATAGAGGAAGTGCTGCCGAAATTTTTATAAAACCTAATTATGATTTTTTTTTTAAATGATTTCGAATAAAATATTATTTTATTGGGCGACGACCGTATTGGTCAATGGGCTCTGGCTAAATGCAAACGAAACCGGTTTTGCCCGGACGTTGAGGCATTAGCCATTATGACGATTGGACCAAAGTCTGAGACTCGAAATTATTTATTTATTTATTTATTTTTGTAATTAAATTTTAGGAGCTAACAAATGTTTCTTCTTATTTCAATTCATGTAAAATGGTCTGTAAGGGCATAAGCCCAGTTATGTGTAGTTGGCTGTGTGCAACTGTAATAGCTTAGTATTTTATTTTGTTATCTGGAATTTATTTTCTAGTTTTGTAATGGATGCGTAATAGGATATAATAATTAATTATTTTATCAAAAGAAAATAAATGATTGTTTTATCACGTAGAATTCTAAATTGTAATATTTAATAAAGTTTTGTCACCTAGAAATTTAAGTTGTATCATTTAAATGGTGATTCTCGTATTTTTCACTTAAAGGAAAATTTTAGTTTTATAAATATGATAAATACCAAGTTTTGTTAAAATAATCGGTAAACGCAAAGATTTCTGAAATTAAATGAAATTTAGTTTTCCTTCATAATTAAGTACAACTCACTAGTTAATCGCGATTGTTTGTGATTTTTGGTTGTGTTAGTTAAACAAGATAAAAATTTGACTAGGGAACAACTAGAGATTTCAACTAGTACAGTAGCTCTAGCAACGTTAATTTCTGAGACAATTTCCCGAATGTAGGGTTTCGAGGAAGGTTCTGATTTTCTATCCCGAAGTACCGACCTTTCCAGTCAAATCATTTTGAGGCAAGTACTTTTTGTGTTAGTTTACAATTATTTTAATAATCACTTCATTGCAAGTTTAAACCACGATACAACACGGAATACTGAGTACTGACTGTTTACTGTAACTCTCTTTCTGAGAGCACTGACTGTTGGGGACTGGGGGAGTAGTGTAGTGAGTATGACCAAAGCCAAAACCATATCTTTCACTGTACAACCCAAACATAATGTGTTAGCTTACCCCTCTTACACACGGGGATAAGCCATACCTTTCACTGTCTACCCTAGCCGGTCATACTTCATTACCTATTCAAATCACAATACTGTTTCAAAACTATACTGCTGTAAAACTTTTTCTCTGTGAAAACTGTTCTTCAAAAACTGTTTAAAAGTGCATGATTTTATTGTTATTTTTAATTGTTTAAATTAGCATGAACTGTACTTTGCTCACTCCTGACTGGAGACCAACATTTTTAGGTTACACTGAGGATTGCGTGTTCCACGAGGATCTGAGACTGAGGAGCTAGTTGCTTGAGTTGTCTTTCATGATAAATAATTTTCAGTTGTAAGGAATTCTTCTATTGTAAAAGTTTTTAAATATTCGGAATAATAAAGTTGTGGCAATTTTTATTATATTGTTGATATTACCTGAAATTGGGATACAGCTTACTGCCGCCGTCTCATCAACGGTGCAGGCTGGGCATGATCCGATTCGACCCAAGAAATTGGGACCGGGTCGTGACATGTTTTTAGTGGTGGCCCATGCAGGTCTAATCAACAACTTAGGAGAACCAACTTAGAAACAATTAGAACACTAGAACATCAAATTGCCACAACATAGGAGCGACATATACTATTATAAATATTTTTGCTTGCTATAGACGGGTAGGATACCTTGCTTATGATTTTTGTCCTAAACCTTCCAGAACATGACCACTGACAAAACCAACTTTGATGGCGATAAGGTGTCATCTCTGGATCGAACCTCGCCTCCTCAACCAAGTCCGAGCTTTACACCCCACCAGCTGATTAATCGTCCCCACATTTCATCCGGTGAAGTTTTTTCACTACATCGGCAAATCCTACCTCTTCTCAATCTGGGTTGCACTTCTTTGTGGAAGTACCCACTCCGGTTACCCCACCAGTACCAGTGATGGTTGCTCTATTTCAAGAAATCCTGGAGTCCCAGAAAGCTCAAGCTGAAGCCCAGCAGGAACAGATGGATATCACGAAAGAAGTCATGAAGAACGTCAACGATGTAACCTTAGTTATCTTAAACCAAGTTGGAGCTGAATCTCGTCCTAGGAAGGATAACCCTGAATATAGAAGATATTTGGGCCCTATCAAGTACTCTACTACCCGGCAGTCATATCGTAAGAAACTATTGGCTTGTGCCTACTGTAAAAGGCCTGGTCACCTAGCCAATATTTGTCACAAGAGATTGGGGCAATATTTGGCATGTGGATCTGCTAAACATCGGGTAAAAGACTGTCCCTTATCTTTCCATCAAACCAGAGTACCTATCCCAGCAACAACTGTTATGCCGCAACCTAGGGAGTCTCTTCCTATCCAACAGATCGTAGGAAGACATGAAGCAGACTCAAGGATCATAGGAGGTGAAGCAGTTGGAGACTGCTCATGCAAGAAGCCAGAACCCTGAAGAATAGTACCTATGACTGTTGAGTAGCGATATCTATTAAGAAGTTGTAACAAGATGTCCTTAGAACAATCATGAGAATCTTGCTGTAATTCTCTTATATGAATAAAATTCTTAGTTACATCTTTATGATAGATACTTTCTAATAATCTTTTAGATTACCCTAGATCAAGACATAGAATCCACCATTAACCTAGTTCTTGGCTCTTTCTCTATTTCTAAAGGATGTTATAAAGTTAACCTGAAGGAGGCCAAGGAGATGAAAGATCAGATCAATGGACTAAGTCTTTAGGATTCATTCGAGACGGAGCTTCACCCTAGGGAGCACATGTCTTGTTTGTGCCCAAGAAGAATGGAACAGTGCGGATGTGCATCGACTATCGGGCACTGAAGAACAAGTACCTTTTCCCCGGATTGATGATCTATATGAGTGGATTTAAAGTATTTCCGAAGATTGACTTAAGATCTGACTTCCATCAGATCAAGGTCAGGAAGGAGGACATTCTCAAGACGACGTTCAACACCAAATATGGGTAATTTAATTGTTGGTCATGACGTTTGGATTGACGAATGCTCCTGCTGTGTTCATGAATCTCATGAACAGAGTCTTTTCATGAGTATTTAAATCAGTTTGTTGTCTTCTCCATAGATGACATTCTGATATACTCGAAGACTGAAGAAGAGCATGAAGAGCACCTGAGAAAAGTTCTGGGAACTTTGAAAAAGAAGATTTATCGTAAGCTATCTAAACGTGGATTTTCTTAGACAAGGTGGTTTTGGCCATATTGTCACAAGAGAAGAAATTTTCGATGGATCCTGGGAAGATAGCCACTGTGGAGAAATAGTATACCCAAGTTCAGAAGTTTCTTGGGCTAGGCTGACTACTACCTGAAGATGTGAAGGATTTCGCCAAGATTGCTAAACCGATGACGAAGCTCACAAGGAAGAATGAAAAGTTCATCTGGACGGAAGATTGCCAGGCGGCATTTAAAGAGCTGAAGAAGAGGCTTATCACTGCACCAATCCTTGCGCTACCCGCAGGAACCGGTGGTTCTTAATTTACAGTAATGCCTCTGGAAAAGGACTGGGTTGTGTTCTTCAACAACATGGGAAAATAATTGCTTACATATATAGGCAATTACAGACTCATGAGAAGAACTATCCCTCATATAATGTGGAGCTTACTGCAAGTATCTTTACTTTGAAGCTATGGAAGTATTATTTTATGGAAAGAGAGTGAAAATATATACGGACCATAAAAGTCTGAAATATGTCTTCACTCAGAAAGAGCTGAACGTCAAACAAAGAAGATGGCTGAAGTTGATGAAGGATTTCAACATAGGTCTGCAATACCATTCAGGTAAGGCAAATGTGGTCGCTGATGCATTTAGTCGATAACCGATGGTGATGCTCTTAATCAAGAAGCGACACCTGCTAGAAGACATCAAAAAGTTGGACTGGAGATTATACTGCCGGGGAGAAAAGAGCTGGATGCTGATTCAGTGACGATAAAGTGGTAAGTAAGCTCGAGTCTGATGGACAAAGTCAAGAAGACGCAGTTTCAAGACGAGGCACTTTGCAAATTGAAAGATCAAATGTTGGCGGGAACACTTGAGGGTTTCTCAATAACCAGCGATGGAGCTCTGAAGAGTGGTATTAGGCTCTATGTACCATCTGGCGAACGGAGGAACAAGCTGATGAAAGAAGCGCACCGGTCACAGTATTCCATACATTTAGGAGCTAGATGTATCGGAATAGGCCAACCACTGACTGGTGTTATGGAATGAAGAAGGATATTTTCAATTATGAGGTTGGATGTTTTAATTTGTCAGCATAAGGAATTTAGTAGAGACCAGCAAGTTTGTTGCAGCCGCTGAACATTTCGGAGTGGAAGTAGAAGCATATAACCATGGATTGCTTTGTTCCCAAAGAGGGAAGGACACTAATTGGATTATTGTGAACCGACTGACTAAGGCAGCTCACTTTATTTCCCTTCAAGGTTGGTTTATCTACTAAGAAATTGACGGCAGTGTAAGAGAGGCGCATCTACCGGATTCATGGAGTTCAGACTGATGGACAATCAGAGAGGTCAATCCAGATACTTGAAGACATACCGAGATCTTGCGTCTTAAAATTTGTAGAGTCCTGGAGAAGACCATTTAAATTGGTAGAGATTCCTTACAACAACTACCAAGTTAGCATCATCGACTAGTGGAGTTTGAAGAAGAAGATAGCGTCTTTGTGAAGATTTCTACTACCAAGGGACTGATTAGTTTTGGCAGAGTTGGAGAAGTAGCATACTGGTTAGCTCTACCAGCTAATCGTTGAAAGTATGTACAATGTCATTTCATAGTTCAGAAGTTGCATCTCATATTTTGACCATTCAGAGCTGAAGAGTCAGAGAAACCAGTAGCAAGCGTAGTCAGAGGTGAGTAGAAGATCAGAAATTTGAGCCTATCATAATCCCTATTTTTCCTTCAAATCCTTATCTTTTTCATTTTGAACTTGACATATGCTGCTAGTTAGCCTAGTTTTGCAAGCTATTTTTTTTCAAGTTTGATCACGACAGTATTTTACTGGGTGCACCCACTAATATATTGTTTAATCAGGACCGGTGCATGATGGTCTGATCAACCTCATGTACTTTGGTTCGCTTTTGTATTTTTCTGCATGGATGATATCATAAATGAAAATCGTCCCTAAACTGTCTCATCCACGACTGCTTTGGAAATTCTTATTTGAACCCGAGTTACGGACGTAGTACCGTACTTGTTTGATTGTAGTAAGTCTATCCTATCCTACCCAACTTTTAAATTTCGAGGACGAAATTTTCTAAGAAGGGAAGGTTGTGAAACCCGCAATTTCCCGATTTCATTTTTTTAAATTAATTGTGATTTTGTTAATTAAAATTTTGCTAAAATATTATTAGTAATTAATTAGTGAATTTATGAAATGTATTTTCAAAAATAAATAATTGGATTTTTGGCTTGACTGTCCCGAACCCGCGCCTATTCCCGTTCCCAAGTTTCGAACCCGATTCGGATCAGTTTCCAAAACCGAACTCGGTTTCGTATAAAAAAAAAAAAAAATCAAAAGTTAAATTTATTAAGAATGGATTTTCCTTTCCACTATTTAATCCTCATTAAATTCTTTCTTAACTCACTGAGCACTCAGCTCACTCTCAACTTTATCCCATTTGAATGGAATGGAATATTTTCCTTTCCAACTCTTTTCATTAAGAGCAATTAATCTTACTGTTAGCTTTCTCTCTTAACTCTGGAGCCGACCCCTTCTTCTTCGTGGAACCAGTCGGCGACACTCCAACTTCCGACCGGCCGCCCTTTCGGATTCTTCCTCCGGTAACCCCCAACCTCTCATTTCCTATATAATCACCCTCCTCCCCATACTCTTCCCATTACCATCTCTTCTTCCCATCTTCCCCTACCCCAAATCTTAGCCCTAACCCATTTCTGGGGACCCGAGCCACCGCCGGAGCTCCGCCTCCCCTCGGCGACCCGACCCCCTCCAGCGCCTCTAGCTCCTTTTGGCGCCGCCCTCCAGCCGGCCCGACCCAGCCGCCGCTGCTGTCCCCGGCGAACCCGCCGTTCCCGGCCGACCGACCCCGCGTGGCTCGGCGACCCCCGCAGCCCGCTGTCCCCGTGCGCTCCCGTGCACCACCCGACTGTTCGAATCCGTTCTCCGGTTTCCGCTGTCCGTGGTTTTCGTGCCCGGCTTGCTGTCCAGCGTAGTTCCGTGGTTCCCGATCCAACTGTCCGTGCCCGGTCCAGCACCGTTTCGAGTCCGAGGCAACCCTTCGGATTCCGTCGTTTGGGGTAATCTCTGTTAATCACAGTAGTTCGTCCCTCCCAACGTGTCTGTGATGATTGGTCCTTGAATTCTCTTTGGGAATTCGGATTTTTGTTACGTTTTGGTTTCGGAAATTTCGGAACCATTTGTTTTGCTCTGTGGTTTTAGTATTCTAATGGTTCGGAATTTCCGAGAAACTTTCGGAAAAGTTTCTGTGAACTTTTAGCTTGATTCGGATTTTTTCCTAATTGTTAGTTCTTGGTTCTGTGGATTTTCCGATGTTCTGGCTTTATGGTTCTGTTGAGATAATTTGAATTTTTGGTGTTGTGGTGTTCCTGGATTAGTTTTCGGGATTTCCGATATACTTTGGGTTTTCCGAATTCATCTCGGGAACGTATTCTCTGAGTATAAATTATATATATATTTGGGTTTCCCTGGTTTGGGATTTATTATTTGCAGGAAAATTACGGAACACTTTCCCAGTTTTGGGTCGACAAAAAATAGAGGAAGTGCTGCCGAAATTTTTATAAAACCTAATTATGATTTTTTTTTTAAAATGATTTCGAATAAAATATTATTTTATTGGGCGACGACCGTATTGGTCAATGGGCTCTGGCTAAATGCAAACGAAACCGGTTTTGCCCGGACGTTGAGGCATTAGCCATTATGACGATTGGACCAAAGTCTGAGACTCGAAATTATTTATTTATTTATTTATTTTTGTAATTAAATTTTAGGAGCTAACAAATGTTTCTTCTTATTTCAATTCATGTAAAATGGTCTGTAAGGGCATAAGCCCAGTTATGTGTAGTTGGCTGTGTGCAACTGTAATAGCTTAGTATTTTATTTTGTTATCTGGAATTTATTTTCTAGTTTTGTAATGGATGCGTAATAGGATATAATAATTAATTATTTTATCAAAAGAAAATAAATGATTGTTTTATCACGTAGAATTCTAAATTGTAATATTTAATAAAGTTTTGTCACCTAGAAATTTAAGTTGTATCATTTAAATGGTGATTCTCGTATTTTTCACTTAAAGGAAAATTTTAGTTTTATAAATATGATAAATACCAAGTTTTGTTAAAATAATCGGTAAACGCAAAGATTTCTGAAATTAAATGAAATTTAGTTTTCCTTCATAATTAAGTACAACTCACTAGTTAATCGCGATTGTTTGTGATTTTTGGTTGTGTTAGTTAAACAAGATAAAAATTTGACTAGGGAACAACTAGAGATTTCAACTAGTACAGTAGCTCTAGCAACGTTAATTTCTGAGACAATTTCCCGAATGTAGGGTTTCGAGGAAGGTTCTGATTTTCTATCCCGAAGTACCGACCTTTCCAGTCAAATCATTTTGAGGCAAGTACTTTTTGTGTTAGTTTACAATTATTTTAATAATCACTTCATTGCAAGTTTAAACCACGATACAACACGGAATACTGAGTACTGACTGTTTACTGTAACTCTCTTTCTGAGAGCACTGACTGTTGGAGACTGGGGGAGTAGTGTAGTGAGTATGACCAAAGCCAAAACCATATCTTTCACTGTACAACCCAAACATAATGTGTTAGCTTACCCCTCTTACACACGGGGATAAGCCATACCTTTCACTGTCTACCCTAGCCGGTCATACTTCATTACCTATTCAAATCACAATACTGTTTCAAAACTATACTGCTGTAAAACTTTTTCTCTGTGAAAACTGTTCTTCAAAAACTGTTTAAAAGTGCATGATTTTATTGTTATTTTTAATTGTTTAAATTAGCATGAACTGTACTTTGCTCACTCCTGACTGGAGACCAACATTTTTAGGTTACACTGAGGATTGCGTGTTCCACGAGGATCTGAGACTGAGGAGCTAGTTGCTTGAGTTGTCTTTCATGATAAATAATTTTCAGTTGTAAGGAATTCTTCTATTGTAAAAGTTTTTAAATATTCGGAATAATAAAGTTGTGGCAATTTTTATTATATTGTTGATATTACCTGAAATTGGGATACAGCTTACTGCCGCCGTCTCATCAACGGTGCAGGCTGGGCATGATCCGATTCGACCCAAGAAATTGGGACCGGGTCGTGACAAGATATTTAGGTTTAGGTTCAACAAAGGTCCTTCTATCATAAACTACGTCATCGAACCTAGGCACAAGATTCTAGTCCTAAATCCATAGTCACAACAATACAATACTCATTACTCCATCTAAGATACCTTAAAACCAATCCATACTATCAAACTAATCATTCTTAATGATTTCTAAGTCCACTATAGTCAGTCACTCATATCTGTCCTATAGGCTTAACCCAATAAATCCCTAAGAAAATATACTCATCACAATCACACATAATAATATATTATAGTTACACTATAGAATTTGTTAACAAGGTTTGGATATTCAATCATCAAAAATAGAAGGTAACAACGGCCTAATACTGGGTCTAGCAATCCATATCAATATTCAGACAAGGTAAGGGTCAAGCAAGACAGGGAAGATTGTTGAAATATTTCCAAGAATAGTACGAGGCCAAATGAGATGAATAGGACGTATAAGTCAAAGTAAAACTCAAGAACCATATTCCTCCATAATTATGTCACATGAAGTTACTATCGCGCTAGTGTGCATCTGGCTGCGATTAACTTCCTTGTTTCATAATACGACGGATGGCTGCTGTGCACAGCTGCCACGCCAAATAATATAGGTTCCTGAACTTAACTTGGCCAAATCCGTAAAATATTTCCAAACAATTTTTGCAAAATAAAAGGAAGATGTTATTCAAAATGCTTAGGGAGTGGTCCAAGTAGAATTCGAGATACCTCGCCAGTATTTCTCTGGATGCAAAATCCCGATTTTGTAATACAAGGATAAATATACTTTTTGAACCTTTTCTGAATCAATCCATGAGGCACTTTCAACAATTATCGGAAAGGACAAGAAGAATTACCCAAGAGGTTAGCGAAGAAGAGTTTAGTCAAATCATAGGAAGATGGAACACAAACAATCATGTTGAAAAAAAATCCTAATTGTGGCTGTAGATAGGCAGAGTTAACCAAGACGGAGAAGAATGATGATAAGAATTTGTTCTTGCTCATCTGGTCATAATGAAGTGATCTGATTTAAGATATAATCTGATAACCATACACGTCTTTCTGAAATTATGTTGCTAGAATTTTCGCCACGCCAGTAAGCATAGCTACAATAAACGATAGAGTCCATAACTAAGGTATACACCCTGAAATCATGTCATCTAGAATTCTTACCACGCCAACCGGTATGGCTGCAAGAAAATCCAAATTCCATAACTAGGATAAGCATATCTAAAATCAGGCAATATGTCCTTGTCATCCTAGCTAGTATGACGACGACAAATTCTAAACTCCATAAATAAAGTAGACATTTACTTTATTAGGATATACCTTAATTCGATCCACAAAATTTATCTCGATGTAAGATCAAAGTCAACAACGAACATCAAGAAACAAAATCAACAACAAATCAAGAAAGTGTAAATGGAGGCAAGCGGGAACATATTCAAGAGTTTTCAAAATAAGATTCCCAAGGGTTATCCCTGGAATTTATCAAGAGTTCCTAACTGTGATTGAGTAACTCCTATCATAACCTAGAACCTATATCCTAATAGCAGGCTCGTAGCAGCGCTCTAAGTCAAGCACTACTACGAAATCGTACTAGTTGCGACTCTGACCAACATAGGCCACCACAAAAACGTGTCACGACTCGCTTTGCACCAATAAACATGCAAGAAAACTAGTCCACTAAACCTAACAAATTATATGTTCATGAATCCAGAATGACGGTACGAACCCAATGGCATATCCAGAATTGGATTCCGTTGACTCGATCACAAAATTGGTCCGTTGACCAGGACATTGAAATTCTGATGTACACGAAAAAGCGTGTCGGAGCCAATGTCCTCAAAACTCAGCAAATTATATGTCAACGAGTATAGTATGACAATACGAACTCAACGGTATGTCCAGAAATGGATTTCGATGAGCCGATCTCAAAATGACCCGTTGACCCGGATATTGTTATCCGACTTGCACCGAAATGCGTACTGGAACTAATGTCCACTAAAACCTAGCAAATTATATGTTAACGAGTCCAGAATAACGATACGAACTCAACGGTATATTCGGAATTGGATTTCGATGAGCCGGCGTCAAAAAGCTCCGTTGACCCGGACTATGGGGCCTGCTTTATACCGAAATGCGTGTCAGGGTCCACGTCCTCCAAATCTAATAAACTTTATATGAAAATATGCCAGAATGATGCCACGAGTCTACTGGTGGTGTCATAAATTGAATCCGGAGTCCCGGGTTCAAAAATAGAATTTTACAACTTGAAAATTACAAATTCGGACGGCCAACTTTGGCGTTGAATTCAACCAACCAAACGTGCTCACAATGAAACAAAACTTAAGGGGTAGGAAGAGGGTTATACCAGCTACGCATAGGATCTAGTGGCACGCCAGACAGAGCTGCGATGGAGGAGATACGAATCGACAAAGTTGGCTCCGCAAAACTGCCCAAAAATAACATAATTTAAAGCGTCAACTTGGTGGCCGGTTTTGATGTATCAAACGACAAAATTAACGGCCAAAAATTGATGGGAGTGAAGATGAATATACCAAGAATGAGACGGAGCAAAGAAATCGCCGATCCAACTGTCAGATTTCCCAAAAAATGTGTACGAAGTTGCTGCCACGAGATGCCATTTTTGGATCCATTCCGAGCGCGTCACGACGGGAACCCATACAAAATGCACAAATTGCCTAGACGGCGCATCATGGAGGACGGTGGCCGCCACGCGAAGGTGTGCCCAGGTTCGTCGAAGGGGGTATGGCCGGCCACGCAGCGCACGGTGGCGCACGGTGGCCGTGCACGTGCGCACGACTGCTGCGTCACTGCTGTTGCGTGCACTGCTGCTGCGTCGCTACTGTTGCACGTACTGCTGGCCGTTGGATGCTGCTGTTGCATCGCTGTACAGGCCTGGTACGACGGTGGCGGTGGCTGTCCGACAGTAGCCGAAGACTGCGGAGGCATGTGGTGGTTGTGGTAGGATGGTGGTAATATTATAGATGATGGTGGTAGTGATGTGGATGATGGTGGCTGTGAAAATGTGATAAAGAAGAGGAGAAGAAGAGTTAGAATGGAGGTGACTGGTGGCTGTGTCAGCCAAAATAGAGGAGACGAGTTGGAGGTAGGGAGCTCGGCCATGGGGGCTCGGCCATGGAGGGAGCTGTATAAAAATGAGAAAGGGAGAGAGAATATTAAATGGGAGAGAAAGAATTATGTGTGTGTGTGTTAAAATGAGAGAGGGAGAGAGAGAATAAGAATTTCTATATAGATTTTAGGGCCGGCCAACTTTGGGGGGGTGTATGTGTGAGTTAGTGTAAGGGAAATAGAGGGTTGGGATTATGTTGGGGTTGATCAAATGCTAGGATTAAAATAGGGAATTAGATCATTCTTTTAGGAAATTAAATCAAGGGGTTATCCATGAATATTTTAAAAATAGGTAGAGTAGGTATTTAATATTTTTGGTAGGAAAAAGCATGTATGGGTATTCATGAGGGGGTAACATTGAGCTTGGGTTGGGTTTGGTTGAGCCGGGTCGGGTCAAAATCGGACATGGTGCAAAAATTGAATTTAAATAGGTATTTATGATCATGGGTAAATAAGCAACATATGGGGACACAAGTGTCATGTAGGTTGTAGGCTTCGTGTGGGCCATGTCTATATTTTGGGTCGACTAGCTTGGATCGATGTCGGGTCCCGAAATTAAATTGGAAGTCAGGTCACATTCTACGGTAGATAATTAATTGGCCTAAATTGATCCAAAAGTTGTGCGAAGCAAATGAAGCACAAGATGGTGTGTCTGAGTGGGACACAAAGGTTATGGGTGTAGGGCGTCTTGAGTAGATCATGCATGAGAAGTTGGTTTCAAGAAAATGACTAGCCTTGTGCTCCTAAATTAAAAGTCACGGTAACGTGCATATGATGATGTAATCCCACCTTCCTTAATTTCATAAATTTTTAATTTTGGTATTTTAGAATTTTCAAAAAAATAAATATTTCGGGTATTTAGTAGAATGGTAAATTTTTTGTGTTATAATAATTCTTTATATGTATATAATTATTTAGGAGGGTTAATGATTTTAAATGATTAGTTATAATGTACTTTTAATAAGTGTTAAAGATTAATTATTCTCGGTTTGATTAAATCCTTGGGCTTTCTTGTTACTTGGGCTTTTTATTTCTTTGGGCTTGTTTCATAAATGATTGGGAAGCTATCCATTATGTTCCCTACATTTGGACAGCTAGCTACTTGAAAATCCTTACTCCTAACAAACCATGTGAGGATTATAACAAACTTTCCAAATTTTTCCCTCCAAATCAAAACTCTGGGCCACGATTTCGTTGCATATTTAAACACCCTCACTCCATTCTTCCTCCCAAAGGAGCAGAACCTTATTATTTTCTCCCCACTCCAAATTCTTGTTTCAAACTCTGGGTTCTTGAGAGATCGATGGCAATGGCGGTCTCTCCCCCGACGGTTAAGCTCGACAGCACGCGGACTCGTGACGGAGTATCACCGTTCCATGGCGACCTTCTGGCGCAGCTAGGCATCCTCCCCGATGACTCTGTTCCGAGGACTTCCGCCTCCTCCGACGACGTTGCATCGGGAGATGACGACGACGGGTTCACCTCCCTGACGACGAGCAGCTGGGCGATTTTTCGACGACGAATTTCGACGACGATCTATCTTTCCGAGGGATCTTTGGCGGAGCGGCGGAAATCAATCGATGGGTGAGTTACTCCCTGATCGTTCTTCCTTCCTTCGATTGTTCTTGGTCTGATCGATCTTGATCGGATCCTTTCTGAATTCTTTGATATTTTGATTGATGATTGATCCATGAGATCTTGGAATCGATTCTTACATTCTTGGGTTTTCAAGGGAAACAGAGAAAGTATTTTTGTGTTTGAAGATTTTGTTGAACGCCACTCGTTTGATGAAATGACTGAAACAGGGACAGATCGATGAACTAGACAAGTGCGACTCGTATCCGACTTTCCGGAGCCATCTTCCACGTTTAGGATTAATCCTTCCTCCTTCAGGTATTATATTATCTCTCTGGAATATGTATTAACTACGCTTCATAGCTAGATTCTGATTTATAGTGTTAAGCCAGGGACGGAGTCGGGATGCAGGGTGCTGTGCTTGTCGTGCGCATATCCGTTCGTATATATTGTAGGGGCTGTGTCTTGATTAGTCACTGCTAGTACAAGGCGGGCAGACACACGAGTACATTAGCATGTTGGCGAGTTAAATCGCATACGTGCGTGGAATGGTTAGAATGTGTCGATTGTGTCCAGATTAGTGTTGGGTGCGAAGTAGATGATTGCATCCTGTCTAATGTTGATAATTCGATTGGGTTGTAACAATTATTATATTGTTCTGAGTTTTTCTTCTCAGCAATCGAAGAATTTATTTGGGCGATAAATTGATCGGGGAGATCGATTACAGAATTGAGAGTCTAGCATCCTACTAGAACATGCTCCAACCATGAGGCGTACCTGTGTCAGTGCAGTGGTGTATGAAATGCAGTTGTACTCATGCTCTACATGTTCAAGACTAGGTAGTTGCAGAAGGGAGGGGTTGATCACAACTGTAGCTGCGGAGAAATAAATATTTAGCCAAGTAAACAGAGTAGAGTAGTTATGCAATAGTAACAGTTGAGAATTTCTAGTTCAACTATAGGATCTGTTCCGTTTGAATTTCAGACTTGTTGATGTCATTATGATTTTTGGGAGAAAGGTTTTCTTCTTGAAAGGTGGCTTGATTCAATGAAATAAGCAAGTATAGCAAGTGTTTCCTTGCACTTTGCTTGAATAGACCCTTAGGAATAAATTTGAATATTGTATTCAGTAGAATGGCTATTTGATGTAAGTTCTATGTAAGCCTGGTAGTAGTAGCTTAATTAGCTATTATTATTTTGTTCTTTCAATAAGCTATATTAAGGAAAATATTTGTTTGGGGATGCAATGCTTGTGAGTAAGTAGATTGGCAGAAAGGGACCAAACTGTTATTGAGGATTAGACTACAGAGGCCTACAATCTGGATTGAGCAACATCACATCTGTATAGTGATTAAGGATGATTGTTAAGAACAGCCTTAATGAGTATGTGGTATGTTCAAGAGTACTAGTTTGTCTAGCTCAAGATATGGTCCCCTAGTTGGAATTTTGGTTAAGGGTAATGATAAAATATTAGTCATCTACTGCTAGTCATATAAGTCTAGTATTCATGGGGTAAAGGTAAGGAGTTAGTTAGTTAGTTAGTTAAACCATTAGAATTATAGTTCAATAAAATGTAGATTAAATGATTTTTCTTAACCATGTCATACCTGTATTAGAGGACGACATCCAGTTCTACTTCCTACCCTGATCACCCGGAGCAAGGCAAGTACTTTTCTACGGTTTTGTACATTTACATTCTTGTACCCTTTCTTGTGACACGTGATGGCACGATATTCATGTATTCCTGTATTCCTGTATCCTTGTTCTTGTACTTATTAGTGTCGGATGGGGAAATACACTAGCCATGTGACCAATCCCGGTTACTATATATTCCTGTACCTAGCTTAGGCCTCCAACTGTGCACGCGGGTCCTAAATCGTACCATATTCATGTACTCCTGTGCATGCTCCTGCACTCACCCCAGCCGGTCACATGGACTAGATGTATTTCGATATTGTGCACTTGTCATGTCTGGTACTTCAGGATTATAGTTTCATTCCTGTACTTTACATGTTCCTGTACTTTACATTCATGTACTATAGTTCCTGTACTTATTCCATGTACTACTTTCCTGTACTTTCATGTTCATTCCTGTATTTTATTTCCTGTACTCCTGTACCATGTTCATATCATGTTCATGTTTCATTACCTAGAACTGTACTTAGCTCCGCTCCTGAATAGGATATGTTGCAGGTATGCTTGCAGGACATTGTTCTACTCTATGGGCCAGAGCCCAGGATTTAGTTGAGCAGGATGAGGCTTAGCTTGAGGCTTCAGGTTTAGATTACTTAGCTTTACTTTGAGATATTGACTTTAGAGTTCATAGCACTTTTCATACTTGTTGATTCTGGTACATTATGATATCTGGATTTGTGGATTATGGTGATCATTCTGGGATACGTTTTTAGATACTGTGATTCTATACTTTCATGTTTATCTGGTTAGTTTTCCCTAGCTTGGTACAGCTTACTTCGTCGTGTCTAACGACGAAGGCTGGGCGTGTCCGACTCATATCCGATTATTCGGGAGCGGGTCGTAACATGTTTTTAGTGGTGGCCCATGCAGGTCTAGCCTAATGGTACCTAGGTCTTAGTGTACTATTGGGGGACTTGATTATACTAGGGAAACTTGAACACAGCATAGGAAAAATCGAAAAATAAGGGTATATCAGGTTTATTGATATTCTATAAACACTTGTTGTATTTAGGTCTAGGTTATTTTAACAGTTTTCTGTTTTTCAGATAGTTCAAAAGCATGCGACACCGGAACAGTCGATCCATCTGCACTTGAGGGTTACAAGCTTCCACTACCTTCTACCACTCTACTATCCCCATGGGTAGTACGTAGATGAAGGAGACATTTGAAGAGTCCCTTGACAACCAGAGGGAGCATGCCATTCTTTTCAAGCCAGACTTGTGAATATACTTTCCGAGCCAGAAAAGACTTCTGATTTCCAGACTCTCAGACACTTGGACTTTTCCGACACTGAGCGCATATCTTGCACCAGGGAGCAGATCGAGAACCTGGAGTCACCACTGAAGATCATCCAAGTTCCTGAGGACCCAACTTCTCTGAAGATTAGAGTCACCAGCCAGGAGATCAAGAATGTAGCGCAGACAATGAAACGAGACGGAAAGTTGAAGCTCATGAAGGATATGAAGATTTATGACGGGGATGACAACTACTATGGATCCACAAAGCATCATCAGACTCAGACAGTGTTTCTTCAATCGCATCATCAGATTCAGACAATGACCAATTGTGCTTCCTGCCGCCATCCAGGACATCGCTTTGAGGAGTGCTGCAAAAGACGGAGGCTATGCTTGTTCTACTGATCGTCTGCCCACCAAGTCAAGGACTGCCCAGAGGCCACTGATCATACTGCCCAAGGACGAGCATGAAGAGCACTAGATAGAACTACATCAAAGGAACCTGCCTCTCCAGATTCAGCAATCACATGGAGCACTACTGCATGGACCAGTCTACGTCAGGACAGTTGAAAAAGATTGAAGAGATTCCAGTTCCGGTGGAATACTGAAGACAGATTGAAGACCGAAGGCTTTTCTTGCATGGTTGGAGAAAACCATGTATCTTGATTCATAATCCAGTCTTCCTTTAAATTTCACTTAGCACTTAGATCATTCTTGAAACTTCTTGTTTTCTATTTTAGAAACCGTGGTTGATGTCGAAACTTATTTCGAGATATTATTTCCTATTTCGGCAAAACTTGTTTCAGATCCACAATTCGATAATTGTTTGAAATCCATTATTCGATACTTTGTTTCCTAGTGATGGCCCTATTTGCAAATTTGGTTCCTTCATCAAACTTCATGTTAATTGATATTTAATCGTTTCTCGAGATTTCATTTCGGAATCCTGTTCCTCATTCGAAGTCTTGTTTGAGTTTCGTCCTATTCAGGACATTGTTGAAGATTTCTTTGAAGGTTCTTGAAGATTCATTTACTATTCAAGATTGTGACTCATTCTCTATATGAGACTTGTTTTCCATTCATGACTTTGATTTTATTCGAGAGTTGTTTGTCCACTACTTCGTTTCGACCTTGTCTTCCTATCTAAGATTTTGCTTGTTTTATGGATATTTTTCCTATTCGCTTATTGATATTTTGTTCGTTATTCGAGCTTGCTCCTAATCAAACATTGTTTGAACCTTCGCTTCTAATTAGTGCTCATTGCGATTCAGTCTATATTCGAAATATTGTATGAAGATCTGTTTCCTATTTTGAACTTTGATCAGATCCTTGTTTGAAATTCTATTTTATTCATGATTTTATTCGAGAGTATTCTCTGTTCACGGCTGTGTTGCAACCTTATTTGAGATTTTTCTTATTTTTACGATTTATAACCTTGCTTCATATTCGAGATTCTATTCAAGATTTTACTTCCTATTCGTGCGACTTTGTTGATGTTGATTTTCTGAGAATTATTTCCTATTGAAATTCTTTCAATATATTGTTCGAGACTTTGTTGCCAATTGAGATTTTTATTATACTTTGATTCATGTGCAAGGTTTCTGGTCCTCAATTTGAGATTTTGTCTTGTATCTGATAGTTTGCTTATATGCCACCTTTGAGACTTCGTTACCTATCCAGGATTACGTTCCAGATACGAAATCTTGTTACCATTCTGGATTTATTTGAGGTTTCAATTACTATTCGAACTTCGATTTTCTATTTCAAATTTTTAAAATTTCCCTGGTTGCCCTTTTGTACTCGCTACTCTTTGATTGGATTTTGTGTTGCTTCATAGTACCTAATAAACTCTTGTATTCTAACAGACAGGCAACCTCACCATTTTTGTGACTTGGACTATTGAAACTCATTTTGATCCCTTGAAACTTCTTTTGAAATTTCTATGGGTAAAGTTTAAAGACTATTCGATGATCTACTGTGGCGTGGCAGTTGCGCGCTGCAGTCATTATCTAGACTACGGAGACTGAGGGTTCACTGCAGCCAGCAGCGCACTGGCGAGGCAGAAACTCTAAGTTGAAGTGGTTTCAGACATTCATAGGTTTTCGAGTATTATTGAGACTTTATCTTATTTTTCATACCTTTGATATCTTGGGTGGTTTCGACAATAGTTGTTGGAAAATGGATAAGGTTGACAGAATATTCGGTGACATATTGTTATTTGAGTCACGGAGCCGAAAGTCCACTGCAGTCAGGTACATACTGGCGGGGTAGGGATTCTAAGCAAAGTGATTTCGAATGCCTATATGTTCTTGGATATCATGGAGACTATATTTCCTTTTCATATGATTATTGGTTTTCGAGAATCACAAATTCTTGCATGTTCACTCTGATTTGATACTAATATCTCCTGAGTATTTCCTACGTTTCCTAAATCAACCCTTGTAAATTTTCCTTCTAGCATTTTATCGTTAGATCATTGAATTCCTCAAAATTATACATTACCAGATTTTGATTCCGTGCTTCGTTTGTGTCTTGTCTAAACTTCGATCATAAGTCATGACTATCTGACCATGATTTTCCTATCTTGTTCTAGTCTACTTGTATTAAACTACCGATTTTGATCGCATTTGGTAGTTGTGCCTTCATGATTTTGCTTCTCTAAGTTGTGATTAAATTCATATCACCTTTGTCTAATTAAAGTCTCAGTCATTAATAGATCATGTTATTTCAACTCCCTTTAGGAAATCATCGTACTTTGGTTATTATGGATCATGCCATTTACCCGTTTATTTCACAATGCTAAGTTATTCCAAGTTCCATCTTCGATCACATCTAGAAATCTTGATCGTGCCTATATTTGTGATGATTATACTTTTGCATCTATCGATCATGTCTGATAATTTCAAATTCATTCTGATAGTGACTAAATAGTTTTTATGGTGACCACCTTTCTACTCTCATCATGCCTCTACCTTGGTTTAATTCATGCTTAATGATCGTGGCCAGTTAACTAGATTCGGTTCGATGACATGTCTAACTTAGTTGCCAATTCGAGTTCATCTTTTGTGATATTATTTTTTAATCATGTCTGTGGTATCTTTTGAATTTCGAGGACAAAATTTTCTAAGGGGGGAAGATTTGTAATCCCACCTTCCTTAGTTTATAAATTTTTAATTTTGGTATTTTAGAATTTTCAAAAAAATAAATATTTCGGGTATTTAGTAGAATGGTAAATTTTCTGTGTTATAATAATTCTTTATATGTATATAATTATTTAGGAGGGTTAATGATTTTAATGATTAGTTATAATATACTTTTAATAAATGTTAAAGATTAATTATTCTCGGTTTGATTAAATCCTTGGGCTTTCTTGTTACTTGGGCTTTTTATTTCTTTGGGCTTGTTTCATAAATGATTGGGAAGCTATCCATTATGTTCCCTACATTTGGACAGCTAGCTACTTGAAAATCCTTACTCCTAACAAACCATGTGAGGATTATAACAAACTTTCCAAATTTTCCCTCCAAATCAAAACTCTGGGCCACGATTTCGTTGTATATTTAAACACCCTCACTCCATTCTTCCTCCCAAAGGAGCAGAGCCTTATTATTTTCTCCCCACTCCAAATTTTCCTTTCAAACTCTGGGTTCTTGAGAGATCGATGGCAATGGCGGTCTCTCCCCCGACGGTTAAGCTCGACAGCACGCGGACTCGCGACGGAGTATCACCGTTCCATGGCGACCTTCTGGCGCAGCTAGGCATCCTCCCCGACGACTCTGTTCCGAGGACTTCCGCCTCCTCCGACGATGTTGCATCGGGCGATGACGACGACGGGTTCACCTCCCTGACGACGAACAGCTGGGCAATTTTTCGACGACGGATTTCGACGACGATCTGTCTTTCCGAGGGATCTTGGGCGGAGCAGCGAAAATCAATCGATGGGTGAGTTACTCCCTGATCGTTCTTCCTTCCTTCGATTGTTCTTGGTCTGATCGATCTTGATCGGATCCTTTCTGAATTCTTTGATATTTTGATTGATGATTGATCCATGAGATCTTGGAATCGATTCTTACATTCTTGGGTTTTCAAGGGAAACAGAGAAAGTATTTTTGTGTTTGAAGATTTTGTTGAACGCCACTCGTTTGATGAAATGACTGAAACAGGGACAGATCGATGAACTAGACAAGTGCGACTCGTATCCGACTTTCCGGAGCCATCTTCCACGTTTAGGATTAATCCTTCCTCCTTCAGGTATTATATTATCTCTCTGGAATATGTATTAACTATGCTTCATAGCTAGATTCTGATTTATAGTGTTAAGCCAGGGACGGAGTCGGGATGCAGGGTGCTGTGCGTGTCGTGCGCATATCCGTACGTGTATATTGTAGGGGCTGTGTCTTGATTAGTCACTGCTAGTACAAGGCGGGCAGATACGCGAGTACATTAGCATGTTGGCGAGTTAAATCGCATACGTGCGTGGAATGGTTATAATGTGATTGTGTCCAGATTAGTGTTGGGTGCGAAGTAGATGATTGCAGCCTGTCTAATGTTGATAATTCGATTGGGTTGTAATAATTATTATATTGTTCTGAGTTTTTCTTCTCAGCAATCGAAGAATTGATTTGGGCGGTAAATTGATCGGGGAGATCGATTACAGAATTGAGAGTCTAGCATCCTACTAGAACATGCTCCAACCATGAGGCGTACCTGTGTCAGTGCAGTGGTGTATGAAATGCAGTTGTACTCATGCTCTGCATGTTCAAGACTAGGTAGTTGCAGAAGGGAGGGGTTGATCACAACTGTAGCTGCGGAGAAATGAATATTTAGCCAAGTAAACAGAGTAGAGTAGTTGTGCAATGGTAACAGTTGAGAATTTCTAGTTCAACTATAGGATCTGTTCCGTTTAAATTTCAGACTTGTTGATGTCATTATGATTTTTGGGAGAAAGGTTTTCTTCTTGAAAGGTGGCTTGAGTCAATGAAATAAGCAAGTATAGCAAGTGTTTCCTTGCACTTTGCTTGAATAGACCCTTAAGAATAAATTTGAATATTGTATTCAGTAGAATGGCTCTTTGATGTAAGTGCTATGTAAGCCTGGTAGTAGCTTAATTAGCTATTATTATTTTGTTCTTTCAATAAGCTATACTAAGGAAAACATTTGTTTGGGGATGCAATGCTTGTGAGTACGTAGATTGGCAGAAAGGGACCAAACTGTTATTGAGGATTAGACTACAGAGGCCTACAATCTGGATTGAGCAACATCACATCTGTATAGTGATTAAGGATAATTGTTAAGGACAGCCTTAATGAGTATGTGGTATGTTCAAGAGTACTAGTTTGTCTAGCTCAAGATATGGTCCCCTAGTTGGAATTTTGGTTAAGGGTAATGATAAAATATTAGTCATCTACTGCTAGTCATATAAGTCTAGTATTCATGGGGTAAAGTAAGGAGTTAGTTAGTTAGTTAGTTAGTTAGTTAAACCATTAGAATTATAGTTCAATAAAATGTAGATTAAATGATTTTTCTTAACCATGTCATACCTGTATTACAGGACGACATCCAGTTCTACTTCCTACCCTTGATCACCCGGAGCAAGGCAAGTACTTTTCTACGGTTTTGTATATTTACATTCTTGTACCCTTTCTTGTGACACGTGATGGCACGATATTCATGTACTCCTGTATTCCTGTACCCTTGTTCTTGTACTTATTAGTGTCGGGTGGGGAAATACACTAGCCATGTGACCAATCCCGGTTACTATATATTCCTGTACCTAGCTTAGGCCTCGCACTGTGCACGCGGGTCCTAAGTCGTACCATATTCATGTACTCCTGTGCATGCTCCTGTACTCACCCCAGCCGGTCACATGGACTAGATGTATTTTGATATTGTGCACTTGTCATGTCTGGTACTTCAGGATTATATTTTTATTCCAGTACTTTACATGTTCCTGTACTTTACATTCTTGTACTATAGTTCCTGTACTTATTCCATGTACTACTTTCCTGTACTTTCATGTTCATTCTTGTATTTTATTTCCTGTACTCCTGTACCATGTTCATATCATGTTCATGTTTCATTACCTAGAACTGTACTTTGCTCCGCTCCTGAATAGGATATATTGCAGGTATGCTTGCAGGACATTGTTCTACTCTATGGGCTAGAGCCCAGGATTTAGCTGAGCAGGATGAGGCTTAGCTTGAGGCTTCAGGTTTAGATTACTTAGCTTTACTTTGAGATATTGACTTTAGAGTTCATAGCACTTTTCATACCTGTTGATTCTGGTACATTATGATATCTGGATTTGTGGATTATGGTGATCATTCTGGGATACGTTTTTAGATGCTGTGATTCTATACTTTCATGTTTATCTGGTTAGTTTTCCCTAGCTTGGTACAGCTTACTTCGTCGTGTCTAACGACGAAGGCTGGGCATGTCCGACCCATGTCCGATTATTCGGGAGCGGGTCGTGACAGATGATCAAATATAAAAGTAGGAAAATCAATTAATAATTAATTAATGATCAAATGGTCTAAATTGACCCGAAGTTGTGTGAAGTAAAAAGAGTACAAGGGAACAAGTTTGGATGTGACATGATATATCAACATGAAGGTAATCTTGTATACAACACACTGATGAAGAGAGTTTCCAGAGATTGGCATCCCTAACGCTCTAGAAGTCAAAGTTACGGTAAAAACATTTAATCAAATAATTATCAAATAATAATATCTATTGCAAATAATTGATTTATAAAATTAAAAAATAAGCCCTAAATTCAGGGGGCTTACACTATCAATCTGTAAACTACTACATAGATACGATATACGCTCTAGAGAACGGCATAGGACCACAGCTCTGCATGCCGGTCACAACGCCTCACCTGTGGGAAAAAGTTTATCTTGAAGATATCCTCTACTTCATCGTTCCAGCAAGAAAGAAGGATGAAGAACTAATCATCTTCGGTCGTATAATCGGCGAGAGAATGTTCGTTCCAGACTCTACTTCTCCCAAGCACAACACAGAAGCTGACTATGACTCTGGAAAAATACAACTTTTTCGGTATAGTTGGCAGGCCAAGAATATCATCCAGAACATGGGATATGACATCAAAAGCGACAAAGTGCTAAATTATGGCCGATGACGACGGTTGCCAATACGACACTTTGCTCCTCCCGACAAACCAGAGAACTACTATCAACGAAGCGGTGTTGGTTTGGGTTATGTCACTCCTCCAACAACTCCTGAAAGATCAGATGATGAAGCAGATCGTTGTTCTCATTCTTCTGATTTCTCCTTCTGGGATTTAGACTCCAGCATCGGCAACATGTTCAAAGCAACTATGTCCGTCAACATGGTTTCCATCGACCAAATTACAGACGATGTCCAATCAATCGAACTCTAACAATGGGCTCAAAAGATGGACACCAGGTGGGAGCTGTGCTTAGAACAACGAAAACCACCTACCGAAGACGAAGTCACCCAAGTCAATCTAGTAGATGAAGCATCTTTCAAACCAATCTTCATCAGCAAAAGTCTATCTGGCGATGAATGCCAGTCCCTTATACAGCTTATAAGAGAATACATCGACGTCTTCGCATGGAGCTATAAAGACATGCCTGTCTTGGACCCTAAAGTCTCCATGCACCACCTGAACATTTTATCTAAAGCTAAGCCAGTGAAGCAGCAACAACGACGATTCCGACAAGACGTCATGGAAGCCAACGAGAATGAAGTCAAGAAGCTCCTTGCCAGTGGATTCATTCGCGAGGAACAACACCCAGACAGGATTGCAAATATCGTTCCAGTCATGAAAAAGTATGGTAAAGTTTGAGTCTGTATCGACTACCGTGATTTGAACTCTGCATGCCAGAAAGATGAGTTTTCTCTATCGATCACTGACATAATGATCGACAATACTTACCGCTTCGAGCGGATGCCCTTCATGGATGGGTTCTCAGGCTACAACTAGATCATGATGTTCTCCGACGACGAGAAGCACACATCTTTTCGAATACCGTTAGGGGTAAACTGCTATACGGTGATGCCATTCGGATTGAAGAATGCAGGGCGACATACCAGCGAGCCGTGAACATAATTTTTCGCGATAATTTGCACAAAACTGCAGAGTGCTACGTAGACGATATCGCAGTCAAAAGTCATCTCAAGGGCAACCACCTCCAAGACTTGAGAACGGTGTTCGAACTAATACGTGCATACCAACTCAAGAGGAATCCAACCAAGTCTTTTCTGGGAGTCTCCAGTGGCAAGTTCCTTGGTTTCGTCATCACTTCAAAGGGTATACATCTAGACCCGAAGAAAGTAAAGGCTATCTACGACATGCATCCTCCAAGAAACCTCAAAGAGCTACGCGGACTATAAGGAGGGCTAGCCTACATCAGACGATACATTTCGAACCTCTCAGGAAGGTGTCAACCGTTCACTCAGCTCATGAAGAAAGGCATATCTTTCGTCTGGATCGAACAGTGTCAACGTGCATTCGACGATATTAAGGCGTATCTTACAAGCCCTCCAGTATTAGTAGCTCCAACAATGGGGAAGCCCTTCTTACTATATGTCCGTGCTATGGACCATTCTCTTGGTGCCCTATTAGCTCAGAAGAACGAAGACGGCCATAAACAGGCAATCTACTATCTCAGCCGCACAATGGTGGATACCGAGCACAGATACACACATGTGGAGAAGGAATGCCTTGCACTAGTATTTGCCATCCAGAAGACACACCACTATGTGTCTGGGCAGACTATCCACATTATATCTAAAGTCAACCCTCTCAGAATACTCATGACTAAACCATGCTCTCTCAATTCCCATTTAGCTACATGGGTAATGATGTTGACTCCATACGATATGATCTTCGTTACTCAGAAGGCAATAAAAGGCCAAGCATTAGCTGATTTCCTAGCAGCTCATCCGGTACCGGAGTCGTCCAAACTTTAGGACGAAATCCCCGATAAAGTGGTGGAGTCTAACACTATAACTGAAGAAATCCCCATATGGCGAATGTTCTTTCACGGTGCATCAAGAATAGGACCCAAAAGAAATATTGTGGCTGGAGTAGGTGTCGTGCTCGTATCACCTGATCATCTGGTTATACACCGTGTACATTCTCTCGTGAAACCATGCACCAACAACGTAGCCGAATATAATGCTCTATTAATCAGCCTACAACTGGCGAAGCAACTGGGAGTTGACTATCTAGAAGCTTACGGCGATTCCAAGCTAATAGTTAGTCAGCTCCGAGGGGATTAGAAAGTTCGTCACGAAGATCTCATCCCCTACCATAGAGCAACAATCGAGCTGGCGTCTACTTTTGCTGGATTCTTCATCGAGCACGTGCCTCGACTACAGAATATAGAAGAAGATGCTCTAGCCGGTCTCGCTGCTCCCTTGACCGTTCCAACCAATACTCAGCAGTCGATCACAGTGTCTGGTCGAGAAATATTTCATGTGAAAAATGCCTTGCATATTCATCACATTTACGTAGCGAAAACAAACGTCAATGTCAAAGACTGGAGATTTCCCTTCATAGATTACGCTGTCTATGGAATCCTCCCCAAGGACCCGAAGGAAGCAGAAACCATCCAAAGGCGATCCCTCAAATTTTAATACGACACAGCTACCAAGATGCTGTACCGACGCTTTTACGATGGGCTACTGTTAAGATGCTTATCAGACACAGAAGCCAAGCATGCACTTCGTGAGGCTCACGATGGAGTTTGTGGTGCACATCAACCAGGCCCCAAATTACAAGATCGCCTCAAACGAATGGGTTATTACTGGCCCACAATGATAGCAGATGTTGTTGAATATGCAAAGAAGTGTAGAGCTTGCCAGTTCCACGCCAATTTCATTCATCAACCTTCGGAATTTCTATACCCGACGGCAGCATCTTGGCCGTTTGAAGCCTGGGGCATGGACGTCATCGGACCAATCAGCCTACCATTCTCTAAAGGACATCAGTTCATCCTACCTATAATCGATTACTTCTCCAAATAGGCTGAAGTTATACGGCTCACCGAAGTGAAGACGTCAAATATGATCAGTTTCATCAAACATCATGTCATCTACCGCTTCGACCTACCTCGTATGATCATCCATGATAATGGTCCATAGTTCGCAAGTTATGCATTCTATCGGTTCTGTGATAGGAACCGAATCCAGAAAGTAGCCTCTACTGCCTACAATCCAGCGGCTAATGGACTAGCAGAAGCCTTCAACAAAACCATCATAAAACTTCTCAAGCAGTTCGTGTCTTCAAACAAGCACGATTGGAACGAGAAGCTCGACGAATGTCTATGGGCCTATCATATAACAGTCCGGACTCCACTAGGCTGTACGCCATTCTCTCTGGTTTGTGGGAGCGAAGCAGTTCTTCCTCTAGAAATCCAGATTCCTTCTCTTCAAGTAGACCTTGTAGAAACGAAATAGTAAACGTAATACTCTAGAGGGGGGGTGAATAGAGTTTGCAGCGGAATAATGCTAATTAAAAAATATTCGCAGCACAAACACAGAATATTAATCACAACTAAAATAAAGTAAAGACAGAGTTAAGATAGCAAACGCAAAGACAGCGATGTATACTGGTTTTCCTCTGTTGAGGACTAATCCAGTCGGTAGAACTCTTGCTACCAGTTGAATCCACTATTGGAAAAACCGTAAGTTTTCTTACGAAGTCCTTGCAACTTCTACAATGCGAGCTTTGATACGAAGAACTCATCCAACTTCAAATGTGAAGAGGTATTCTTCAATCAAGCCTTCTGATTACAATCTCTCAAAAACTTCTAGACCGTACCGCACTGGCAAATCGACTAGAGGATTGTAATTGGCTTGGGATCTGAAATTGAAAGCTCTAGAAAACTCTTTGGAAGACTGAAAGCTTTAGATAGAGAGAAGATTGAAAGTGAATGAGTGAGATAAAATGATCGAAATCCTTCTCTATTTATAGGAATTCCAAAGGCAGACTTCTGACAGAATTCGGGCAGAATTCGGGCAGAACTCTATGAGCAAATCTCGGTCAAATCCGCAACTGCAGGAGGACCAAGTTCCAAGGATTCAAAATCACAACGGCCACCAACCGAACTCTGGCCGAACTCGGTCCGAGTTCTGTCAGGGTTTAGTCAGGGTTTAGTTAGGGTTTTAAAAAGCTTTTTGGTGATTTTTGAAAACCTTTGTGAAAATCTTTTTGTAAACCTTTTTGAGAGGTCATTTTTAAAAACATTTTGAACTCATTTAAGGGTAGCCTATTTGCCAGTACGACTCGGTGTACAACAAATTCCTAGACTCAAATAAAATGAAAAATACATTGCATAAGGAATTACAGACTCGAGTAGGCAAACAGATCTTCGGTCTTGAATTCAGTGGATAGCCATTCTTGATCATGTTCAAGAGTCCGAGATATCCCGACTAGCTTTGAATATTCAGACAGAGTTTGATCAATTATTAAAATCAGGTTGACCACATGACCAATGGGCCAACAATCTCCCCCATTTTGATAATTGACAAACTATGAATGATATAACATTAAGCTTGTTCAAAATATCAAAAAGTAGAATTGTTCATATCCTGTATTATCTCCAAAAAAATGTTAGATCTTTAATTTTTCTCCCCCTTTGTCACTTAGCAAAATAATTGCAAAAGATAAAGCTCCCCCGCAATCAATGCATAAGTAACAAATAGTGAGAAAACACATATATAAGAAATAAGGCATAAAACTAGAGAAATATCACAGGCATGTATTGTCGCAGAAAAAAAATCATCACAGACATGTAATTTCACAGGCAGTTTATAAAGAATGAAGCAATATAAGAAATAGTGCTATCATAAACTGAAACTGAAACAAAGTGCTGAAATAAACTGGAATGCCATAAACTGAAGCATAATAAACATGTCCATGAAAATAAAAGAGTACTGAAGCAAACTAGAAAGTGCTAATAATAATCAAAAAGTACTGATAATAACTTGGAATGTCGGAGCATTTCCAAGTGCACAATAAAATATCACTCAAAATTATATAGTCACATCTCCTCATCATCATCCTTATCATCATCATCATCAGCTCGACCAGCATGTCCTGAAGTACCATCTCCAGAGGTACCAACGCCAGAAGGATGAGGAGGCGCGCTAGCATAGAACTCACCAACAAAGTCACGAGGTGGAGCACGATCAGGACGGTACCAATCATAGGCGTTACCGGGCTGAAAGTAGGCATGAACAGCCTCATCCTCACAGCGGTAACCAGAGAAAACTGGATCTCTAGGGATGGAACCGGCTAAATGACCAGTCTGGGCGAAACGAAGATCAGCTAAGGAATTTGTAAGCGCCTGATAACGGGTGACGTCGCGGAACTCACGCTCGCGAGCCATGTCCGTCATCGAGACGTGCAAAGCAGATAAATGCTGATGTATGCCCTCAAATGTCATGGCATACTGATGAGGTGGTGGAGAAGGTGCAGTAGGAGGAGCAGGAGGTGGAGCTGAAGCAGTCATGCTACGACGAGATAACTGAATAAACTTGGGCTCAGGGTCCTGAGTACAAGTCGACAGATCGATATCGAAGCGTTGAAAGATGCGTGGGAGAATCATCGCGTAAGAAAGATTTCTATCTCTTGCACGACAACGACCCATCATCTGAATCATGGTCTTAGGTGCAGAAAATAGAATCCCCTGAAGAATGTGGTACATAGCGGACAGCTCAAGAGAAGTCACATCATCCTTTGAAGTAGATTTTGGAAGGATAGTGGAATAGATGATGCGATGCAATTCATAGTTAAACAAGTTCAGGTTGTTAGCCTTGAACTTTCCAGAGCGTACTCTATCAGGTGCACCGAGTTCTGCTTTGTAAATGGCGAGTGTCTTGCCTTCGGAAAAATTAAATTCAGTGATGTTAACTAGCGGTTCACCTTCGTTAGGGATACCAAGGATCTCCGCTAAGAGGTTATCATTAAAATTGATATCAATACCTCCAACACGAGTGCTCACATCAAAAGTGTTTAATATGAGATTGCAATAAAATAATCTAATGGCATTAGCTGCTAAAGGGAAGCAGATTTTAACAAAAAGATGTAACCCTAATGCCTCAAAGAAATGACGATGATCAAAAAATACAGTCCATTTGACTGGAGCGCCTGTGCATATGGATCTCATGGAGAAGTCTCCATACCACAGTAGGGCTTGGTCTAGGGTTTGAAAGAAAAACCCATCGAACGCGCCGTCGCTCGTTTGGACCGGCGAGAAGAGGGAATCCGTATGCGGATGCGAAGATGACCCTTCCTCACTAGGGTTCGTCTTCTTCCTCTTTAAAGGATTGAATTTGGGTGCCATTTGTGCCAATTGAATTAAAAATACACTAATTGAAAACTAGACAAAGATGGAGTTATACCTCCCGAAATCAAAGTATGTCGAAGAGAACGACGAACTCTACACGAATCCAAATTTTGGATTAATTTCACCACTTGGATTGGAAGAAGGAGGGTGGTAAAAAGCTAGGGTTCGGGGCTCCTTCGCGGATGCTGCTGCTGTTATGATGTAGTTTGGAAGCAATGAAGAAGAAAGGCTTCTCGGGTTCTGTATATATAACCTGACACCCTCAACCGAACTCAGGCCGAATTCGGTCAGAGCTCTGGCCGAATTCGCCTAGGGTTCTTTATAGTTGATTTTTGTCATTCTTTTTTATTGCTCATTTCAAATATTTAATTCAAAGATTAGTCATTTCAACTTCAATTAACATAATTAATATTATTTTATAGATTAAATGTCGTTACACAGCGACTGTTTCAGATTAGCTGTAGGAGTACTGTCCCAGCTGGCGGAGGTTCACCGGGGAACTCTTAAGTACCGCTTCGCTTCAACCGTAGTTGTGGTGACAGACAGACTCTTTATTGGCTTGTCTCTAACACAGTTTTTGCGTAATGATATATAATCATAAAACAAAATTAATTAATATTATTGACGTCCAAAATTCCTAATTCTCGACGTAAATAATTGAAACGATCTTCCGCTAGAGGTTTAGTGAAGATGTCAGCTAGTTGATTTTCAGTATCTATGTACACAAGGTTTATATCTCCATTTTGATGATGATCTCTAAGAAAGTGATGTCGAATCTCGATATGTTTAGTACGAGAGTGACATACTGGATTCTTAGTCAAATTAATAGTGCTAGTGTTATCACAGAAAATGGGAATATGTGTGTAAAATAAATCATAGTCTTCTAGGGTTTGTTTCATCCACAAAATCTGAGCACAACAACGTCCTGCGGCGATGTACTCAGCCTCTGTTGTTGATAGGGCTACAGAATTTTGCTTTTTACTAAACCATGAGACTAAAGCCTTGCCTAAGAAATGACATGTGCCACTGGTACTTTTTCTATCAACTTTGCATCCAGCAAAATCTGCATCCGAATAACCAATAAGGTCAAAGGACTTAGTTTTGGGATACCACAAGCCTACAGAAGAACTGCCCTTAAGGTATCGAAAGATACGCTTAACTGCGGACAGATGTGATTCCTTTGGGTTAGCTTGAAAACGTGCACACAGGCAAATACTAAACATTATATCTGGACGACTAGCAGTTAAATACAGTAAACTATCAATCATACCTCGATATTTACGTGTGTCGACTGGCTTGCCTTGTTCATCTGAATCAAGCTTTGTTGAAGTTGCCATTGGAGTGCCAATTGGTTTTACATTGTCCAGATCAAACTTCTTTAGCAGGTCTTTTATGTACTTGGCTTGATTTATAAATGTCCCATTATCAGTTTGTTTGATTTGCAATCCGAGAAAGAATTTGAGCTCTCCCATCATGCTCATCTCAAACTCATTCTGCATACACTTAGAAAATTCTTGACACAGAGATTCATCAGTAGATCTAAATATAATATTATCAACATAGATTTGAATTAAAAGAAGTTTGCCATTAAAAACTTAATAAACAGTGTAGTGTCAACCATGCCTTTTGAAAAACCGTTGTCAAGTAGAAAAGAGCTTAGACGATCATACCAAGCACGAGGGGCTTGTTTTAAACCTTATAAGGCTTTCTTCAACTTGAAAACATGATCAGGGTTTTTGAAATCCGTGAAACCTGGAGGTTGTGCTACAAAAACTTCTTTTATAAAACCATTTAAAAAAGCACTCTTGACATCCATTTGAAATAGTTTAAAATCATGAAAACATGCAAATGCATATAACATGCGAATGGATTCTAATCTCGCAACTGGGGCATAAGTCTCATCGTAGTCGATACCTTCTTCTTGATTGTATCCTTGAGCTACGAGTCGAGCCTTATTACGAGTCACTAAACCATTCTCATTTAGTTTATTTCGAAATACCCAACGGGTGCCAATGACCGGATGATCAATAGGCCTGGAAACAAGTTTCCAAACTTGATTCCGTTCAAATTGGTTTAATTCCTCTTGCATAGCATCTATCCAAAAACTATCACTACATGCTTCATCAATAGTTTCGGGTTCTAGCTGTGAAATAAATGCAATACTAGAAACAATATCTCTACTGGATGTACGAGTACTTACTCCTTTGGTAATATCACCAATTACCAAATCTTTTGGATGATCAGCTGTAAATTTCAACCTTTTCGGTAGATTCTGAAGATAGCTGGTTCCTGGATCTTCTCTAGGAGGTTCAGCTAGTGCAGAGCTTGGTTGAGGATCAGCTGATGTTTAGCTTGATGCAGTCAGATCTTCATCACTGTCATCGATAGTCATTTGATTTAGTTCATCAAAAGTGATGTTGATTGACTCTTCGATGATCATGGTTCGTTTGTTGAAGACTCTGTATCCTTTGCTCTTGGCCGCATAACCTAAAAATATACCTTCATCGGCCTTTTCATCAAATTTTCCCAAATTGTCTTTTGTATTAAGAATAAAACATTTACAACCAAATATTCTAAAGTATGAAACAGATGGAATTCTATCAAACCATAACTCAAATGGAGTCTTCTTCGATTTGGGTCGAATTAGAACTCTATTGAGAACAAAGCAAGCTGTATTGACAGCTTCAGTCCAGAAATATTTGGGTAGACTAAACTGGTTTAACATCACTCTGGCCATTTCGGTTAGAGTTCTGTTCTTACGTTCCACAACTCCATTTTGTTGTGGAGTTCTAGGACAGGAGAACTCGTGTACAAAACCGTGTGTGTCACAAAATTGCTCAAAATCAGCATTCTCGAATTCGCTTCCATGATCACTTCTGATTCGAGTGATCATGTAACCTTTTTCATTCTGTACTTTCTTGCAAAAGACGACAAATTCGGATAATGCATCATTCTTGCGTGTCAAGAAATATACCCACGTGTATCTAGAGAAATCATCTACAATTACGAAAGCATAAAGCTTACCTCCGAGGCTAGCAATTCTGCTAGGACCAAATAAGTCCATATGAAGCAATTGTAGAGGTCTAGTAGTACATACTGTATTTACTGACTTGAACGTGGATCTGGTAGCTTTGTTCTTTTCACATTGGCTGCATACCGAATCCTTCTTGAATGTAATGTCCGGTAAACCGCGTACTAGCTTCTTTGTGGATAATCTTGAGATCGTATACATATTAGCGTGACCGAGTCTCATATGCCACAGATGACTCTCATTACTCTTGGCCATTAAGCATCTACCTGAAATGTTAGTTTCTTCTAACAAATAGAAAACATATATATTGTCTTCCCTGATACCTTCAAAGATAGTACTACCAGTTGAGCTATCAACTATAGTACATTTGTCTTTGCCAAAGTTGATGCCATAACCATGATCAGCTAGACGACTTATGCTGAGTAGATTATGTTTCAACTCGATAACCAGACAGACATCCTTAATCACAGGATAGGCAGACTTACCAACATCACCGATACCAATAATATACCCTTTCAAGTTATTACCGAAGGAGACATAGCCTTCCTTCTTTTTCTTCGACAGTGTTGCAAATAGTGTAGCATCATCGGTCATATGCCGTGAGCAACCGCTGTCGAGGATCCATTTGCTTCTAGCATGTGAAGGGTGTTCCACCTAAAAAACAGTTTACAGATGAAACTTTTGGTACCCATTTCTTGTAGGGTCCTGAATTGTTAGCTTTTGGTATCCAAGCATAAACATTTAAATCAACAAGCTTTCTCATTCTATATGCAGATAAAATATGACCAATGAGGCCACAATAATGACATTGTGCATGTCGAGTGTTGAAAGCTGAGTGGTGTATATGGTTGGTAGGTTTAGGTTTTCTAGTATAGAAGAAAGCATACCTATAATCTTGTTTGGGCTTAACCTTTTGGGGTAAAGGTTTTATATGGTTAGGTCTGACAGTATTTGGCTTAGGAATGTTCCAATTTTTTGGTAAGTGACACGTGTTAGGGAAGGAAGCAGCAGGCTCAGGCTGTTTTCCTAACCTAATTTTCAATCTTTTGGAAGTGTCATACAACTTAGTATAATCAGAAGTGAGTGTTTCCATTCTAATTTGTGCACATTGAAGACTTTTCTTCTCTATAGAAAGTTCTTCCTTGAGTTGGTCAATAATTTTGTCTTTCTCTTCAGATGACTTGCTAGTCTCGTGTAATAAGAGCTTTGTTGAAGAAAGCTCACCAGACTCACTAACATTATTTCTAACCTCAGCTAGTAGGTCGGTAAGTCTACCTATTTCACCTTTGTACTCTTTAAGTACCTTCTTAGAGGTCTGATACTTGCTACGCAGTTTCCTGTAATCAGTCATCAGGTCACTGAAGGCATCTCCTAATTGCTCAAAGGTGAAGTCATCATAAGTATCAACTACAGGTTCAGTAGGTACCTGATCGGATGCCATAAAGCATACGTTTGCAGCGTCTTCTAATTGTTCGTCTTCTGAGTCGCTGGCTTCACTTTCATGCCATATGCTGGTATTGGCATATCTCCTAGATGTTGATCTCTTCAGGTTCCCTTTTTCATACCTGTTGCTCTTCTTGTTTATGATGAGTTTGTGGGACAATCCTTCTTCATGTGTCCCTTCTTCTTGCAGCCGTAGCAGACAGCGTCATCTTGATACCAGTTGTTGCTGCTGTTGTTTTCTTTGGCTCTCTTCTCATATCTCATGAATCTTTTGAATTTTCTTGCTAGGAGTGCTTGATCTTCAGTATCAGATTCATTGCTGTCTGAGTCACCTTCAGCAGCTTTTCTGTGCTGAGCCTTGAAAGCAATCGTCTTCTCCTTTGGTGCAGCCTCTTCAAAATCTTGTAGCTCCAGTTCATGAGTGAGTAGCTTACCCATGAGTACTTCGAGGGACATAGTTGTGAGATCGTTCCCTTCAATGATTGCAGTAGCCTTCGGAATCTAGTTCTTGGTAAGTGCTCGCAGGAGTTTGCGAATCTTTTCATAGTTACTGTACTTTTTGCCTAGGGAGGACAAAGGATTTACAATATCCAAGAATCTCTCGAACATCTGAGTAACTGTTTCGTTGGGCTTCATCTTGAACACCTCATACTCTTGAGTAAGTCTGCTGACTTTAGATTCTTTGACTTGAGTCGTGCCTTCATGTGTGACTTCAAGTAGCTTCCACACTTCATTAGCCGTTGTGCATATAGACACCCTGTTAAATTCAGTTCTGTCTAAAGCACAAAAAAGAGCATTAATGGCACGTGCGTCAAGACTGGCCCTTTTCTTTTCTTCCTCTGTATATCTGCTATGGGGTTTTTCAACTAAAACTCCATCCATATTTATACGAGGTGGCTTTTGATAGCCATCAAGAACAATGGACCATAAATCAAAGTCAAGTGATTTCAAGAAGAAACTCATCCGTGTTTTCCAATAGATATAGTTCGTACCATCAAACAGTGGGGGTCTGTTTGTGGCCTGGCCTTCACTTGTGAATTTCACAGTTGCCATGTGTTGTGCTGTAATTTATATAACAGTTAATTAAAATAAATAAATAAATGCACTGTTACCTTGCGTTACCTGTAACACCCGCTCTGATACCAATTGTAGGAATGAAATAGTAAAGCGTAATACTCTAGAGGGAGGGTGAATAGAGTTGGTAGCGGAATAATGCTAATTAAAAAATGTTAGCAGCACAATCACAGAATATTAATCACAACTAAAATAAAGTAAAGACAGAGTTAAGAGAGCAAACGCAAAGACAGCGATGTATACTGGTTTTGCTCTGTTGAGGACTAATCCAGTCGGTAGAACTCTTGCTACCAGTTGAATCCACTATTGGAAAAACTGCAAGTTTTCTTACGAAGTCCTTGCAACTTCTACAACGCGAGCTTTGATACGAAGAACTCGTCCAACTTCAAATGTGAAGAGGTATTCTTCAATCAAGCCTTCTGATTACAATCTCTCAGAAACTTCTAGACCGTACCGCACTGGCAAATCGACTAGAGGATTGTAATTGGCTTGGGATCTAAAATTGAAAGCTCTAGAAAACTCTTTGGAAGACTGAAAGCTTTAGATAGAGAGAAGATTGAAAGTGAATGAGTGAGTTGAAATGATCTAAATCCTCCTCTATTTATAGGAATTCCAAAGGCAGTCTTCTGACAGAATTCGGGCAGAATTCGGGCAGAACTCTATGAGCAAATCTCGGTCAAATCCACAACTACAGGAGGACCAAGTTCCAAGGATTCAAAATCACAACGGCCACCAACCGAACTCTGGCCGAACTCTGGCCAAACTCGGTCCGAGTTCTGTCAGGGTTTAGTCAGGGTTTAGTTAGGGTTTTAAAAAGTTTTTTGGTGATTTTTGAAAACCTTTTTGAAAATCTTTTTGTAAACCTTTTTGAGAGGTCATTTTTAAAAACATTTTGAACTCATTTAAGGGTAGCCTATTTGCCAGTACGACTCTGTGTACAACAAATTTCTAGACTCAAATAAAATGAAAAATATATTGCATAAGGAATTACAGACTCGAGTAGGCAAACAGATCTTCGGTCTTGAATTCAGTGGATAGCCATTCTTGATCATGTTCAAGAGTCCGAGATGTCCCGACTAGCCTTGAATATCCAGACAAAGTTTGATCAATTATTAAAATCAGGTTGACCATATGACCAATGGGCCAACAGACCTAGCCAGCGAGCTGACTACTGAAGAAAGCTACCGTCTGCAACTCCAGGATCTCGAAGCGCTAGACGAAAAATGCTTATTAGCTCAGCAACGCATTGAGCTATACCAAGCACGCCTTTCTAGAGCCTTCAAAAAAAAAGTGATGGAAAGGATCTTCCAAGTCGGCGATCTGGTCTTAGCGGTGAGAAGACCAATGGTCATGACGCACAAAACAAAAAGAAAATTACAGCCTAAATGGGAAGGTCCTTTCGTCATAGAATTGGTGTATTGTAACGGTGCATACCGGCTAACCAAGTCCGATGGTGACTTGCTCATGATGCCTATCAAGGGCAAGTTCCTGAAGAAATACTATGTGTAGCCTCTTTTATATAATGTTCACATATGTTCAGTCATGTAAATGTACAATACGATGTATATATGATTCAAAAAACTATCTAACTATTATCCGTATTTCAAGAGTCTTGAATACGCCCTGGATAATAGGTCCTCTAAAATATTTCCCCAGAGGAATCATTTCCGTTTTTGACTCTGTCCAAATTCGGTTTGACGAAAACAAGTCACGTCCCTATTACCTCTGAATTGTTTTCTGATAATTATTTCCCCAGTAGAATGATCAAATGTTTTGCCACGTCCATATAACCTCTGAGCAAAGCATTCATCAAGGATAGTCACGTCCATATTACCTCTGAATCTATCCACTCCCCCCTAATGCTATATATCTTTCGACGTCCATATTACCTCTGGTCAGGTATAGAACATCCTCTATTGTTACGTCCACCTTCCCTCTACTAGCAGCTTCATTCAACTTATTATCTATATTCAAATAACTTGAATATAAAATGGATAATAGGTCCACATCAAAATTCCTCAGCAAAATACCCACCAGAAATATCCTTACTACGTCCACATTATCTCTAGCATCGATATTTCACAAAACCACATTCATTCCTGAAATAATTCTTTATTTTGTACTTGAACGTCTATCAAAAGACGAAAAAAGGGTACAAAAGCCGTGACGGCTAGAAAAAAAGGGAAGTTACAAAAAATCTACGGGATACACATGCGATTAATGTTGTCCCTCAGAGCTGCAATCTCGGCTTTAGACTTCACAGCAGCTCGACACCGTGCCTATTCTTGACGAGCGGCTTCATCTTCAAAGAGTATCAGACTCTAATGCTCTTCCTCAAACTTCACCAGCTGTCCTTCTAAACCGGCAGATGTGGTGGCAGTCATGGCAGCCTGGGACAAATAATCCTCTTGTTCAGATGTCGCCGCCTTCAAGTCGACTTTTAGTTGGGCGATCTCTTTCTTGATCTGCACAATGTGATTAAACTTTTCAGTGATTTGTGCAGCCAGCCTGTTCTTCGAGGCAGCACGTGCCTCACTTGAGGCATTGAACTGGCCATACTCTCGAACAAGGGCGTCTTTTCTTACCTGGAAGGTAGCCTGCTCCTCCGCAAGAGTCATCATCAAAGCCTCGTCCTCTGTGCGGAACAGCGACGTCGGGCTCCGCTGTTTGGCATCCCGAAACATGGCCACCTGACCTTTCAGGTTGTTGAGAACCTTCCTCAGAGCGTTCACCCGCTATTTATAGCCGCCAATACTCTCGAGGGCCGCTACCTGATATTCGGCAACAACCTTCACAGTACCGAAGGCAGCATTTTGATTCAAGACACTAGGAAGCTTCACTTTCAGTACGGTGTAGAAAGCTCTGACGACTTCCTGGGCCACCTTCTCATCTTCGGTGGACGTCGTCGGAGAAGAAGCTTGGAAAGTCTCTTCCACTTCAGGAAGGAGTACCTGACAAGAAGCCAAAAAAAAAGAGGGGTCCCCCAGCGGAATACCCTTTACAAAATTGCTGTATTTGGCTCTCTATCACAAGCACCACAGATACCACAAGCAAAGAATGGAGCGAATATATTCTGTTTATTCAAAATCAGTTACATTCACAGGACTACAACTCGTGAGCAAAATAAAAGGTTCTTCATCTCTTTATCTGGATAAGAAGTAAAAGATTACATTGATGTCCAAAAGAAGGGAAAAATCTGCCACTCAACAGCGACACATAGTTCCGTCAGCTTGGCAGCACCACGCTTTCGTCGAAAAGCAGTTTTGCTTCCCTCGAAGGAAGTCATGTTTTACTGTTGAGAAGCAAACAAAGCTGTTGAAACTTCGAGAAGCTACACGGAGGAGGGCAAATATAGCATGTTAAAACATCTACAAATGGTGATCTTCTCTCCTCCATACTGCAGACGTCCTGGGCCCATTTCTCCAAGAGACCATACCTTCAAAACAACATCTCTAGTGTTGCTTTTGCCTACTTAAAGAACCGTAAAAACAGAACTTTCATGATGACGCCCAACTACCGTCCGACTCTTCAATGTATAAAGGTTCTTCCTACAATCTGAGGACAACCCTTCCAAAACACGAAGAGTCCTGAGCTCTCTGATGTGTGTGTCAAATGTTGCATCTTCACCAAGCCCAGAATTGCCGATACCGGTCCTGAAGAAATTTGCTAGCCAGATCCCTACAAAATATGAAAAGGGACAGTAAGAAAGTCAGACACAGAAAACCGCAAGAAAAACAAAGTTTTAAAGGGCTTCTATGCGCCCAAAGGGATATGCGCCCAAAACAAGACATGTGGGCGCATAACACACGAACAATACGTAGGCGCATAAACATGCCACAATTGGAGGGTGCATAACATTACAACATGTGGGCACATAGCATACGACAGTGTTGGCGCATGACTTCTGTGGGCGCATAATGATGCTCATAGAAGTATATTGCCTTAGGCGCAAGCGCCCAGACAAAAGAAAAGTCCGAGCGTCGTAAATTAACGCTTGAGACTTTGTTTTTGAAGCATGCCCTCACCCAAAATCGGGTCCTGGACTGCCGAGGACGCTGCTGCAAGAGAGCCACTCGAAGTAGCCCCCTTACCCTTCGCGAATCTCTTGGCGACCTTGGAAGACATGGTTCTTAAAGAAAGAAGATAAAGAGTTTTCTAAAAAATTCAAAGAGAAGGGAATAATGAGCTTTCTCTCTCCTTCAGGGCCTATTTATAGGTACGGGCCACTTTATATGCGCCCACTTGCTTTATGCGCCCATGCGTCCATTACGTTGTATGCTCCCACGTGAAGAATCAGCTTTCTGCACACTATGCGACTGTCACTTGCTGACGTATGAAGGATGGACCGCTTCAAATCCACTCCGAAGAATCTGTCAGTTCAGATTTCGAGGAAGATTTCAACAGTCGTATCTCTCTGACAGGCTGGCTAAATACTATGTGCCCAATGGAAAGAGTTGTGCTATGCACCCATTGCATCACGAGAAGACGATCCATGCTTCTTTCAAAATATTTTAAACTTGTTCAAGTATCAAAAACTTTGAAGGGGGTCTTGTAGAAGTATGAAAAAAATTTAGCAATAAAGGTCTATGCGTCCAAAGCCAGTGAAACTCTATGCGTCCAGCCAGTGAAGCTCCATGCGCTCAGTCAATAAAGCTCCATGCGCCCAGTCAGTGAAGCTCCATGCGCCCAGTCAGTGAAGCTCCATGCGCCCAGTCAGTAAAGCTCCATGCGCCCAGCTAGTGAAGTTTCATGCGCCCAAGACTAGCTCATTCAAAAGGAGGGCACATAGCCTGAGACATGGCTATGCGCCCAAGCCTAACTCAGACAAAGCCACGATCAAAACGTGCATCGAAGCGCACGGCCATGTCAGTCTCCACAAGCAGTCATGCAACAAAGCATGCGACCACGTCAACACCACGACTAACCCACGATCTCGCAGCCTGTATGCGCCTACATCCTATGCGTCCAAAGCAGGACTATGCGCCCACATAAAAACCAACGTGTTTTCTCATGTGGGCGCATAACATCATTCTAGCTCGAGAACGACTATAAAAGGGGGGCTTCATCCCTCTTCAAAACACAGAACAGAGAGCATTTTCAAGAGCCAAATTACTGCACTTCTTGCCAGTGAGCTAAGAGTTAGCAATTTTCTTAGGTTTTCTCCCACTTTTGTAATCAGAGTGTCAACGGAGTAAAGGAGCAACTGCCGCTCGATCTCCATCGTCCCATTCCCCAGAATTCTTTTTTTGTACTCGGGGATCCTCAGCGTAGGATCTCTCAGGCGTACTCGATTTGTGGTGCCTTGTGCCAATAAAAAAAAGATAGCATTTTCTTCTCCTTTTTTGTGTGTGTCCACAGCGATGTGCCGTATTATACATAGCCATTTTCTTGTCTATCCCAGTATTTTAAAACACACTTGGAGGATTGATTCGAATCAATATTAGAACATCATGTGAACTATTATTCGCACCACCTTATTCGAATCACCTTATTAGAATAATGATTAGAATTACATTCGACTTATAATGTACTGGAATAACATTCGACTCTTCTTGTATTAGACTCACATTGGAATTACACTCGACTTACATTGTACTGTCTGGACTTCTTATGTTTATCTAGTTCAGCTAGCTTATTTTAAAGTCTTCCTTGCCCTGTTTCTTTTCTTGTTTTGTTACATTACTTCCCAAGTACCTTAACTGTTTCTCTACATTATTACCTGTATAAAACTGCCATGTTCATCAATATAGCTGTCTATAACTGCTTTATAGTTTTTTGTCATTTACTTTAGATTTCTAGATGAGTTGTGCTCGTTCCTGTCCTGACTGGACCTGTTGAAAATATTACAACTACTTGCGCTGAGGACACTTGCCCTACTTACTATGGACCATGAGATGGTTTAGCTACCTTTATCCTCGACACTCAGGATTGAACAGGAGACTAGCTAGTAGACTTGCTTTAGATTCATGTTTAGAACTTGAATTGTAATAACTTGAGATATTGAGTTGTATTTGAGTTTATTTGAGATATTATTATTTAGTAGTTTATATTTGTTGTTGTTGTTTAGTCTTTAGTTATAAAATTTTGTGTTATCTTATCATTCTTAGACTGTGATTGAGATTTTATTATATCTATACTTGTCCTCCATTCAGAGTTGAGATTTGACAAGTATATTATATAATTGTATGAGTTGTTGATTAGATAGTTACCTAGAACAACGTTCTACCGTCGACACGGCGGCATAGGCTGGACGTACCCACTATTCGTGCCCCTACACTGGGTGTGGGTCGTGATAACCAAGGTACGTCTTGCATGATAGCCCCTTTAATTTTTGCATTGCGTTGCATACCCCTTCGACATTAGATTTCAATTTTGAGGACAAAATTTCTTTAAGTTGGGTAGGATGTAATTCTCTAAAATTTCATATAAGTATTTATTTAATTTATTATAGATTTTTAGCATTTTTTAGAAAATGTTACATAAAAGTGACATATACGAGTATATCTATAAAATTGTATAGATGTAGTATATTGCTTAAAAAAGATTGGTGGCAACATATTATTGAGTATATTGAGTTTTAAAAAAATTTAGGATTTTTTCTATATCATTTACGTTATTATTGAAATATATATATATATATATATATATATATATATATATATATATATATATATATATATATATATATATATATACAAACTAAGTTTAAAAAAATCTTGGGCTACTGTTCACCAAATGAACAGTACCACTATCAAGCTGAAACCCCCTTGCTAATTTCTCGCTGTAGCCGCAGTATAGGAGAATTTAGCATTTGATTTGAATTTAATTCAAATCAAAGGCCTAATCTAACCCAATTATGATTCCTCCTACGTAGTACTTATCCAATTATCTACGAGATCACAACAATCCTAAACTCAATCGATTTTAAATTTGATTGAAAAATTGACTTCACACAGAGCTGATTATAAGCAACTAACGAGATAGCCTTCGGGAGAGAACCATACCAAATCCTTCCGTGCTCGAGAACCCAGAGCAAGCCCAGGCTACCCTCTCATCTCGGCGACCCTATCGGCCACCGTGCACCACCATAGCTACGTTGGGGCGCCGCCAAATCACCATCGAACTGACAACACACAGAGCCATCTTTGTTCAAAACTCGTTCAGGTATACCGCTATCAAGTCATGCATCTCTCAGTGTGTTTAATCAATTTCGATCGTACAAACTTCTGTCGAGAGCCCACATGACCCTCATCGAGACCCTTCAAAGGGGTCGAGCCATGACCCCTTACTTCGACCAAGAATTTTAGGCGAAGTTTGAGAAAAACCATATTCAGAACCCAATAAAACACAGTCCAAAACCCTCACTTAGAAGGCAAACCATGGCCGACTTGATGACAATTTTTAAAATCTAATTAAAAACAGTCAAGCAAAACATAATCGAGATTGTAACACACCTGTTAGATCTGTGTTTCATATATTATTCATGAAACTGTTCAGGGTTAAAGTTGGATGAAAAATAGTTTTAAAAACTAAAATTTTATGGAAAACCTGTCCGATACATTGTACGCCCCGACAAATTGGACGACGTGGTTATGCACTATAATCATCAAAAGGAACGTATGGATGTTGCCGATGTGTGGGAACTGACGGAACTCGATTTCGTGCGTGTGCGACGAAATCAGTGCGTATCCGTCAAGATACCCCCGTATCGACCTTTTGCAAACATGGCCATAACATCGTGTACGTTCGTCGTATCAAGACGAAACTTGCGCCTGCAGGACCGTATCAAAATTTTGGTCCTGTGTGCCAAGTTTGCTCCGATTCTGAGAAGGTCGATCGGAACGCCTATTTGGCAGGCCCGCGACTCGATCCAACGGGCGAAATTGTACACGGCCCACCGGAATACAACTTTGGACATACGGTTGGGTTTATCACTTCAAATCGGACCCGTAGACATGTCGTTTGATAACTTTAGAGATCATAGATATTGGCACACATTTCGATGCAAAAATGGGTCCGACGACGGACATTATTTTGATCCAAAATTATGATTTTGCCCCTGTTCCAGAATTTGACCATTGGACAGGCATTTCCTAGATATATCTTTTACACCGGTAACGTTCTTGATGTTTGTTTCAGCATCCGTAGTCGTTCATGGATATTGTGATTTATTGCTAACGTGATTGATTGTTTGAAGTTGCTACTCCCGTACTGCAAGGCAAGATACCTTGTAACCTTGTCACCTTACTCTGTGATTTACTTATTCTTATTTTCAGTTATTTATATTCAGCATTACTTATCTACTGTTAGTATCATATTACTGTGCTTCCAAGTCACACTTGGGTGCAAGCGACTATATCGGTCGTTTTACAGCTTTTGGTTTTAGTCTCTTGTATTGACTTAGCCTAGTGACCACCTGGAGGGGGTCCCCAATTCAAGTTGGAAATAAATTTGACTCCGCGGTATGAATCAAGATCGAGTCTTATGTCAAGGAAGTTGTACGATTAAAGTAAAGCACAAGAAGGTGTGTTTGAGAGGGACACGAAGGTCAAGGTTGAAGAGTGTCTTGACTAGATCATGCATGTATAGTTGGTTTTGTGAAAATAACTTGTCTTGTGCTCCTAAATTAAAAGTCACGACAACGTGCATATGATAATCAAAAATAAAAGTAGAAATTCATTAATAATTTAAAAATTCATAATTAATCGTATTTAAAATCTAGTTAACCTAGATAAATTCTAATCAAATTCAGAGGGCTTATAACCTATCCACCTTAGAGAATTTCGTTTTCGAAATTTAGATATCTAATATAATAGCAAGATGGAAATAACTGAACAATAATGCATGCATACCTAGCCCTATGAAGAGATGGAGAAAATGCTTACGGATCGCATCCTCACGTTCCCAAGTCGATTCGCCTGGCACATGATGCCTCCAAGCGACAGGAACTAGCGGGATGGTCTGATCCCGCAAAACCTTCTCTATCCGATCCAAAATCTAAACTAGCTGCTCCTCATAAGATAAACTCAGACTGACAGTGATCTCTGAGTTCTCAAGGACGTAGCTAGGATCTCCTAGTGACCACCCAGTTATGATGAGGTATTGGTATATCTCCTACGTCGTTGATAGATGACCATCACGAGTTGTGAGTCACATGTAGGAACGTACACGCGTAGCCGGCTGGCCACCGATACTTATGAGGCATGCGACGGTTAGGAGTAACTGCCAATAGAATTGCATGCTAGTGGACTTGGCAGTTACTAGTGGTTCCTATGGGACATGGATGTGACCCTACTAGACATTTGGTGGGGAGGATAGTTCCTTAACGTATGGGCCATGAATGCACTTTCCTATTCCTGATCATGCTGGCCTTTGACATTCGATGAATGTTATACTTTGAGGTCACTGGTATCCTGGTGGGACCATACCTGATTTTCCTATAGCCAGAGTGCCCATGCATTGAAGGTTTATTCTTAACTGCATTATCACTATAGAACTTGTAGGCAGCCTATTACATGCTTTCATTTCTTTCTATTATATATAACAGTTTGTTTGGCATGGTGTTTTTTGTATCTTGTTACGTCCCTCTGAGGACCTGGTTATCTCTCCAGGATTAGACGATTTCTCGTAGGAGTACGGAGCGGCACTGGATCCTTCATACATTGATGATGAGGCATCTCCTACTGAGTTCTAGTCTATTTATTTATTGAGACATTTAGTGGACATTTATATATCTTCTTTTCTTTCTACTTTACGGATGTTGGACTCCGATCATTTAAGACTATTTTTAATTGCTGTTTTGAGTGGGTATGTCCACCCGGCTATCTCTTTGATACACTCATTTATTATTTGGACTCTATTATCTTCTGTGTTGAGCTATGATGAGATTAGGTGATTGTATTCTAGCTTGTGATTATTTTATATTTACAACTTAGGTACGTATACGAGGATTCCATATATTAGAGTATTCTTCATATATGTCAACTGGTTTGTCTACGTACTCAGTCCTAAGTATTTGGGAGTTGGGGCGTTGCAGCACCCAGCGAAGATCTCGTCCGTAGAGACATAGCCGACCCTTACCAATGTTCCGAAAGTGAGAAGCTTTCTTGGACTTGTCGGATATTACCGGAGGTTCGTAGTGAACTTCGTGAGGATCGCTGAGCTGATGACCCGTTTGTCCCGTAAGGAGCAAGTGTTTATCTGGATGGTGGAGTGCCAGGTGGCATTCGATGAGCTGAAGAAGCGCCTTACCACAGCACCTATTCTGACCATCACATTTGGACCGGAAGGATTCGTGATCTACAGTGATGCATCCGGAAAGGGATTATGTTGTGTCTTGATGCAGCACAGGAAGGTGGTAGCCTATGTATCGAGGCAACTGAAGATTTATGAGAAGAATTATCCAACCCACGTCTTGGAGCTTGCTGCGATTATCTTTGCCCTGAAACTTTGGAGACACTATTTGTGTGGAGAAAGGGTATAGATATTCACGGACCATAAAAGCTTAAAGTACGTCTATACACAGAAGGATCTGAATTTAAGGCAGAGAAGGTGGTTGGAACTAATGAAGGACTTCGAGATCGAGCTACAGTACCATCCAGGGAAGGCTAACATTATAGCAAGCACTTTGAGTAGGAGGCCTATGGCGTACATGTTGACGACTCAGTGCCATCTTCTGGAGGAGCTATGATAGTTAGGGATAGAGGTGATATTACCAGGGGTAGATGGCGAGTTAGCTAGTCTTCAAGTGTAATCTTCGTTAGTTGAGGGGATAAGAGCTACATTGCCGCCAGATGCCAGATTTTAGTGAATTCGACAGAGGACGGAAGTCGGTATGCAGACAGGACTGCACATTCATGAGGATGGAACTCTGATGTGTAGTGATCGCCTTTACGTTCCTAATAGAGAGCTTCGTCAGGAGTTGATGGCAGAGGCGCATAGTTCGGGATACTCAATCCTCCTAGGAGGTACGAAGATGTACAGAGATCTGAGACAGAATTTCTTGTGGCATAAAATGAAACGAGAGATAGCCCGCTTTGTAGCAAAGTGCTTGGTGTGTCAGCAAGTCAAGGCTGAGCATCAAAGGTTAGCAGGACTGCTCTAGCCACTTCCAATACCATAGTAAAAATAGGAGCACATCACTGTGGACTTTATTACGGGTTTACCGAAGAGTCTGAGTGGACATGATACAGTTTGGGTGATAGTGGACTGACTCACCAAGTCAGCTCTCTGCCCTTCAGGGTAGGACAGTCTACAAAAGCCCTAGCAAAGATGTATATGAGACAGATCGTACGACTGCATGGATTCCCGGTTAGTATAGTGTCTAACCGAGATTAGAGGTTCATATAGCACTTCTGGTGGAGCCTGCAAGTGAGCCTTGGAACCCGTCTAAAATTTAGTACGTCGTATCATCCCCAATCAGATGGGTAATTAGAGCATACTATTCAGACATTAGAGGACATGTTGAGGGCATACATGCAAGATTTTGGTAGATCGTGGGAGGACAACTTGTATCTAGTAGAGTTCTCCTACAACAACAGCTATCAGGCCACTATCTAGATGGCCCCTTTCAAAGCATTATATGGTAGGAATTATCGTTCTCCAGTTTGTTTGTATGTTATGGACGAGAGACAGATACTCGAACCAGAGTTGGTGATTCGTACAGTGGAGAAGGTGAAGCAAATCCAAGGACACTTGAGAGCAGCTCAAGATAGGAAGAAGCACTAGGCGGACACACACCGTCGACCCCTGGAGTTTGAGTAAGAGGACCATGTCTTCCTGAGGATCTTACCCACCAGAGGTACTATTAGGTTTGGAGGAAGAGGAAAGCTGAGTCCAAGGTACATTGGACCCTTTGATATGCTAGAACGAATTGGAGAGGTCGCCTACCGGTTAGCTTTTTCGCAGACATTAGAGGGTGTTCGTGACGTGTTTCACGTATCTCAGCTAAGGAGGTTTATGCCAGATCCTAGCTACGTCCTTGAGAACTCAGAGATCACTGTCAGGCTGAGTTTGTCTTATGAGGAGCAGCTAGTTTAGATTTTGGATCGGATAGAGAAGGTTTTGCAGGGTCAGGCCATCCCGCTAGTTCCTGTCACTTGGAGGCATCATGTGCCAGGCGAATCAACTTAGGAATGCGAGGATGCGATCCGTGAGCATTTTCTCCATCTCTTCATGGGGCTAGGTATGCATGCATCATTGTTCAGTTATTTCCATCTTTCTATTATATTAGATGTCTAAATTTCGAAAACAAAATTCTCTAAGGTGGATAGGTTGTAAGCCCTCTGAATTTGATTAGAATTTATCTAGGTTAACTAGATTTCAAATACGATTAATTATGAATTTTTAAATTATGAATTCCTTCTTTTATTTTTTATTATCATATGCACGTTGTCGTGACTTTTAATTTAGGACCACAAGACAAGTTATTTTCGCAAAACCAACTATACATGCATGATCTAGTCAAGACACTCCTCAACCTTGACCTTCGTGTCCCTCTCAAACACACCTTCTTGTGCTTTACTTTAATCGTACAACTTCCTTGACATAAGACCCGATCTTGATTCATACCGCGGAGTCAAATTTATTTCCAACTTAAATTGGGGACATCATTTCGACCTAACCTGTCGACCCAAAACATGGACATAACCTACATTAAGCCTACTACAAACCTGACACTTGTGTCCTATTAAATTGAGCCCCCACATGCTACTTGTTTACCTATGATCATAAATGACTAAATTAAGCCATTTATCGCACCAAGCCCGATTTTGACCCAACCCTGACTCAATTGAACCAAACCCAAGATTCATGTCTTTTTCCTTAAGAATACGGACACACACAACACCATCCCATTCCAACAAAACACCAAACACATTAGCAAAACTCACCCCTAAACCTAATGGACAACTCATTAACCATGAAAGATTTGGAAAAAATTCCAACTTAAACCCATTCAAACCCTCACCATCCAAATTATCCTAATTTGGCCAAGCCAAGAGATGCCTTGGAAAAGTTACCTATGACACACCCAACACCATGTCCAATCACATATCAACAACAAAAATTACTTTTTGAAAAGATTCCAAATATTCTCTCTTTTTAACAATTCACAACGACTTTTTTTTCCTTTTAACACACAAACTCACATTTCTTCATTCACTTTACCAATGGCAGCCAACTCCTTTTTTCTTCCATAGCCGACAGGCAAACCCTAACTCCTTCAACATTATCTTCTCCCCCTCCACTCCATATCACCTCCTCCTCCTTCTCATAATCTTCTTCTTCACCTCCTTATCCCCAACACCAAGCCCGACCATATAGCTACCGCTGCTGTCGTATTCCCTAGCGTCGCCCTGGGTCGTCGAGGTAGGGGGTGGCACGACGGCCGCTGTCGTGACTGCTGCGTCGACCTTGCACGCCCGCATCGGCCATCGTCGACCTCCCCTTAGACTGGGGACTCTCCAGGAGGGAGGTGCCACCTCCAGCACTCTTTTCCGACTATTCGAAGCTCGAGCGTAGACGTCCCCATCGTTGACGACTTTCTTACGTTTTTGCGTCGACGAGACGTATCTCCGTCGCATCATCGAGCCACCCTCGCACACCAACGCTACCGTGGTATCCACCTACGACAGAGGTGATCCTATTCTCCTCCTCTTCCATGATCGTTAGATATCCATGCATTGTCATTGTTTAAAATAAACTTGGAAATGGTTGGTGAACTATGGTGAAGCAAGTTCATTCAAAATGAAGTTACGACATGCTTCCTTCACTTCACAGCATGTCATGCTCATGTTTTCCTTCCCTTTGATGTAACAGTAGGTGCTATAGGTCCCATTGTCACTTCTCCATATATATTTGTATGCAACACACAAAATTCTTTACATACATTCTATGTAAAATAATAGTAGGTTCCAAGTCCCTTTGAAGTTATATATATACACAATGAAATCTTATATACATGTAATATAAGCACAGTAACTTCCCAATTGTCCAATGGTCCCATTTCCTATATAAATGCATGCAACACATTTAGATCTTAAATATATTGTTAGGTATATGTGACAGTAGGTATCTTATATATAATCTTGTATACAATGTTATATATATAAACCCACACACTTGTGCACACAATTCTTTTATATGTACTAGTCTACATGTACGTGCTTTGTACTATTTCAATTAGAATATCATAATTTCAGCTACATATTTTCGTCTTTTCCAGATGACTATTCCTGTGTGTATGCTTTCTTTTTATAATGCCAAGGGATTCGAAGTGAGAATTTCATTTTATTTCATTTTTAAATTTTCTATTCAGAATAATAACCTTTGGAAAATGGTAAGGACAAAAAAATTTATTATCAGTGGAACATAAAAATTTGTATGGAAAGATGAGACTTTATAGCATGCAAACTTTATTGCTTTGACTCTTTAATATAAATGATATACAAATTGACATAATAACATCATGTTTATAAAATACTCAAGGGTATTTTAGGTATTCAAAAGTTTCACCACCAAATTTTCTTATTATATAGTAGAATAGATATGTGTCACATTTTCCCTATGTATATCATGTCACTTTTTATATATATATATATATTTTTTTTCATGTCACTTTTCCCTATGTATATCATGTCACTTTTTATATATATATTTTTCATGTATATATATATATATATATATATATATATATATATATATATATATATATATATTGTTAGCTTGAGTATGTACATGAAAAAAAAAATATATATATATATATATATATATATATATATATATATATATATTGTTAGCTTGAGTATGTACATGAGACTTCATGTTACGTACACACGCTTGTAATCAATCCTCACCTAAAAATATGTAGTTGATTAACTTATTGGCCTTCATGATCAAGTCATGATCATGAAGGTTTACTTAGCATATCGTAAGCCTTGGTCGTTGTATTTATAGGTCTCCGTGATGACACGATCGAGACAAGAGGGACTGGAGCTTTGCTTGCGCATTTCGGAGTTGCAGGCAAGTATACCTTGCCTTGTATTGTTGATTTACATATACTTCATTGTACTCTTGTTAGTGTGGACTTAATTAGATGAGCCCTGGAATTGCCTCGGGCGTAGTCGATGATGGCATCGACACTTAGATATATATACTTGACTTTGCTCTAGGCGACATACCCTCAGTTGCGGAGTTGTTGTTATAACTCCCATGACCATGACACGTGTTATGACACACCACCGAGTGAGATCAAGTCATGGCACGAGCTGATGCTCTCGACTGGCCATCGGTACGAGTGGCACGTGTGACGACATATATATAGTAGTGATGGTTCTAGATAGCTGACTTTGCATTGAGAGTAGATATTTGGGTCATGGATACGAATTATACATTTCTTGGCGGAGAAGACAACCAGTAGACAGATAGTTACATTATTCTAACCTCAGTGGGGACCCGGTTATGGGCATGATTCTCGCTTAAGGGCCATACATACACTTAGGGATATCTCTGGCAGCGGCCACTAGCTGTGCGATAGGTACGGTCGGGAAGTATACTAGTGTTGTATGTTGTAATCAGACATCGGCCCGTGACTTGATGCCATTCCCTTATCTACCCAACCATACGTTCCAAAGTTGTTTTCATATGCATTCACTTACACTGGTTAGCTCACTCTAGTATTTACTTTATGGCATGTTCCTATTTGCATGTATCTTGCTATGTCCTCTGAGGACCTGGTTCCTCCCTAGCTCCCGACGAGCATATGTACTCGATGATATACGATTCAGAAATTTAGATGGGATACATTACAGAGGACTACTACGTATTTTCTAAGGACTTCCCTTGATTCAGGGTATTCTGCTACTTTGGTTGAGAGCTTCATTATCTAGTTAGTTGTTGTTCTTGGCTAGTTATCTTCCATTTTCTGTATTTTTATTCTTTTGTACTGTGGGTTTTTACCCACCAGACTTGTTTTCCATTTTGTCGTACTTTGGATATTCAGGCTACTCTGTATTTATTTCAGTACTTTCCTTTATTATTTCTGTGGATGAGATTTAGATGATTGCCTGTTATTTTGTTAGTTACATTTACAGCGTAGTACACCTAAGTGAGTCCATTAAATTGGGCAGCTCACTCTAGGTCGTATCAGCTAGTCAGGTTATACCCAAATTCCATATATTTTGGAAATGGGGCGTGACACGTGATGAAGGAAATTCCTTTATATCAACTCATCCAAGTTATATTCGACTAAGAAATCTTTCCACTACCTTGTTGAAGCATGACCTATATAGGAGAGAAGTTAAATTGGTAATAATGTCTTTATGTGCTTATTGACTAAGAACATCATGGTGACACCTAGGATCCTTAGAGTCCGTGATTACGGTTAGAAGTGCCTCATATTCGCGTATCTCCCCTTAGAAATTTACCTTCTCATAAGTCTTGTAACCAAGGTTTTTATGGCTAACCAATTTCTATAAGTTGGGTAGAGTCTTGAACCAAGTGTACCATATTTCTTAGAATGTAAGTCACATTAGGATTCCATTCGTAACCACCTCTCCCATCCTTTTGGGAACCAATGTACAGCTTGACATACTTAACTATTAATTCATATTTAATCCCCTTAATCTTTTATATTCGGATTTAGTTTAAATTTTGAAGATTGATAGATAACAACTTTAAATACTAGTAGAGGTTTATAAGATGGGTAGCAATATAAGGTGTTAGTAATTACTACCCGTAAGGGAACAGTGCTGCAATTTTTTTAACTTATATACAACTAAAATTTAAATAACTAGTTAATATAAATTAAATATATTTCTCATAAAATACTTATGTGCCCTCAATAAAATACTATTATTTTATTATTATTATTATCAATAAAATAAATTCACATAATATAACAAATTTTTTAAAAATTCTTTAAAATTCTAAATAAATCTAAAATTAATAAATTTAAAATATAGCAAAATTTGGAGGGGGTTGCATTCTACCAAACTTACAAGAATTTTGTTCTCGAAATGAAAACTAAGGCACGATATAAGACTAAGCGAGGTTAGAAAAATCGAGGATGTGATATCATACCACGATTATCGAAACGCACGATCAAGTAGGAAATAAAATGCAATATGAAAGAAAGGAGTCAAGTACGAAGATCGTACCGCAATTCTTCGAATAAATGGGAGAAATGGTGGTTATGTGATCCTTGTGGTCCAAGTATAGCAAAATTCTATGATGACACAAAAAATGAAGAATTAGACCGGTTTACTCTAAATCTTCATCCTATGATCTAGAATCTTTCACGGCTGCTTCGAATAGTGATTATGAGTCTTCCCTCTAACACTCTCAATCTCTCTCTCTCTCTCTCTATATATATATATATATATATATATATATATATATATATATTCATCAATGACCGATGGTCTGATTTAGGGATTATCTCTAACCTCACGCACCTCTACGCCACTAAATTGGATCACTCCCCTCTCCTCATTGAGAACAACAACTCGAACAAGATCATGAAAAGATTCAGTTTCCTTGACCTTTGGAGCCATCACCCGCAATTCAGAAATATTGTTCAAGCCGCTTGGAGTGGACCTGACGATGTTGACCCCTTACTCGGGTGGCAGCCATGCCGGAAACTACCAGAAAACCCTCTCTGCCTGGAGTAAGGAAGCATTTGGCGACATATTTTAGGTTGTTCGTACTGTCGAGGACGACGTCACTCGGGCTGAGATTTTGTTTGCTTCTGACAGATCTCCGGAGGCACGTGCCTCCCTCAACCTCGCTAGAGCGCTTCTGAAGTTCCGGCTGAAAGTGGAGGAAGATTTCTGGAAACAGAAAGCTAGGCTGACCTGGGACATCGAGGGGGACAGAAACTCTAATTTTTTTTCATTCTTGTGTTAAGGGGCGCAGACAACAGCTTAACCTCTATCAGATAGCTGACAAGAACGGGCACATACTAAAAAATGAATAGGACATCCAGTCGGCTGATGCTACTTTCTATACCAGGCTGTTCACCAAAGACATCATCCACAAGGATGTGAACTTCGTCGTGGAGATCCCATGCTTGATTGAGGACAGCGATAATTCCCAACTGTAGCTTATTCCCTCAGTGATTGAAGTTAAAGACTTAGTTTGGGCCTGAATGAACATAGCGCTCCGGGACCGGAAGTCTTTATGGGAGTTTTCTTTAGATCTTGTTGGGACATCGTCAAGACAGATATTTATGATGCTGTGACCGCCTTCTTTCAAGGAGCCAGGTACCCCAGATCGATATCTTATGCCAACTTGATTCTCATTCCTAAGAAAGACAACTAGGAGACCTTCAAAGACTTCTGACCTTTGAGCCTGTGCACCTTCACCAACAAAATTATATCGAAGATCATTGCCACTCATATTGCAGGGCTTCTCCCTAAGATTATCTCTTAGGAGCAAAGCAGTTTTGTCCATGGTCGAAACATTTTAAAAATCATCTTGTTGGCATAAGAGATGATCACTTGCATGAAATTTCCATCTAGAGGTGGGAACATTGCCATCAAACTAGATATGGATTAGTAAAGTGTACGACGGGGTTCACTGGAAATACATGATATGAGTGTTCAAAGCCTTCGGGTTCTTGGAGATCTGGATCGACATTGTGTGGAGATCGATTAGTAATTCATGGTTCTCCACTGTCGTCAACGGCCAAGCTGAGGGTTTCTTCAGATCCAGTCATGGTGTCATATAGGGGGACCCTTTATTTTCTACCATCTTCATCATTGCGGTGGAAGATCTTAGCAGAAATCTCAAAAAAATGGTTGAAACCCCTAGTTTCTAGCATTTTTACACCTCTAGCGGTTGTTCGATCATCACCCACCTAGGTGCACTGAGGACATCCTCATCTTCTCATCTAGGAACATCGGGTCAGTGGAGGTGGTCCACAAAATGTTGTAGAGATATACTAGATGTTCCGGGCAGCGAATCAACCCCAACATGAGTATTATCTACACCCACCACTCAGCCGACGGAGACCACTCCTCTAATCTGACTAAAATCACCACATTTGCTGTCGCGTATCCTCCGTTCTCTTACCCTGGGTGCCCGCTGGTTTACGGAAGATCCAACGCATCCATATTCGAAGGTCTGTTAGGCAAAATCAAAAAAAAAAATTGCAGGTTGGCACAACGCAATTTTATCCCCAGGCGGGAAGATGATTCTGATTCAGCATATCCTCTCGTCCATCCCTATTTACACTTTAGCTGCCTACTCCCCTCCGAAGAAGGTGCTAAAGTCCATTGAAAACTTGTTTGCCAAATTCTTGTGGGGCATAGAGAGGGAAGAGACAAGCACCACTAGGCCAGCTAGGAATCTATGGCTAAACCCACCTTAGAGGGCGGTCTGGGTTTCTGCAGGTTGTCTCACGTGGTTGATGCTTGCTCCATGAAGATGTGGTAAAGCACCGTGATAGCAGTACTCTCTGGACTCGATTCATGAAGGCTAGGTATTTCAAGCACACCCATCCGGCGGTCTCTGGATTCAACAACAGATCCTCTGCTTCTTGGCGTCGGATCCTTAAGGGTAGGTTGCTCGCTGAGCCGTCGATCCGGCTCAAGATTGGCTCGGGCGATTCATCACTATTCTACGAACGCTGGTATAGGGAAGACCTTCTTTCGCAGCATCTGGAAGCTTCTTCAAACAACGTGATTCGGGATCTGTGGAATCACGAGGGAGATTAGAATTGGGAGATTGCTCGAGAGTAGATCGGAGAGGAGGCAGCCGTGGCATTGGCTGATTCTGGCTTGAGAATCTCAACGGAACCTGATGCCTTATGGTGGAATCTATCGAATTACTGAAGCTTTCTCTCTAGCTTCAGCGAGGAATTTGAGTCGCGGTCTTGGTACGCAATCCCACGTCATCGGTCCTTTCTGGCAATCATGCATTCCTAAAAAATGGTCCTTCCTGATTTGGAGAGTACTGCACAGGAAGCACCCTACGGATGACACTCTCACCACCATTAGCTTAAACTTAGCATCTGCTTGCCATTACTTCTTGGAGCGACAGAAGGAAAATGCAGAACACATTCTTCAAACAGGGGACCTGGCCGAGCAGGTGTGGACCACTCTCTCCATTCGGTGTAGACAACTCGAGGATGTTGGAAGTTTTAACGATCTTTTGGTCAAATGGGACAGAGCCTCACACGGACACCACATCGTTGCAGCCGCCATCATTTGAGTCATGTGGAAGAACCGCAGTAAATTCAGATACGAGGGTCACCAATATACTCATAATCAACTGATCAGGGTGGTTCTCAAGTAGACATTCAAAATCAAGAGATACTACAATCACGTCATAGAGAGTTTCTGGTTATCCTTGGTCAACTAAAGTTTTTGGGGGTGTGCGGGGAAGGGGGGGTCACCCCGGCCACCTATTTTGCTGTCCTTCTTTTTGCGCTTACTTGTATAGGCTTTGGCGCCATTTTGCGCCTTACTTACGAATAAAACGTGGGATTTTGGGAAAAAAATAAAAATTATATATATATATATATATATATATATATATTCAAAATAAATTCAAATCCTCAACGCCATAACCCTAGCCTGACCCCAAACGTAAGACCCCACCATCGGACCGTCCTGGGCTACCGCTTCCATCGTCGATCGACCGTGGCACCGGCACATGATAGAGCCATTGATAGCAGCGGTTGCACAGTGACAAAAGCAGCAGTAATACCAGTCATGGTAGCAACTTCATAGTAAGTTTTCTTCCTCATCTATTCTTAATTTTTCAATCCATGAAATCCTACGCGTAGACAACTAACCACGTACAAAACCCATTAAGTGGATTTTGTAAATTCGTAGTGTGTGCGAAGAAAATCTAGTTTCAAAACCAAGAATTTGTTTAGAATTTATGACACGAAAAATTGGTCCATGGAGGGGTTTTGTAATCATTATTTTTGAGTCATACATCGTGGAATTTAAAAATCGACTTGAACAGCCTTGTAGACAACCTATACACGATAAAACCCCTATTTTTAGGCTTTTATTTTAATTGATTAATTTTAGTTTAGATCAGTTTAAAAATCAAGAAAAATTTGTTTTCTAAAATTAGAAAACTCCAACATAGAGTCCGTCCCGACAAACCGAATGATTTAGCTGCGAACCATTTGTATTGATAGGTGCGTATAGATTTCGCGGACGTGTGAAATTTGATAGAACTCAAATTTATTGTGTGTGCGCAACAAAAAGCGTATCCGTCAAAAATTACTATTTTGTAATTTCCCCAATTACTTCGTACACCCTCGTCACATCCCGGTGAAACTTTCCCCATTGGACTCACGGTTTATTTCTAGTCCTATGAGCCATGTTTGGTCCGATTCTGAGACATTTGACCGGATTGCCATTTTGTGGACCCTACGATCTGATTCAATGGACAATTTTGTGCACGACTGTCAAAATCCAAAATGAACATACCGTTGAGTTCATATCGAAGAAACCCGAACTCATAGAAAATATAGTTCATTGACTTTAGAGATCATAGAATTGGACACGCTTTTTGAATAAAAAAGTGGGTCAACGACAGACACTATTTTGACCCAAAATTATCGTTTTGCCATTGAATCCAGAATTGGACTTATGAGTAGTGTATTTAGCTATTTTTCTTATTCTAAAAATATTGGTGATGTTTATTTTAGCAACCGAAGACGTTTATAGAAGTGCATCTGTTGTCACTTATATTGTCTTGATGAGTTCGCATGCTGGACTTCGTCAAATTATTGCACAATCTCCAGGCAGGATACCTTGCTATATTTATTGCATATTTACTTTTAGAATTCAGTATGTTGTAGTCCTATTAATTGTTTGTTTCATTGTATATAAAGTTATGCATCCAAGTTACACTAGGTGCAAACCACTCAGATAGTCATTTCTATTGATTTTATTTCTTCTATGCATATGGACCTAGAGTTAAGGGACTACCACTTGTTTACGAAGCATTTTCATAAGCCTTGACATAGGTGTGCCACGAGTTGTGAGTTGTGAGTAGCATATAAAAGGAATTTGCATCTTGGTTGAGCACTAGTACGCATGTGTTAGGTATAAACTACTAATTAGATGCATGCAAGAAGTCTTTGCAATTATTAAAGGTACTGTGTCGTCTATACGGTATATATAGTTACATACAGTAGAAAGGATGGTTCTTTAGCATATAGGCCATGATTGTACCTTCCCTTATAACCCGGAAGCTCCATTGGAGATACGGGTGAGATTACCCCAATTGATAATGATGGCCTTTGACGTTTGCGGAATGTTATGCTTTAAAACCCCTGGTGCCCAGAGAGGGGACTATGCCAATCCCATATAGCCAGAGTGCCCAGACATTGCAGTTTTGTTCTTAACTATATTTTCACAATATAACCCATGTGCTTGTTTGGTTGTAGGTGTGGTCCACTATTTTGATGATGAAATACTGGACTATATTATGATTTGGAACATTCTATTTTATCTATGACTATGTGACATATTTTATACACTTTATATAGCACATTTTTTGTATCTTGTTACATCCCTCTGAGGACGTCGTGATCTCTCCATGTGTTTGTTGATCTTCAAGTGTAGAGTTGATGTGATGTGTTTTACAAGATTCAGGTATCGATAGTAGTATCATTTATCATTTCTTTCATGCTTTTATTTTCTCTTACACTTTATATTCCTGTCGTGATTCTTATTATAGCCTAATTTTTGCAAGCTATACACTTCTTCTTGAGCTTGTTCGAACATGTGTAATAGAGGGCGGTCAACTATATTATAGAATTTTTATCCTTGTTATTTAGTTATTTTTTATATGGATTGAGATATAGTTGACTAGTCATCTTTGACAATGTACTTACCTCCAGACAACTTATGCGTATTGGAGTTGGGCTAGAGTCTACTTGATACGTAGCTGGCATGATCACGTATCCTGGTCCTACGAATATTAGGGCTGGGGCATGACAGGTGTGTCGATAGGTTTTTGTATTGTCAAAATCAAATTTCTTAGACAAATCCTTCGTATACTTAGCTTGATTGATTAATGTTCACCTATGAATTCTGCTTGATTTGTAGTCCGAGAAAGAAATTGAGTACTTCAATCATGCTCATTTCAAATTCACTCTGTATACACTAAGAAAATTCTTCATATATTAGTTCATCAGTAGAACCCAATATAATGTCAGTAATATAAATTTGCACTAATAAAAGATTATCATGAAGTGATTTGATAAACAGTATATTGTCAACTTTCCCTTTTGAAAAAACATTTCAAGTAGGAATGAACTGAGGCAATCATACCAAGCACGTAGTGCTTGTTTAAGTTCATATAGGACCTTAAGTAACTTGAAAACGTGATCTGAAAATTGGAAATCTTCAAACCTAGGGGGTTGCTTGACAAAAACTTCTTCTTCGATTAGACCATTTAAAATACGCTTTTAATATCTATTTGAAAAAGTTTAAAATTATGCTAGTAAAAGCACAAAGCATGTGAATGGACTCAAGTCTTGCAACAGCAGCATAGGTCTTTCCATAAATCAATTCCTTCTTCTTGACTATATACTTGAGCTACGATACTTGATTTGTTACGTGTCACTTGTCCATCCTCACTTATTTGTCCCTTGTCCATCCTCACCTATTTATCTCTCGAATTGGTTCAATTCCTCTTGCATAGCGGAAATCTAAATTCATCATTAAAAGCTTATGCTATATTTTTAGGCTCTACTTATGAAATGAAAAAAACATTTGCATCCATATCTCTAGTAGAAAAATGAGTGCTTACTCTCTTAGAAATATCACCTATCATCAAGTCTTCTGGATGATATGTCATGAACCTCATCTTGTTTGGAAGACTCTCCAGATAGCTTGTACCGGAAGTAGTATCTTATCTTACTGGAAGTTACGCTGACATCTTCATCGTCACTGTCACTTGGTAATTGACTGTTAAGCTCATCAAATATAACATTAATAGATTGCTCAACAATCATAGATATATTATTAAAGACTCTAAAACCTTTACTCTAAGTAGAATAGCCAAGGAAAATTCCTTCATCTGCCTTCAAGTTGAACTTTTCCAAGTTGTCCTTGGTGTTCAAAATAAAACATCTACATCCAAAAAACATTAAAATAGAAAATATTAGGAGTTCTATCAAAGCGAAGCTCGTTGGGCATTTTTTCGATATTAATCGAATTAGAAACCTATTCAAAACATGGCATGTTGTATTTACAGCTTCAGTCCAAAAATATTTTAGAAGATTATAATGATTTAACATAACTCTAGCCATATCTCTTAGAGTTCTATTATTCCACTCAACAAAACAATTTTGTTGAGGAGAGCTAGGACATGAAAACTCATGAGATTAGCCATTTGAATCATAATAAATTTTGAAATCATATTTTTTGAATTTGGCTCCATGATAACTTCGGATATGAGCAATCCTGAAACACATTTCATTTTGTACCTTTTTGTAAAAACTCTCAAATTCATAAAACACATCATTTTCGTTTGATAAAAAGAATACCCAAGTTTATCTAGAAAAATCATCAACAATAACAAAAGCGTAGAGTTTTCTACAAAGACCAGCGACTCTACTTGGTCCAAACAAATCTGTATGAAGTAATTACAATGGTCTCAAAGTACTTACAGCGTTGATAAATTTAAATGATGATCTTGTTGTTTTTTTTCTCACTCAGCACATACCATATCCTTTTTGAAAGTGATTTATAGTAGTCCTCTTACCAATTTCTTTGTAGATAATCTTGCAATTATGTCCATGTTAGCATGTCCTAGTCTTATATTCCATAGACAAATTTTATCTTTGTTAACTATTAGACATCTACCTGCATTGTTAGTATTTTCTGCAAAAAGAAATCATAAATATTATCCTCCATAATTCTATTATAACAATATTCCCAAATAATCTTTCATGTATAGAACATTTGTTTTTCACAAAGTTAATACCCTAACCATTGCATAAAGATGATAAATGCTGAGAAGGTTATGTTTTAATTTTGTGACAAGACAAATGTCTTTTATAACTGGGTAAGAAGGAATACCAACATTGCCATTACCTAAAATATACCCTATGAGATTTTTGTCAAAGAAGACATATCCTTCTTTCTTCATCGATGGTGTTGCAAAAAAAGAAGCATCACTTGTCATATGACATGAGCAACCACTATCGAAAATCAATTTGCTTCTAGCATGCGAGGGTTGGCCCACCTACAACACGAGTAGAAGTGACCTTTGGTACCCATTTATTTGAGGGTCCGGAAGTGTTAACTTTTTGTAACCATGCACATATATTCATGTCTACTAATCTTGTAAATCTGAAGTGTTATAAAATGTGTCCATGTTGACTATAATAGTTACAAATAGAAAAGGTGTTGGTGCATGGTGCCATAGTGTAGATATGAATCTTTTGTGTCTTCCGTGGATACTTATAAAAGAAAGCTTGATTATGTGTGGCATGTGTTTTGTTTGCTTTCTTTGTACACGTTCCTCCGTGTATGTGATGTGTCACAAGACTAATTTTGGATTAGGTCATAGGTATATCCTAGTTTACCCAATTTGATCTCTAACTTTTTAGAGATATCACATGCATCTTCATATTTAGATAATACATCTAATCTCTATGCAGCTATGTTATATTAATTTTTCTCTATCTCATATACAACAATGAGTTTTACATACACTTCAATTCTTTCAAAAGCATCATGCAAACTCATCTTTAGTGTAGATACTACCTGTTATTAACCAAAAAGTTATACGAACTTTTGTATTACAAACAAAAAAGTACAAAAGAACTCTTCAGAAACTCTAAGTACAATTGTTGATTATGGGAAAGTGTGACGATGGAGATCGAATGTTGTAGTGGTTCCTTTACTCCGTTGATGATCTGACGACAAAATGAGAGAAAATTATAAGTTTTCTACTTAGCAGCAAGGAGGACAACAATTGGGCTTTCTAAAGTTTACTTAGACTATCTAGATGTCGGGGGTGAAATGAAGGAAGACTCATGGATTTTGGCACACAAGAGGCACTGTGTGCATGAGATTTAATGCCATATGGCATTTCTGAATAGAATACAGTTGCAACTATGCGCATGTGGCACAAGTAACTGCCACGTGGCCATGGTTGGGATGTGGTTGTTGCTGAGATCTTGGGTTGTTGATACCCGTCATAGGCATGACTGAGTCTTTGACATGTGGCGTGTGTAAATTGCTCAAAGATCTCGTTCTGTTGGAACGAAAAAGATTTGATATGCATGAAGGAGCCGGTACAAGAGGGGACTTGGCGCATGGCTTCTGGGGCGTATTGCAAGTCTGGGTGCATGTGAAGACTAATCGGGTCAATCTACGTGGTATTGTACAACTGTAATCAACAAAAGGTGTGCTGATTACACTGACATATGTGCTGACTTACGTGCACATATTCATAAATGCTCGTGCTTTGTTTGCTAAATTATTGCCAAATGTGCATATTTCGAGGCACATGATGCTTCATGTTCCCAGTGACATCTGACATCTAGCACATAGTCAGTTTTATATTAAATGCTGAGGAATGGTCTAGCTCCTGAAAACTTGGTGCAACAAGATTTAACTGTACATGTTTTATGGAATCCTCTAGGCACATGGTTTTGTCATATGCATGACCATTTAGGGCACGTAGCTTAGGTCAAATTCCCGATGCATTGCCGCTTCATGGGGCTTGAAATAATAGCTTTGTGTCACGACCGACACCCGGATATACGGGTACGAATACGTAGGCCATGCCCAGCCTACGCCGCAGTATCGATGGTAGAGCGTTTTCAAGTATCCGATACTAACTACAACCTCTAAAGATCCATAACTATAAGGTACTCGTATCAAATCACAAAACTAAGGAAGATAAGACAAGAAATAATAGCAATATCACTAGAACAACTAGAATATACAAGGATCATATGAGACAAGAATAAAATAGAGGAAAACAATAACAAACTAAATAACTACCAGACCTAGAACTCCTGAGAAACAACTCACGATGAAGAATACCGAGAACCACCCCAGCTAGCAACATCCTGTAGTCCAAAACTGAGGGCACAACTACTCCTAAAATATTGTCAACATATCCAGTCAGGATCGAACGAGCACAAAACTCAAATAACAGTTCTAGTTAGACAATATTAAAATTATAGCAGTAAATAGAGAGAATATACAAGGAATCACGAAATATACATGTGAGTATCATGGCAAGGTATGCTGTAAATCTAGAGCTAGAACAAGGCAAGTAAAACTGATCATGGCATGTACAAGAATCAAGAATCATCTATCCAAGTGTGTGAGTACTAGTTTCAACATGTGGCCGACTTGGGTCTGCACAATGTCTAATGATCCGGCCAATCATACGTAGAGTGTAGGATTGGCTATTAAACAAGGTCTATAAGGATAAACAAAGTGGATAATGACCACACATCTATATTAATACTCCCCGTCCCCGACTACTATAGTGGATCCAACCATGACATATCATGACACACGATTCTCAAAGAGGGTAGCTAGCCTTCGCAGGAATCGTGTCTATATAATGCACAAGGAACAAGAAAGACTTGCACAAGATATACCAAATAATACAAGGAATAACATCCCATGACGGGATCTAGAGAAATACCAATCCGTGTGAACAATGTGTCAAGAGAACAAGAATATCTATACTATATACAAGAAACATAGACGATATCATAAAACAGAAATATTATTAGAGAATGTACTCGCCTGTGATGTGATGGATAAGTCGACTGAGTCCAAGAACATTGCCTCGAGGACCTATAGATGGAATACTGTATCAATATAAGGGTTTGAAAGTAAAATCAAATCATACTAAGTTAAACTAGGTCAAGGCAAGTCAAAGCAAGTCAAACTAGGTCAATCTAAGTCAAGGGTTGAATTACAGTTGACTTTTGGTCAACTGGTCAACTCTAGTCAACCCTAGGTCAACTCTAGGTCAAACTTGACTAACGTTGACTAACAGTTGACTTTGGGTCAACTAGTCAACTCTGGTCCAGTTCTAGTCAATTTTAGGCTACGGTTGACTTCCGGTTGACTTTTGCTCAAAATAGTCAACTGTGGTCAACCAAGGTCAAAACTAGTCTAACCTAGGTCAATGTTGACTCTACTTCGACTTTCAGTCAAAACAGTCAACCATAGTCAAACAGGGTCAAGGCTAGTCCCTATAAACATCTACAGGGTCAACACATTCAATTTCAGTGATTGGAAAATTACTAAAATCGATGGATCTCAAAATACAAACAAAAGAGAAAGATTATAATAATAATAGGGTGATAGATAGGGACCTACAGATGTTGTCAGATTGTGAAACAACCATCACCAACGGGTCCAGAATGGTCAAATCAGCTAGAATAGCCTGCCCATACGTCCAATTTGGACACAGGGGCAAAAAGATAATTTTGAGTCAAAACGGTGTCCGTGTCGGACCCGTTTTGCATCGAAAAACATGTCAAGATGACTAGACCACTAAACCTAACAAATTATATGTCCACGAATCCAGAATGACGATACGAATCCAACGGTATATCCAGAATTGGATCCCGATTAGCCGATCTCAAAATGACCCGTTGACCCGGATATTGGTATCCAACTTACACCGAAATACGTGCCGGAACCAATGTCCACTAAAACCTAGAAAATTATATGTCAACGCGTCCAGAATGATGATACAAACAGAACGGTATGTCCAGAATTGGATTCCGATGAGCCGGCGTCAAAAAGTCCCGTTGACCCGGAGTGTGGGACCCACTTTGCACCGAAATGCGTGCCAGGGTCCACGTCCTCTAAATCTAACAAACTTTATATGAAAAAGTGCCAGAATGACGCCACAAGTCTATTGGTGGTGTCAGAAATTGAATTCAGAGTCCCGGGTTCAAAAATAGAATTTTACAACTTGAAAATTACGAATTCGGACGGCGAACTTTGGCGTCGAATTCAAACAATCAAACTTTCTCATAATGAAATAAAACTTAAGAGGTAGGAAGAGGGTTATACCAGATATGCATAGGAACTAGTGGCATGCCAGACGGAGCTGCGATGGAGGAGATACGAACCGACGAAGTTGGGTCCACAAAACTGTCCAAGAATTATACAATTTAAAGCGTCAACTTTGTGGCCGATTTTGATGTATCAAACGATAAAATTAACGGATGAAAATTGAGGGGAGTGAAGATGGATATACCAAGATTGTGACGGATCAGAGAGTTCGCCGATCTAACGGTCGAATCTCTCAAAAAATACGCACGAAGTCGCTATCCCAAAATAAGATTCTGACTTCGTTTCCGAGCGCGCGCCGACGGGATCCCGTGCCAAACGCACGAATTGCCCGTTTCACATGCCGGGGAGGTTGGGGACACACCCAGGGTGGTCGTCCAGGTTGGCCCAGGCAAAGGGTGGCCGGCGGCAGCGGTGGTTGGTCACGGAGGTGCGCCAACACGTGACGGCTCGCGCTGTACTGTTGCGCGCGCTGATGCTATTGCGCTGCTGTTGATGGTGTTGCAGCTGGCTGCTGCTGGTTGTAGCACGACGGCATGGAGGGGGCACGTACAGTGCCGCAAGGCTGGGGCGACGAGGCTGCACACGGTGGTGGCTGCCCGACGGTGGAGACGCGGTGGGGGAGGTGGTGATGCTCGTTGGGATGGTGGTGATGCTCGTGGGGATGATGATAATGATGGAAGTGGTGGTTAAGGTGTGATTAATGAAGAAGAAGGAAGAATCGGGGGTGGGGTGTTGTGCTAGTGAAGAGAGGGGGTATGTATGTGTAGGTGTAAAGTGAGAGAGAGAGAGATGTTTATATATAATATATATATGTGTGTGTGTATATATTATATAAGGAGAGAGATATATTTAGAGAGAGAGGAGAGAGAGAAAGTAGAGAGAGGGGGGTAGGCTGCTCGTGTACAGGAGGGGGGGTTGCGTGTGATAATGGGAGAGAGTGTGATGTGAGGTTAGAGAGAGAGAGAGTGAGATATTATATATATATATATATATTATGTACATATTTGAAATGGAGAGAGAGATAGATATTTGTATATAAGAAAGATTTTTTTTAGTAGAGGAAAAATGAGATAATATCAGTGGGGTGTATAGGTAGACATGGTAGGGTCACACCAATTTGGGTTGGGTGTTGGGTCAAGTTGGACAAGCTTGGGGCCAAGATTTAATTAAAATAACAAATTTAAATCAATTAAAATCATAGATGAAATGGGAGCACAAGGGAGATCAATTTGGTGTCACACAAGTAACACGTGCATAGTAGACTCAAAATAGGCCAGGGCTATATATTGGGTCGACTGGATTGGACCGATGTCGTGGCCAAAAATTAAGTTGGAAATTAAGTCACGAATTACGGCAGACGATAAATTGGTCTAAATTGACCCAAAAGTTGCGCGAAACAAATGGAGCACAAGGGAACAAGTTCGAGTAGGACACGATATATCAAGATGAAGATAATCTCGTCTACTACAAACTTCAAGAAAAAAGTTTCCAGAGACTGGCATCCCTGACGCTCTAGAAATCCAAGTCACGGTAGAGAGCATTTAATCAAATAATAATATCTATTGAAATTAATTGATTTTAAAAATTAAAAAAAATAATCCCTAAATTAAGGGGGCTTACATCCTACCTACCTTATAAAAATTTCATCCTCAAAATTAAAAATCATCTAATAGGTCAAGCTAAAACATGCAACTGCTATGGCTACAGTACTCAATCTGCTATCCTTGTGATCACATATGTTGTTTCTCTCTACAATCATTTGGTTCAGGTTCAACAAGCGTCTTCTATAAAAACTATGTCATTTTACACCTTAGAATCTTGATATCAATAAGAACCTTTACATATACTCTAAAATATAGGTCATCCTCGAGATACGTATATATATATCAACAATGATTGGCCATCAACCAAAATTCCAATCTCGATAGCAATTTCTTTGTTTCCTTATCCCGTTCTAAGTATCTTTATCCTATTAATCACAAGCTCCATGAAATTATACATTCAAAACCTATTCTTGGCATTGAGCCTTCTCTCTTTTACTCATGAACTCCTGAATATAAACCCTCAAATTCAAACTCTTAATTCATTTACCGAATGATTTATTACCTATGTACATATGTCCATGTTTTGTTCCTACTATCTTCCGATCTTGCACGTAATGTTATCTCCTTCTATTTCATTCCATATATCGATCTATCCTCCAATCATAAGTAAATGGCTTGTAGATAACCAATAATCACTTGGTCATCAAAGTCTCACAATGTTCAACCCTCGAACCTAAGCATAAGATTCTAATTCTTAATCCATAGTCACAACAATATAATATTCATTACTCCTTCTTAGATACCTTAAAATTAATCTATACTATCAAACTAATCATTCTTAATGGTTTCTAAGTCCACTATAGTCAGTCACTCGTATCTGTCCTGCAAGCTTAACCCAATAAATCCCCAAGAAAATATACTGATCACAATCACACATAAACATATTACAGTTACACTATATAATTTGTTAACAAGGTTTGGCTATTTTAGTCATCAATTAAATAGAAAGAAACAAAGGCCTAAGACTGGGTCGAGCAATCCATATTAATATTCAGACAAGGTAAGGGTCAAGCAAGACAGAAAAGATTGTCGAAATATTTCCAAGCATAGTACGAAGCCAAATGAGGTGCATAGAACATAGTCAAAGTAAAACTCAAGAACCATATACCTTCAAAATTATGTCACATGAAGTTACTATCGCGCTAGTGTGCATCTGGCTGCGATTAACTTCCTTGTTCCATAATACGATGGATGGCTGCAGTGCACAGCTGCCACGCCAGATAATATAGGTTTCTGAACTTAACTTGGCCAAATCCGTGAAATATTTCCAACAATTTTTTGCAAAATAAAGGAGAAGATGTTAGTCAAAATTATGCTTAGGGAGTGGTCCAAATAGAATTCGAGAAACATATTTAACCATGATGTCGTTATCCGAAGTCATGCCTCGCCAGTATTTCCCTTGATGCAAACTCCCGATTCTGTAATACGAGGATAAATTACTTTTCGAACTTTCCTTGAATCAATCCCTGAGTCACTTTCAACAATTACCAGGAAGGACAAAAAGAATTACCCAAGAGGCTAGCGAAGAAGAGTTTAGTCAAAACATATGAAAGATGGAACACAAAACAATCCTGCCGAGAAAATCCTAGTTAGGCTGTAGATAGACATAGTTAACCAAGACGGGGAAGAATGATGATAAGAATTTGTTCTTGCTCATCCGGTCATAACGAAGTGATCCGATTTAAGATACAGTCTGATAACCATACACGTCTTCCTGAAATTATGTTGCCAGAATTTTTGCCATGCCAGTAAGCATAGCTGCAATAAACGATGGAGTCCATAACTTGGGCATACACCCTATAATTATGTCATCAATATTTCTTACCACGCCAACCGGTATGGCTGCAAGAAAATCTAAATTCTATAACTAGGATAGTATATCCAACATCAGGCTCTACGTCCCTGTCCTGCTAGCTAGTATGACTGCGATAAATTATAAACTCCATAAATAAAGTAGACATTATCGTTCTCATCGTCCTCATCATATATGTTTTTCAGAATATCTTAACTCAATTTATAAAAACTGATTTTAGATACAAAGTCAAAGTCAACAACGAACGAACATCAAGATTCAAAATTCAACAACGAATCAAGGATAAGTAAATGGAAACAAGCGAAAACAAATTCCGAGGCAGGGTTTAGGAAAAGTTCTCAGGAGAAGTCCCAAAGGTACTATCTAGGTCAAGATTGAAAGTTCTGGAATATAATCTAAATAATCTCAAGCTTGATATAAGATTGGCAAATCATATTTGATTCTCAACCTAGAGGATATATAAGTTCAACTTATACCTTCCCTCTGGGATCCACAACTCATCCCAAGAAAGAATACAGTTCAATACGGACAAATATTTCAAAAATAAAGACGATTAGGAACAAGTGAGAAAAGATTTGAAAAGCTTTCGAAATAAGATTCCCAGGGATCATCTCTGGAATCTACCAAGAGTTCCTAATATGTGACTGAGTACCAAAATCCTAAAATATTCTACGACTCAACCTTAATCCTAGGACAGGCTCGCAGTCGTACAGATAAGCTCAAGTACTACCACAACTTCGTATCAAATGCAAAGACTTGCTTGCATGGGCCACCACAAAAACGTGTCACGACCCGCACCCGGATATACGGGTACGAATACGTGGACTACGCCCAGCCTACGCCGCAGTATCGGCGGTAGAGCGCTGTCAAGTACCCGATACTAACTACAACCTCTAAAGATCCCTAAATATATGGTACTCGTATCACATTACAAAACTAAAGAAGATGAGACAAGAAATAATAGCAATATCACTAGAACAACTAGAATATACAAGGATCATATGAGACAAGACTAAAACAGAGGGAAATAATAACAAACTAAATAACTACCAGACCTAGAACTCTTGAGAAATAACTCACGGTGGAGAATACCGAGAACCACCCCAGCTAGCAACATCCTGTAGTCCAAAACTGAGGGCACAACTACTCCTAAAATATTGTCAACATATCCAGTCAGGATGGAACGAGCACAAAACTCAAATAACAGTTCTAGTTAGACGATATAGAAAATGTAGCAGTAAATAGAAAGAATATACAAGGAATCACGAAATGTACATGTGAGTATCATGGCAAGGTAAGTTGTAAATCTAGAGCTAGAATAAGGCAAGTAAAACTGATCATGGCATGTACAAGAATAAAGAATCATCTATCCAAGTGTGTGAGTACTAGTTTCAACATGTGGCCGGATTGGGTCTGCACAAGGTCTAATGATCCGACCAATCATACGTGGAGTGTAGGATTGGCTATTAAACAAGGTCTATAAGAATAAACAAGGTGGATAATGACCACACATCTACACTAATACTCTCCGTCCCGACTAGTATAGTGGATCCAACCATGACATATCATGACACGCAATTCGCAGAGAGGGTAGCTAGCCTTCGCAGGAATCGTGTCTATACAATGCACAAGGAACAAGAAAGACTTGCACAAGATATACCAAATAATACAAGGAATAATATCTCATGACGGGATCCAGAGAAATACCAATCCGTGTGAACAATGTGTCAAGAGAATAAGAGTATCTATACTATATACAAGAAACATAGACGATATCATAAAACAGAAATATTATCAGAGAATGTACTCACCTGTGATGTGATGGATAAGTCGACTGAGTCCAAGAACAGTGCCTCGAGGACCTATAGATGGAATACTGTATCAATATAAGAGTTTGGAAGTAAAATCAAATCATACTAAGTCAAACTAGGTCAAGGCAAGTCAAAGCAAGTCAAACTAGGTCAATCTAAGTCAAGGGTTGAATTATAGTTGACTTTTGGTCAACTGGTCAACTCTGGTCAACCCTAGGTCAATTCTAGGTCAAACTTGACTAAAGTTGACTAACAGTTGACTTTGGGTCAACTAGTCAACTCTGGTCCAGTTCTAGTCAATTTTAGGCTACGGTTGACTTCTGGTTGACTTTTGCTCAAAATAGTCAACTGTGGTCAACCAAGGTCAAAACTAGTCTAACCTAGGTCAATGTTGACTCTACTTCGACGTTGTGTCAAAGCAGTCAACCATGGTCAAACAGGGTCAAGTCTAGTCTCTATAAACATCTACAAGGTCAACACATTCAATTTCAGTTATTGGAAAATTACTAAAATCGATGGATCTCAAAATACAAACAAAAGAGAAAGATTATAATAATAATAGGGTCCACTAAAAAATGTGTCAAGATGACTAGTCCACTAAACCTAACAAATTATATGTCCACGAAACCAGAATGACGATCCGAACCCAACGTTATATCCAGAATTGGATTTCGATGAACCGGTCTCAAAATGACCCGTTGACCTAGATATTGGTATCTAACTTGCACCGAAATGCGTGTCGAAACCAATGTCTACTAAATCCTAGCAAATTATATGTCAATGTATCCAGAATGACAATACGAACTCAACGGTATGTCCAAAATTGGATTTCGATGAGCCGGCATCAAAAAGTTTCGTTGACCCGGACTGTGGGGCCCGTTTTGCACCGAAATACGTACCAAGGCCCACGTCCTCCAAATCTAACAAAAATTATATGAAAATGTGCCAGAACTATGCCACGAGTCTATTGGTGGTGTTAGAAATTGAATTTGGAGTCTCGGGTTCAAAAATAGAATTTTACAACTTGGAAATTATAAATTCGGACGGCCAACTTTGGTGTCGAATTCAACCAATCAAACGTGCTCACAATAAAGCAAAACTTAAGGATAGGAAGAGGGTTATACCAGCTATGCATAGGAACCAGTGGCACGCCAAATGAAGCTGCGATGGAGGAGATACGAACCGACGAAGTTGGCTCCACAAAACTGTCTAAAAATTATACAATTTAAAGCGTCAACTTTGTGGCCGGTTTTGATGTATCAAGCGATAAAATTAAAGAAACAAAAATTGAGGAAAGTTAAATGGATATACCGAGATTGTGACAGAGCAGAGAGTTCGCCGATCCAACGATCAAATTTCTCAAAAATTTCGTTCAAAGTCGTTGTCCCGAAACGAGATTCTGACTTCGTTTCCTAGCGCGCGCCGACGGGAACCCGTGCCAAACGTACGAATAGCCCGTTTCACGTGTCGGGGAGGTTGGTGACACACCTGGTGTAATGCCCCAGTCCCAAAATACTTAGGACTAGGTACGTATCCATGCCAGCTGCATACATACAAGTACACCCTAATATATGGAAACCTTGTATGTATAAATAAACTGTAAAATACAGTAGAACCATAATAACAAATCTCATCCACTGGATAAATAAATGATATAAAAGCAACTTTGGATTTGTCATGCATACAATCGTTGGGCGGAGACAAAGTCCACTACCAACACCTCAAATAAAATGTACAAGAAGTGACGGATAAAATAACGAGACGAACCAAGTGCAACTATCTTCGAAAGAATGGAGAAGATCACGGTCTTGGCTAGAACACCTGCAAAATCACAGAAGCACACACCTGGAGAGATAACCAGGTCCTCAGAGGGACGTAACAAGACACATAATATCATGCCATATAAACAGAATAAATATTGCTCAAATAAATAAGTTAATTGAATTATAACATGGTCCAATACACACCTATTGAACTAGCGTACCATCCACCCAACCAAACAAGGACAGGAGATGGTAAACTAATTCACGGTGACGTATCTTTCCATGCTATAAATCCAATATGGTATCCGGACCCCAACAAGGTTCAATACCTTCTCATCGAAGTAGTAAGTCACACCTACAACCAAACAAGGACAAGATGTGATGAACTATTCTGCGATAAGTTATTGTTCTAAGCCACGATCAGATACAAGTACTCAAACCAAAAGTACTCGTACCTAACGGATAAAGATAGCCTAACCAGTCTAAGTGAATGCAGTTTTAAGAACAGTTTATGGTCGCATGACTACTGGGTCAAGTCAAGAAAATACCAATGCAGTACCTCAGTAGCGAGTCACAACACCATATACTATTCCTCAGTATCGAGCGAGTCTATAGCATATAGTCTACCTATCGTTCCTCAGTAGCGAGCGAGTTTACGATAGATAGGGTGGTAGTCAACTTCCAATCATGTTCTTCCCGCCCAATGCTAACTCTATAACCGCTAAGTCAAACTAGCATGCAACCTCTATTAGCGGTTATTCCTATCGCACGGCTTGTACGTACTGGTGGCCAGCCAATCACGCACTTCCGTATTCTACATGCGACACATAACTTTGTGGTACAATGTGTCAAGGCCATGAATGCAACACACAAAGGTGGTCTCTTAAATCTAGGTTTAATATGTAAGAAAAATAATACATAGCAGAATATAAATGAACAGTAAGTTCTAACAGGTTATGCCATGTATCACAGTTTATTTTACATAAAGAAAATAAATAATGCATGAAATATGAGCTAAAATAAATAAACAGCAAATGGCAAGGTATCTTGTCTGAGGTCCTTGCTGGTGAAACCGACAATCCCGTTGGGTACATAATAGTCACAGGGCTACACAAGATGAACTCAAACGATGTGACAAACTTCTAAAATAAAAACCAAAAATAAAATATTCTGAATTTTTTTAGGAAAAATATATGATATATATTTTTCTGTCAGTATTCCGAAACTTCAAACGGATCATGATTCTGATTCCTGGTTCTCCCAGAATCTCAAAAACACTAAAATGTGTCAGATTTCAGACCACTGACACTCCACAAATTTTCCAGAAAATTAAGTTCCAAATTTATGAAAATAAAATTTACATTCAGAAAATATACCTCAATACGATTCCAACAAAAAAAATTGGAGGTCAAAAGGAGTTAGGAGTTGGGAGTTATGGTCATTCGAAGTTGCTACAACCTTTGAAAATTGAGGCTGAATTTATGACGAAAAAAGAGAGAAATTTTGACAATGATGGTTTGAAAGATGATTCGTGGTGAAAATAATATGGAGGAGTACCTGCCTATTTATAGGATGTGGCAATTTCTAATTAGATAAGAATTAGGATTCCTTTAAACCCAATTTAGATATTTTCTAATTTAATTTAAAAGCAATCAAATCCAAATCCAAATCCAAATCCAAATCCAAATCTAATTTAAATCAAATAAAATTCTCTTAGTTTAAAATCAAATCAATTAAATCCAATCTCAATTATAGATATTAATTTAATTTATTTAAATAAATCCAAAAATCAAATCAAGATTCAAATGGCCACAATAACTTCCAAATATATTTTTCAAAATACCAATAATAATAATTTCGACAATAATAATTATTTTTAAATATCTTTTTGAATAATAAAATATTAATATTAATAAATCTCGAAAATTACATTTTTATTAAAAATAGACTAATAAATAATTACGAAATATATGTATACACAAATATTCTTTACATAATTATGCTTTTCCTAGTATACAATAAAATATTATTATTTATGATTAATGACTGCTAAAAACAAAAAGGCTTTTTTATAGCAAGAATAATAATTATATAATATTATGAAAGTGTATAATAAAATAGAAAAAATGTTTTTCTAAAATATGTATGCTCGCACATATTCGCACTTGATGAGCAACTACGAAAAATAAAATTTTGTGCGCGACGTATAATACGACTATGCGACGTACAATACAAAATTTTAAATTAGTACCAAATTTAATAATAAAGAAAATAGTAAAAAATTTAGGGATTTTATATCCTACCCAACTTAAAAGAATTTTGCCCTCGAAATTAAGAATTAGGAGGGGGTGAGAAGGCACAACAGTAGATAGGAGGGTTCAAAGAAGTTTATATGGTCGTAGTCTAGGTTGAGGGTATGATTAAGAGACGATTGTAATCACTCTTAAATTCAAGTGATTAGAAAGTCAAGATTATAAATTTAGTGTCGAGGGAAAGGTCGAGTAGTTCAAAACAAAGATATGGTTACATTGGGTGGTAATGGTCATGGTGATAGGACAGTTAGAGGAGTTTTAGTACGACACTTTCGTCCTTCTAAAATAGGTGAAGGCGAACGCAATATAGAGTTCGAAGGAGGCATTATCGAATACGAATACGTGGTTCAAAGGCGACCGAATAATTCAAAAGGAGTTGTCAAGGCAGTCGCGGATGGGACTCTAGAGAACAAGTTTAGCTATGTCCCCATCCACGTAGAACGATAGATAAAAGCGAACCAAAGTGAACTAGGTTGATCAGACCATCATGCACAGGTTCTGATTAGACCATATGTTAGTGGGTGCACCCAATAAAATATGTCATGATCAAGCTTGATAACGAAATAAGCTTGCAAAACTGAAGCTACATTAGCAGCATGGGATAGTCAAAATATGAGCAGGGGAGGTACTGATGAAGGAAATTTTAAATAGCCCAAGATCTTTTAAAATCAAGGCTCGTCCGAAGTGTGGGCCTATACAGTTGGCTTGGTTGACTAGCTAAGTTAGGGTCCTCTGAAATTTAGTCTGAGCAAACTTATCAACATGGGTCACAAAGACAAAGGCTTTGTTGGGCCGTGAGGTATTCTACCCAACTTACAAAAGTTAAACTAGTAGTGTGATGGGACAATGAGTCAAGCAATCAAGATAAAGCACAAGTTTAAACATGTAAGGAATTAAGTAGAACAAAATCACATATTGGGTCGAAAGAATTGAGTCGAGGTTGAATCCCTATCCGTGGTCGAAAAATATATCGGTATTATGGTAAAGATTATAGTTTGGCCATTTTGACCATAAGGTCATATCAAGAAATAGAGTACAAGGAGATGGGTTTTGGTGGGACATGATATGTCTACAGGAAGGTGGACTTGTCTAGGTCTTATATATAAAATTTGTTAGGCGGAAAAGTGTAGTGTTGTACTCCAAATATACAAGTCACGGTAGGAGCGCCAAAAGATCAAAAATAGAAAGTGGGAGTTCACGAGGTGATAATTAATACACAAAATAAAGAAGATCAAGTTAAAGCATGGAATAAAATTAATTAAAGAATCCAGTAAAAATAATTTAGGAACACAATTCCGGAGAGAAGATAGTCTCCTAGATGAATAAAGTTAAGGAACCATTAAATTATTATTCAGATTGCAAGTGGGTTAGAAGGTCGCAATTATAAGATCTAGAATTGAAGGAAGGTCGAGTAAGCCGAGGTGGAAATACAGTCACATAGCTGGGTAGATGACTAACCACACTTGTGTATATACTACTATCATGGTCATGGGTGACATGGCAATTAGTGTGGAATACTCAGTAGGGTTATCTTGGGGCCTACAATTAAAATTTAACTCCAGTTTCCTCCATAAGATTCAAAAATAAACTTTCAAAAATAAACCACCAAAATTTGTATTCACTCCAAGCCGTTCGAATTTATCATAATTTTTTTTTAAATCACTCTCATAAATCTCAAAGCAAAATTTTATCACGTTACTACTAACCTTTTCCAAAATTAACGTTTAAATTCAACTATTTAACTCAAGAGTTCATAATTTACGAATCCACAAAATTTCACAATCAATCAAAATTTAACACTCTAAATTTTCAAATAACTCATAATAAAACTCTTAGCATAATAAAAGCAATCTCAAAAATTAAGCTCAACGCTTTCATCAATTGTAACTTCTTTTCATACTAAGTTATTCCAGCAAAATCACAACCTTTAAATGGTAACTTACTTTAATCAATCAAATAATCTTTTATCACACCAATTCAAAATTCTTCCAAAATTTTAATATTAGCAATACCTTATTAAACTAAATTTTTAAATAATCTTATCAGTCAAATTCTCTTCTTCTTTTTTTTACCAAAATCTAAATAGATTTGTAAACCCTCAATCATAGGACACCATTTAAAATAAAAATAAAAAAAATTCTCAAAAATTATTTTCATAACTTTCAAATATTTTAAACCAAAATTCGCCATCAATACTTCCACTTAAAATTCAAAATTTACTAAACACGAAAATCGCAAGTTATACAACTCAAATTTAAATAATTCCTACAACCACATTTGAAATCTAAGATCATTTTCAAACCCAATTTATAACTGTTCAAAGGTATATAACTATAATACAATAAATCATAAACATCAAAGCTCGAAAATCAAATAATTTTATATTTGTTCAAAGATGTATAGCTATAACCCCAAAATTCATAAATATCAAAACTCAAAAATCCAATCAATTTCTTAAATCAATGGTATAAAGATTCTAGCTATATATATATATATATATATATATATATATATATATATATATATATATATATAAAAATATATATATATATATATATATATATATTTCTGCAGTATTAATCCGATGGTGTTTACTATTTAGAAATCTCAAGATTAAAACTTTCCGTGGCAATATCCTACTTTACAAATTACTAATCATTAATTCACACAAAAAGCCTTTTTAACTCAATTAGAGTCTTGAATGTATTCCAATTGCCAATATAACCCTTCTAGCCATGTGTTTGACCAATGAGCATATACTAGTGTAGTCACCTTCCTAGCTGATACTAAGCACGAGAATAAGAATCAACGGCAGAAAGGAATCAAGCAAGGTGCAATTCAAGGAGGTCGAACAAGAGTTCAAAATTTGAAACCAAAGGAAAAGGTCAAGCTGTATGGATGAGATTCCTAGATTCTAATCCTATGTTGCAGGCTCACACCAGTACAATTACGTAACCGATGTGACAATCTCGACCTGCATGGGCCACCACAAAAATATGTAACGCCCCAGTCCCAAAATACTTAGGACTAGGTACGTATCCATGCCAGCTGCATACATACAAGTACACCCCAATATATGGAAACCTTGTATGTATACATAAGCTGTAAAATGCAATAGAACCATAATAACAAATCTCATCTACTGGATAAATAAATGATATAAAAGCAACTTTGAATTTGTCATGCATACAATCGTTGGGCGGAGACAAAGTCCACTACCAACTACCTCAAATAAAATGTCCAAGAAGTGATCGATAAAATAACGAGACGAACCAAGTGCAACCATCTTCGAAAGAATGGAGAAGATCACGGTCTTGGCTAAAACACCTGCAAAATCACAGAAGCACACACCTGGAGAGATAACCAGGTCCTCAGAGGGACGTAACAAGACACATAATATCATGCCATATAAACGAAATAAATATTGCTCAAATAAATAAGTCAATTGAATTATAACATGGTCCAATACACACCTATTGAACTAGCGTACCATCCCCCCAACCAAACAAGGACAGGAGATGGTAAACTAATTCACGGTGACGTATCTTTCCGTGCTATGAATCCAATATGGTATTCGGACCCCAACAAGGTTCAATACCTTCTCATCGAAGTAGTAAGTCACACCTACAACCAAACAAGGACAAGATTGACGAACTATTCCGCGACAAGTTATTGTTCCAAGCCACGGTCAGATACAAGTATTCAAACCAAAAGTACTCGTACCTAACGGATAAAGGTAGCCTAACCAGTCTAAGTGAATGCAGTTTTAAGAACAGTTCATGGTCGCATGACTACCGGGTCAAGTCAAGAAAATACCAATGCAGTACCTCAGTAGCGAGTCACAACACCATATACTATTCCTCAGTATCGAGCGAGTCTATAGCATATAGTCTACCTATCGTTCCTCAGTAGCGAGCGAGTCTACGATAGATAGGGTGGTAATCAACTTCCAATCATGTTCTTTCCGCCCAATGCTAACTCTATAACCGCTAAGTCAAACTAGCATGCAACCTCTATTAGCGGTTATTCCTATCTCACGACTTGTACGTACTGGTGGCCAGCCAATCACGCACTTCCGTGTTCTACATACGACATACAACTTCGTGGTACAATGTGTCAAGCCCATGAATGCAACAGACAAAGGTGGTCTCTTAAATATAGGTTTAATATGTAAGAAAAATAATACATAGCAGAATAAAAATGAACAGTAAGTTCTAACAGGTTATGCCATATATCACAGTTTATTTTGCATAAATAAAATAAATAATGCATAAAATATGAGCTAAAATAAATAAACAGCAAATGGCAAGATGTCTTGCCTGAGGTCCTTGCTGGTGAAACCGACAATCCCGTTGGGTACATAATAGTCACAGGGCTACACAAGATGAACTCAAACGATGTGACAAACTTCTAAAATAAAAACCAAAAATAAAATATTCTAAAAGTTTTTTAGGAAAAATATATGATATATATTTTTCTGTCAGTATTCCGAAACTTCAAACGGATCGTGATTCTGATTCCTGGTTCTCCCAGAATCTCAAAAACACTAAAACGTGTCAGATTTTGGACCACTGACACTCCACAAATTTTCCAGAAAATTAAGTTTCGAATTTATGAAAATAAAATTTACATTCAAAAATTATACCTTAATACGATTCCAACAAAAAAAATTGGAGGTCAAAAGGCGTCCGAAGTTGGGAGTTATGGTCATTCGAAGTTGCTACAACCTTTGAAAATTGAGGCTGAATTTATAACAAAAAAAGAGAGAAATTTTGACAAAGATGGTTTGAAAGATGATTCGTGGTGAAAATAATATGGAGGAGTACCTGCCTATTTATAGGATGTGGCAATTTCCAATTAGATAAGAATTAGGATTCCTTTAAACCCAATTTAGATATTTTCTAATTTAATTTAAAAGCAATCAAATCCAAATCCAAATCCAAATCCAAATCTAATTTAAATCAAATCAAATTCTCTTAGTTTAAAATCAAATCAATTAAATCCAATCTCAATTATAGATATTAATTTAATCTATTTAAATAAATCTAAAAATCAAATCAAGATTCAAATGGCCACAATAACTTCCAAATATATTTTTCAAAATACCAATAATAATAATTTTGAAAATAATAATTATTTTTAAATATCTTTTTGAATAATAAAATATTAATATTAATAAATCTCAAAAATTACATTTTTATATAAAATAGACTAATAAATAATTACGAAATATATGTATGCACAAATATTCTTTACATAATTATGCTTTTCCTAGTATACAATAAAATATTATTTATGATTAATAACTGCTAAAAATAAAAAGGCTTTTTATAGCAAGAATAATAATTATATAATATTTTGAAAGTGTATACTAAAATAGAAAAAATGTTTTTCTAAAATATGTACGCTCGCACATATTCGCACTTGACGAGCAACTACGAAAAATAAAATTTCGTGCGGACGTATAATACGACTATGCGACGTACAATACAAGATTTTAAATCAGTACCAAATTTAATATTAAAGAAAATAGTAGAAAATTTAGGGGTTTTACACCCGGGGTGGTCGCCCAGGTTCAACCAGGCCAAGGGTGGCCAGCGGCGGCGGTGGTTGGTCGCTGCGGCGCGCCAACCCGCGGTGGCTCACGCGGTACTGCTGCGCGTGCTGATGCTATTGCGCTGTTGTTGATGGTGTTGCAGCTGGCTGCTGCTGGTAGTAGCACAGCGGTGAGGCAAGGGCATGCACAGTGGCACGCCACTGGGGCGACAAGGCTGCACACGATGGTGGCTGCCCGGCAGTGGTGACGCGGTGGGGGAGGTGGTGATGCTCGTGGGGATGGTGGTGATGCCCGTGGGGATGATGATGATGATGGAAGTGGTGGTGATGGTGTAATTAGTGAAGAAGAAGGAAGAATAGGGGGTGGGGTGTTGTGCTAGTGAAGAGAGGGGGTATGTATGTGTAGGTGTAAAGTGAGGGAGAGAGATGTTTATATATAATATACATATGTGTGTATAAATTATATAAAGAGAGATATATATTTAGAGAGAGAGGAGAAAGAGAAAGTAGAGAGAGGGGGGTAGGCTACTCGTATACAGGAGGGGCGGTTGTGTGTGATAATGGAAGAGAGTGTGATGTGAGGTGAGAGAGAGAGTGAGATATTATATATATATATTATGTATATATTTGAAATGGAGAGAGAGAAATAGATATTTGTATATAAGAGAGATATTTTTTTAGTAGAGGAAAAATGAAAAAATATCAGTGGGGTGTATAGGTAGACATGGTAGGATCACACCAATTTGGGTTGGGTGTTGGGTCAAGTTGGACAAGCTTGGGGCCAAGATTTAATTAAAATAACAAACTTAAATCAATTAAAATCATAGATGAAATGGGAGCACAAGGGAGATCAATTTGGTGGCACGCAAGTGACACGTGCATAGTAGACTCAAAACAGGCCAAGGCCATATATTGGGTCGACTGGATTGGACTGATGTCGGGCCCGAAAATTAAGTTGGAAATTAAGTCACGAATTACGGCAGACGATAAATTGGTCTAAATTGACCTGAAAGTTGTGCAAAGCAAATGGAGCACAAGGGAACAATTTGAGTGGGACACAATATATCAACATGAAGATAATCTCGTCTACTACAAGCTTTAAGAAGAAAGTTTCCAGAGACTGGCATCCCTGACGCTCTAGAAATCCAAGTCATGGTAGAGAGCATTTAATCAAATAATAATATCTATTAAAATTTATTGATTTAGAAAATTGAAAAAAATAAGCCCTAAATTCAGGGGGCTTATACTTTGACCATGGACTTAGTCGAAATTCGATGTGGCAGATTCATTACTATTAATGTGAGGTTCATCACATTAACTTTGGAGCTTTGACTGTTGGCTAGTTGGCGCATGAGTTTTACCATGCGTAGCCTACAAATAGGGTTATTTTGGAAGAAAGACTTGTTTATTCTCTTCCTTCCCCTACTTCATGCTTGAGATAAACTTGTCTTCTAATGACTGTGAACCTCCTCCTTGTCGAGTCTGGCAAGAGTTATATCAGCCATGGACTAGGATCGTAGATCTTTTCGTTCAAAGAAGCAACCACCTTGATGCGGGAAATTGCTAGAAGACTAAGATGGATTTGGCTACAAAATGGGTGGAGCAACCCTATTCATGTGGCACATTAGCTGCGTTCTACCCTAAGATGCCACCGGCTGCCATTGGTGCGACCAAGATATTGATTACAAGGTTTGGGTTGATTGCCAATCGAAACCCTTCTCTACCAGCGACTAATTCACATAGCAGAGGAGTTGTGCATGCCTACCAGCATCTTATCCACATGGAAGAGGAGTTGTGCATGTCTACCAGCATCTCATCCATATGGCAGAGGGGCTCCACTTGTCTTGAATAATTAATTCAATCCTAATTTTATAGTAGATTTTCTATGTAATCATGAATATCAATGAAAATTTATTTATGTTATAGGCCTCCATTGTATGTAGTCATGAATATCAATAAAAAATCATTTTTATCCGCTTTTAATATTGTGTAGTAGTTTTTTTAGGTGCATGATTCTACTGTCTGGATGTGCCAATTTGGAAATACGCGTATAGTTTTCTCTTATGGGATGTACCAACTACCTATGCCTATGTTATTTATAGCACATGGTTCTATATGATCTTTCCATGCTTCTACGAGACCCTCTTCAAAGTTTTCAAAAACTTGAATAAGTTTTGAAATACTTTCAATAAAGAAGCATAGGTAGCAGGGTCTCTTCCAGCGCATATATCGTTGAGCGCTCGTCATCAGAGCGCATGGTTTGCTAGATATTAGACCTCTTTGATAGGTTGCCAGTTGGATGGATATTTGACTATCTTTGATAGGCTATCAAATCATTATTGGGATCAAAGCGCCTTAATTTGGCTCAATCTATAAAATAACGGCTGTGTGTGCTTATTCTTATCGAGCCACGTGCTTACAAAGTCTATAAATATAATGGTTGGGGGAGAGAGAAGGATTTACTTGCTTCTGCTAATCTTTTCATCTCCTCCTTCTTCTTTAAGATTCATTTCCAAAGAAAAATCCTAAGCTTTTCCCATGGCCCCAAAAGCTCCTAAGACTACCGCTGTGAGGTCGAGCAAGGGTAAGGGAATAGAGAATAAAGTAGGTACTGAAGTCGTCGACGAGGAGCCGTTCGTCGTCGACAAGATGCACCCCGACGTCCGTAGGGAGGTCATAGGTGGTTAATCACCGTCTCTGGATACGTAGACACTTGTGCACAGTTTGGGCACGTAAATGGGTGTCCATTTAGAATACTTACTGACAAATTTCATTACTGACGCGCATCGACGTTGCCAGGAAGCTACGTCCTGACAATGCGTTGAAGCTTTACACAGGTAACGCACATGGACTTTGTCCATGGATGTGCTAAAGCTTCATTATGCGGATGCTCATAGACTTCTGTCTTAAATATGCACTGAAGCACTGCCCTGCAGATGCACATAGACTTGGCCTGGAAGATGCGCTGATGCACAGCTTTGCGTATTTGATGGGGAACCATCATGCGCATACTGTTAGTACGCATGGTTATTGCTTAAAAAAATTATCTCATGCTGCGCTAAAGCTTGTTCATCAAGACCATGCACCTCTAGAGCATGGCACATGGTTTAAAAATTACTTTTTATTTCATGATTTTTTATAACCTTTTACTTGCTTCTTTGTGCAGTTTCTATGGTTTTTCCAGCACTTGATGAGGTTCTATTTGACTTCTCCCTTTGCCAAATGGGTTTGGACTTTGATGAGGAGGTCGTTAACCTTGCCAAGGCCCTCATCACGAAGGACTAGCCTCCTCAAAAGATGGCTCAGAATGGAGGTCAGCACTTCACCATCCTCAGGGTCATAATGGAGAGAGGATAGGTCCAGGTAGCAGATGGCACTGAGACTTCCTTTATGAAGACTCAGTTCCTTTTCGTTGATAAAGTGACTTTTCGTGACCCTAAGGTTTTCAAGATCAGAGACGATTGGTACTTCGAAGCGAACGAGCTTAGACTGTATTTAACAAAACTGAATGTCAACTGCCATTTTCGGCCTTCACTTGCTTGGCCTCGAAGAGGAGGATGGACTGGGAGCTGACCCCAACCTAAGGGGGAGCTTTAGCAGGGCCCTTCATGATAGACTCCAGTTCACACAAGAGGGATGTCTTCTCTTATGCACGGGATGGGCCATCCTACTCTTTGCGGTTGTTGCATCCTGGGAGCCTCGTCGGCGATGTGCCCTTAGAGACTTTGGCTTTTGGTACTACTGCTTTTACGAATCACCTATTGGATAAAAAGGCTTCATATCCAAAAGGAGACTACAAGGTTGAAGGCTGGTATCATCCCGACCATAAATGGTATGACCAGACCTTGTAGATACTGAATAAGTATAGGGATTACCTCAAGGAGGGTGGCTTATACTATGCCATTTAGGCCACCTAGTATGGGATAGAACTGAATCAACATATGTTCTTGGCCTACTTGAGTTGTATTACTATCATACCGGGATGTTTTGCACACCCGATAGAAAAATAGGCCAAACCCTTCACGAGATGTACACAATCTTAAAGTTTTCTGGGGTTTTGAACCTTATAAAGAATATTCTTCTATTAACGAGGAACTCATTGGTTTAGAAGCGATGGACTCTGGAATGATGGACGTATATAAGGAACTATTATTCCATCATCATAAATGCCAGCAGAATGATAAGGCGAGGGCTTCCCCCTATGTGACGACTTGGAGGGACTACGTTTTCACCCAGCACGAAGCGGGTTCAAAAAAACTTCTCTTTACTACTCGATCTGGCGCTGCCCTAAAGGAGATCACTGCCCAAATGGCTGATCTGGATGAGAAGAGCCCTCGAGTGGATATGTCTGGGAAGCCTAATAACAATATCTATAGCTATTTTTGGTACTCCATGTATAAAATATCTTTGAAGGCCATACTAGCTGCCTATCTGATGATATGGCTTCGAGACTATGTATTCCCGGGATGATCGAGATCAGTTGATATAGTGAGTGGGAATCATCTTATCTTTTCTGCAGCTGGTCTTTGGTCCCGGCTATGGTTTGCAACCTTCAACGGGGTTTACATGAATTTGCCGAGAAGGTGATATCCCGAGGGAAAGGCAAGAAAATTGCCAGGCTATAGATGCTCTACCAATATCTGATGGGCTGGTTAATCCTACACCACCCCTACATGATAGCCCTGGCTAGAGGATGGCCATATGGAGGCTTGTCATTTTGAGGAGAAGGGATGAGGCGTCAAGAGGCTGAGCATCATGCTGGAGAGAGTGCTCGAGCCATAGTCGAATTTTTGAAGTGCCAAATCAACGAATTATTTTCCTGCCTCTTTTTTTATTGTATGGCTCAGAAGGAACATTTTGCAATGTAGTCTTTTATTTCTTTTAAAGAAATAAAGACGCTATGTTTTTGCTTATTCTTGTCATGCATTTTGTGAAAATAAGACTCCTATCAAAGGTAATGCGTACGTGATATGGTAGATTAACTTCTACTATGGAAAGTTTTGTAGTCTTAGCATCTTTGGCGCACCTAGGATTAGGCACAGATGGTAAGTTGAGATGACAAACACCAAGAGAGGTACTATGGAGATGGTGGTGAAAAGACAATTGATAGGAATGTTTACTCAGAGGTAATATGGACATGGTAAACATTGAATTGTAGTAGAGTTATCTTACTCAGAGGTTATGCGAGAATAAAAAGATGAGACTGTAGGGATTTAGAGAACCGTTCAGAGGTGATATGGACCTGAACGTTTTTCGCTGGGGATATAGCGACTCAGAGGTTGCTAAGTATGGATGTCTACTCAGAGGTAGTATGGACGTGGCAGACATTTGTTCAGAAGCATCTTATTTAGAGGTTATATGAACATGGCAGGACAAAAAAAATTTAGGGACGTAGAGAATAATTCAGAGGTGACATGTACATGAATGTTTTATAGTAGGGAGAATTATAGGAAAATATCCTAGAGCAGCTGGGCTCGAAGGATACATATGCTGAATTTAGCTGGGATAAATGATAACTGGATATGAATTATGACCTGTATCAAGAAAAAAACCATTATAACCCGACTGGAGATATCAAACATAGGGGATTTTGGCAAGTTGACCCTGTTGTATATTTTATTTAGCTCCGTTGGGTATAGGATACAACACAAATCTAACATTTTTATTTGGTTTCGTTAGGGACAGGCGAGTACATACTAGGACTAGACATAGTACTCCTTGAGGAACTTGTCATTGATCGACATCATTAACAAGTTCTTGTTTGGTTTCGCGAGCCGGTAGGCGCCATTAAAATAAACTGATTTCATCATGAAGGGGCCTTTCTACTTCGGCTAGAATTTTTTGGCTGTCTTGTCATGACCATCGGTCTTCTTACTGATAACAAGAGGGTCACCCAATAGGAATGCTCTTTCTTTGACCTTTTTGTTAAAGGCCCCAGAATTCGAGCCGGATATAACTCAATGCATTATTGAGCTGAAAGACACTTTTTGTCCAGTGTTCTAACTCTTATAATCGGTAATGTTGGTTGTCTTCTACTATGAACTGGTTGGTGATGACTGCCCGTAGAGAGGAGATCTGGATTTCCAAGTGTTTGGAAAAACAAAAGTTTGATAAAAACTAAGAAAAGAGTACAATAGTACAATTGGTTTTTGGAGAAGTACAATAATAGGAATCTGATCAGAATACGATCACTTTATCCATTGGACGATGCAATGTCGAAAAAGATAGGCTTTGAAGAGTGCTGCAGCAAGTGCTCAGGAGATTATAATCATTAGTGATGCTTTAAAAGTGATTTGGAACTCTATTTATAAAGGCTAGAGATAACTGTTAAGTAGTTATCCTGGTTGGCGCACACTGCAATTGGCATGCTGTTCATCCCTTGGCACGAAAGATTGGTTTAACTGCTTGGACGCGTGGCATGTTGTGATTGATATGCGCTTAGTCATGGGCACTGTCACAGACACGTTCTTCAAGATTAGTGGCGTGTGTGCCACGTCATCTAACTTCTTCAGAAGATTTGATCAGGTAGTACCAACTGCTAGGTAGCGTCAGGCGCTACTTACTATTTTATGACTTTCTGAATGCGGTGTTATTGATTACCTCAGGCCAAATGTAGATGGCGAGAGACAGCTGTTGGTCATTTATGACGAATCTGACACGTTTGACAAAATCTCCTCGAGCGCCATGCGCTCGAAATTTGAACAAATTTCTCGACTGACGTGCTGTCAGTCATGATGATAACCGTTTAGCTTCTCCAAAAAGATGTCCATGTGGCAGGCAGCGCCACTTATTGACCAGCACCTATTTATGTCCTACGCCATCTGATGTTTGGCACCACTTGATGATTTATTTGCTGGCACTATTTATAAGTAGCGCCTGATGCTGATAGTACACTTTAGGCTTCTACAAGACCCCTTTTAAAGTTTTAAAATTTGAAAAGCTTCAAAATTTGGAATGCTTTGAAGCAAAAGCGGTTAGCACAGAGCATTATATAACCGACCCGACTTTCAACCGCAGATCACACGACTGTTACGGTTAAGCCTTGGTTATAAATAGTTGAGAAGAGAGAGAAAAATACTCTTTACTTGAAATTTCTTTCTCTCGAACTATTCTTCTTCTTCAACTTTCGAAGCTTTCAACCGATCGCAAATGGATCCGAAGAGATCCACCGCCGCCGAGAAGGGAAAGAAAGTGGCCGGAGCCACTTCGCGTGTGCCCCTGCTGAGGGTGCCTCATCACATCTTGCCTTCGGCGATAGCCATAGAGGCGAACACAGCCTTGGAAGCTATGAAATTGAACGGAGAAGATGACAACAGACTGCTCACGCCATTTGCGTGTAGCACGATCAATAGGCCAACATCGACCGCCTCTTTCAGAGTGTTGGTCGATGTTTTGTGCCATCTGCACCTTGCGCCACCTCTTTCAGAGTGTTTGGCTAAAACAATCATAACCGATGATGCCCTGCGCCATTTGGCATATTCTCAACATGCTGCACCATCTATCATTATGCACAGACCATGCGCTAATCGATTGATGCACTATCTGACTTGAGAATTGTTGTTTTGTATGCACTGGCTGAGGACTGGTTTTTTATACCCTGTGCCATCCATTATTGGTGGTATTTTCTTTTTTGGTTGATCTGAGGGAAGACCCTCATACCGAGGAACTGGAATATGATTTTTGGGTGTCTGAGTACCAGGAAGACTTGTCTCATATCCCTTTTCCACAGTATGACCTGCCTGAAACCCGAAGAGCTATGTTGGAGAATCAAAATTATCAAACTCTACTTTGTTTGATAAGTGGTACTCCTTTTCTGTCTGAGGACACACATTCTTATAAGAAGCCAGCTTTCCTCTTTGGAGAGGCCATAGCTGCAGACTCTCTGCCTAAGTCGATAAAGGACTGGCAGGCTTTCGTAAGAGGAGATACATTGGTATATCTACCTGAGATGATAAGAAATCTATATTTATCTCAATATACTCGTGCCAGCTACCCTAGAAAGATGTCATAGGATTTTACTCCTTTCCAAGAATCTAGGATAGGAAGAATATGTCACCGTATGGGAAGCACAACAAAGACATCTTTCTCTGCAGATCTGATAAGTATAGTTCCCGCTTAAGGGGTTTGAGACCAGGTTGTGTACCGTCTGATGATACAGCCATAATAAAACCCGTCAGAACCCCTATCTTTATAAATATATATGCTACGTCTGAAGGAAAATATCCTCGCAATGCTAGCATGAGACTAATTGGCTTAATGCATCCGAAGATTGTCCGTTGGAACCATTTTTCTGTATAGATTCTTAAAAACTTTCGTGAGAAGTTGCAAGAACTAGGACTCTACGAAGCTGTTCTGACCACCAGTTGTGGAATCCAAAATCACTCCAACTCGTTTTTGGCTTTAGTAGAAAGGTACAACAGTAGGACTGGTACCATTGCCACTCCTCACGAAGAACTAGGCTTCGCTCTCCATGAAATGCAATTTCTTTCTCTTCTGCCAATAGGCGATAAACCTTACGAAGAGTACCTACCGACAGAAGACGAGCTAGAGGATTTAGCCAAAGTGAATCCTCAGATGGTGGCAGTTTTAGATGAATTGTTGTGTCACTTTACCACCTGCACGCATCTATATAAGACTGTTGCCACATGCTATATCTCAAAGTGGTTGGTCTACCTCGCCTTCGACCATAATACAGACCCTAAAGTGCAAGATCAATCTGAATGTACGCCTCTCTTTTGAGTCGCTTGATGCTCAAACTATTTCTCAACTAATAGAGGAGACTGGACGAGCTGGTACAGAGTTGGCCCAACCCTGGAATGGCTATGATGTCAATACCTCTCTGGAAAGTTAAATAAGGCAGAGTGGTATCAATTTATCTCCAGAAGCCACTTTAGCAGGCTTTCTTTCCCTATGGTTACGACGGTTTGTCGTCCCAGGTGCTAGTACTGTCGACTGAATCCATCGCAGCATGCTTTTTGCAGCAGTACGCTTGGTATTCAGATACAAAATGGATATTCTCTCGGCCATGACCAATAGGCTGAATGCGGGACTCCGAAGCTTCATTGACAGTTTAATGGAAAAGCCTAACAACCGAAAAGGATACCCTCGTATCGAGATGCCATACACATATCTGTTTGGCTGGTTGTTATTGCATCACCCTTTGTTAATGGATCCTTAACATGGGATCGGAGGAGCGTTGGCAGCTAATTTTATCGACATATTTGCTGAGGCAAATTGAAAGGTTATGACTTTATCTGATTACAGGAAAGCACTAAATATGGGCGTAAACTTGAGATTTTTCTGCACTCCTCCACTTGGATATGAAAACTTTTCGGCCTCTATCCAAGATTTAGAGCCCATAGGTTCTCGCCCTTTTACTGAGGCCTTTATTGGTTGAAAACAATTAGAACCTCTCATCCAGTGTACCGATTCGAAAAAAAACTGCTTTTTAGAGCCATATCTGCCAAGTTGCTTTGCACGCCAATTCGGCTATGATCAATTGCATGTTGGGAATGCAACCAGTTGTCTAAAAGCTTTCGGGCATCTGATTGATGGTGCCCGTGGATAGAGATATTACAATGAAGAGGCACACGGGTTCTATTTACCATGCCTTGCGCTACTGTAGAAGATGGTCCATGTATCTTGAGTTCATACGCATGCTTCTATACCTCAGGCAACACTTTCTTTGGGGGTTATTCAATGAATGATAGTTTCATCGGTACTCGTAAAGCGTTTGATAGATATGCAGCTACTATAGATTTGACTGAAGCTGAAGAGGATGTCCCTACCAAAGATCCTTTAGAAACTGTAAATGTGGAATTAGTTGACGAAACTCAAGATCCATTGAGCGGTCTTCTCAAGAAGGAGAAAAAAATCCGCCACGAAGAAGGCTGCCAAGAAGCCAAGAGTAGGGGCCCCCACCCAGTCACCTCAAGATATTCCTTCTTCTCCTACTATGGAGAGGCATGAGACAGAAAAAAAAATAGCTTCTATTGAGAGACCTAGAGACAGGACCAGACATCGGACACGACAAAGAGAAGCTGGTTTGTCACCGGGCGTGACTACTTTCTTGAGGGGGTCGATCCTATCCCCGTTTAGAAGAGAAAGTATAGGTGCCGAATAAGAGACAAACAAAGAACGGCCTGCTCTTGAAGAAGTGCTGCCCCAATCATCTATCTTTACTGAGACTGTTGACGTTTGTCCTCGACCTTTATTCAAGCATTCGGCCAAAAGAAAGCTATTTGCCACCAAAGTCAAGGGGAGGAAGACTGTGTCTTCTCCTATATCTTATTCTCTGGAACAAGGGACAATGTCACCCGGGGGTGTTTCTTCTCCAAAAGGTAATATTTTTACTCTTTCTTTTCAGCAAGAGTTACTTGATGTTGACCATGTGGCAATTAGTATTGATATATCTTCATCTCCAGAACCTCCGACTACCAGTGCTCCAATTCTGATGGTTGCAGCAGATACTCCTAGTATTGTTGTTTCAGAGCCATTGGTCATGGGATTCACCATTCCTTTGTCTTTAGCAACATTGACGGCATTTGCTGTAGCTGGCCTTACATCACCCTCAACTAATGAACCAACTCCAGGTATTTCGGTGGATATTCCCCTTATGACTAATACAAAGCCTATTTATCCGGCTCTAAGAACCACCACTCCTCAAGATGAAATACTTCCATTTGGAATAACTTTGGTTTGTGGTGAAAAAGAGGTAGTACCTCCTGAAGTACCAGTATCTTCTGCACTTCAAATTCTTGCAGCTCCTATTTCGAGCGAAATATCTTCTCAAGAGGAGGGGTGATCGAGGCACTGCTAGATTACAATCTTAGCACTGATTCAATGGAGGAGGATCCGATCGATACCGCTTCTGACCCTGGTCTGAATGCAACCCCTACTCAAGTACTATTCCAGGATTAAATGACCAAGGAAGATCAAGTTGAGGGTGGCGATCACTAGAATGATAATAATCGGAGCCCTAATGATGCTAATTAGAGTTTCGAAGAACTGCCAAGCAGTGAAGACTCTGGTACTGAAGTTGAGGGTGATGAGGGCTCAAGCGGTGATGAAGGTGAATACGAAGACGTTGATATCAAAGGTAGCAAGACCCCTAATGATGACAGAGAAGGGGATGTTGATATCGAGGGTGATGAGAATCCTCATATTAATGTTGAAGGGATTCAGGCTCCAACTGAACATGTTATTGAGACAGAGGGGACGAAGATAGCTGCAACCCCAGATGGCCAAGCCGACTCAGGGGCCGAAAGTGACCATTTTATGTCAGGCATATCAGAGGCTGGGAGAAGCCAAGTGGTCGTCTCTGAAAGCACCATGGCGAGCCTCTATACAAAGCGAGATGTCGTGCCTCGTGTGACCCTGTATGCGTTCTCGGGCTTAGGTAAACTTCTGACTTTATTTGCCCTGGCTTCTTTGATGTTGTTTGACATGATATATAATGATTATGATTTTTTATTGCAGAGGGTCCCGTGGGGACAATGGCTATAGCTCCATTGGCATCTACAGCTTTCAGCTTCAGCTCAACTATGGCTCATCTGGATATGGGGACTCAGGTTGGAGAAGGAAGCTCTTAGAGGATGCTAGTGCCGAGATCTCCTAGTACACAATCTGCGATTCCATCTTCTTTTGCAGAAGGAGGGGTTCGGACTGAAGTGGATGCTCATGGTGTATCGGCGATTACAAATATCGTCATCGAGACTTATATCGGCGCTTTCTTTACTTTCTTAAGAACTCTCATTCAGATGGTCTTGGAGAAAGACCACCCCTATGAGTCAGTAAGGAGAACTGCCTCCTTTAACGTTGAAACTATCCATAATATTGGTATTTCGCTAGAAGATCCTATCAAATCCTACCAAGACCTGACAAGAGGCAATATCCAGCAGCTCGTAGATGCTGAGTATGAGGTGATGGCTTGCGAGTCTGTAGCACAACAAGCAGTCTTAGAAGATTTTGTGGTTGCCTTCTCAATGTAATCTACAAAGTAGGATGCTGGCTACAAAGAACGAGAAGAAAGCGGCTAAATGCCAGGCTCGTCCTCAGGAATTAGAAGCTGAGATGGCCAAGCTTCGTGAGGTACTCAGAGCAGCCAGGAGACACGAATAAGAAGTAATTAAAATGCATAAAGTTTCCACAAGCCATCTGGATGATCTAAGAAGGCAACGAGAGGAATTTGTTCGAGTTCAGGCTGCAGAAATCGAACGCCGAGTTAACTTCCTGCAACCTTTTAATCCAGAATCTGGAAGGGCTTTGGCCAGGAAAATGGTGCTTGATTCCAGAAAAGAGAGGGTCGATGCTCTGAAGAGAATGATAACTAAACTTAGCACTCAGCCTCCCAAATGAAGCTATCCAATTGTGACCATTTTTTTTTTGCTGAATGTACAATTTTGATGTTTTGTGCATCATTAGAAAAAAATTGATGAACTTTTTGCGGCTCTATTACTTATTGTGTATCTGTTTAAGACACATGTCATAGATAGGAATAACAAATATGTTCAGAGGTACTGGACGTGACATATTTCTTAAAAATAATAATGCTTTTTATATCTGTTCAGAGGTAATGTGGACATGACAAAATATAACTTGCTATAGTATTATTTCAAAGATGACATCATCAGAGGTAATATGGACGTGACAAGTCGTTAATGTATATAGCAGAATTCAGAGGTGATATGGACGTGAATTTATACATCTATTGATTATCTTTGAGCCAACTGGGACTCAAGAATAGGATATCTTTTAAAATAGCTAGGTTTCAAAAGATGATGTTTGCAATGATAGAGTAGATGATGTTGTCACTCTGGATAGACTCTATTGGGGATTCAAAGATTTGATGTATGTATAATATTAGTTAGAAAATATAGTACATACTTTCAAACATAATATTTCTTCAGGAATATTCTGTTGACAGGCATCATAGTGATTCGGCCATCCATACCAGACAATTGATAAGCTCCGTTTGAGAAAACTTTGCTTATAACGTAGGGACCTTCCCACTTTGGTTCGAACTTGCCCCTGCTCATGTGTGTCATTGTTATATGACGTCTGACAGTGAGGACTAACTCGCCTTTTTATAATGCTCGTACTTTTGACTTTACGGTTGAAAGCTTTTGAGTTATGGGCTTGATATAGCTCGATGTGTTGTTGAGCTAGTAGCCGCTTCTCATCAAGTGCTTCAAGCTCCTGAAGTCGAAGACGATCAATGTTTTTTGGTTAGTTCATTGGCAATGGCTATTCTTAGAAATAGAATCTGAATCTCCAACGGAAAGATAGCTTCACATCAATACACCAAAGTGAAAGGTGTACAGCCAGTCAGAGTGCGTACGGTAGTACGATCGGTCCAACATTCTCCAAGCTTTTTGCTCCAGTTCCGTTTATTGGTAGAAATAAACTTTTTGAGGAGCTTGCTGATTGTTTTGTTGAATGCTTCTGCCAAACTGTTAGCGGCAGGATTCTAGGCTGTGGAAGCAACATTGTTGATTCGGTTGTCATCACAGAATCGAGTAAACTTCCGACTAACGAATTGAGGTCCGTTGTCATGAATGATTCACTGAAGATCACCGAATCTGTAGATCACATGATGTTTGATGAAGTTGATGACACTGCTTGTCTTGACTTTAGCTAAGTGAATAGCTTCAGCCCATTTAGAGAAGTAATCGGTTATAGCTAGGATAAACCAATGTCCTCGAGATGAAGGCGGATTAATATGACCGATGACATCCATGCCCCAAGCTTCAAAGGGCCATGATGCTGTAGTATGATGTATGAATTCTAATGATTGATGAATAAAATATGCATGGATTTGACATATTCGACATTTTCTTGAATATTCGATGGCGTCTGACACCATAGTTGGCCAATAATATCCCATGCATCGAATTTGATCTTCTAGCTTAGGCCCAGGCTGATGTGCACCACAGACACCATCATGAGCTTCACGAAGTATCTGCTTTGCTTCATCTCCGATAAGACAGCATAGAAGCATACCATCAAATGGTCTTCGGTAGAGTGTTTGGAGGCATGGTTGTAGTAGAATCGAAGTGATCGTCAACGGAATGTCATTGCTTCCTTAGGATCTTCAAGTAGGATGTCATGTACCACAAAGTCGACGAAGGGAGCTCTTCAGTCTTGACCTGTGGTACAGACCTCGACTGAATTACTAGTTTCTAGATGTAAATTATTCTCAATGTAGAATAATTCCCTGTTAGTGATGACGATCATCTGCTGTCTTTTTATAGGGATTGCTAATACTGTTGCAAGATTGGCAAGCACATCACCTTCTGTATTGTAACCTCTATGTACATGTTCAACAAATAAACCTTTGAACGATATAGCCAACTTGACTGCTGCTTCATGATATAGAACGAGATCTTGATGTCGTACTTTATACGTACCTCTAACCTGATTGACGATCAGTTTAGAGTCTTCTTATTCTTCATGGTAGTCGATATCAAATTGTTTGGCTAATTGGAGATCGATGAGTAGAGTTTTGTATTCAGCAACATTTTTAGAGCATGGCTCGTCCAAAGAATAAGCTCTCTGAATTGCCAGTCCTTCGGGAGATACTAGAACGATTCCAACCCCAGCGACAATAGTACCTTTAGGTCCAATTCTGGAAACGCCATCAATGAATAGTTGGCAAGCAAGGATTCTTTTTGAAGTCATGTTGGATTCCAAAGTTTTATTAGGAATTTCGTCATAGAGTTTAGATGTCTCAGGGATTGGGTGGGCAGCAAGAAAGTCAGCTAGGGCTTGACCCTTAACAGACTATTATGGAACATAGACCATATCATATTGTGCTAGTAGTATCGCCCATGTAGCGAGTATGGAATTAAGTGTACTAGGCTTCTTCATCAAGACTCGTAGAGAATTAACTTTGGAGATGACATGAATGGCTTGGCCCATGATGTAATATCGTATTTTCTGAATAGCGAACATCAAGACTAAACATTCTTTCTTCACTAGGTGGTATCGGTGTTCCGCATCGATCGTTGTACAACTGAGATAATAGATGATTTGTTCATGACCTTCTTTGTTCTTTTGGGCTAGTAAAGCGCCCAGGAAATGATCCATTACTTGGATGTACATCAGGAAGGGTATTCCTGTGACTGGAGTCACTAGGACTGGAGTGTTCATCATGTACCACTCTATGTCTTCAAATGCTTGCTGGTATTCTTCAGTCCAAACGAAAGACACCCCTTTCTTCATTAGTTGAGTAAACGGTCTGTAGCGTCCAGAGAGATTTGAGGTGAATCTTCTGATGTACGCAAGCCATCATTGGAATCCTCATAGCTCTTTTAGGTTGTATGGAGGACGTATTTCTTGAATGGCTTTGACTTTCTCAGAGTCAACGTCTATACCCTTAGAGGTAATAACGAATCCGAAGAATTTGCCAGTAGAGACTCCCAGGAATGACTAGGTGAAAATCATCTTGAGTAGATACTAGCACATTAGATCGAAGATAGTTCTTAAGTCTTGGATATGGTCTTCCTTTAGACGACATTGGACAACAATATCATCGATATAGCATTCAATTGTCTTCCGTAAATGTTCACGAAAGATGGTGCTCATGGCCCGCTGATAGGTTGCACCTACGTTCTGGAGACCAAATGGCATAATGGTGTAGCAATAGACTCCTAGAGCAGTGCAAAAAAATGTGTATTTTTTATTTTTGGGGTTCATCCTGATTTGATTATATCCTAAGAATCCATCCATAAAAGACATCCGCTCGAACCCGCAAGTGTTGTCGATCATGACATCAGTGATCGAAAGAGGGAACTTATCCCTGGGACAAGCCTTATTGATGTCTCTAAAATCGATGCAGACTCGGACCTTCCCTATTTTTTCATAATTGGGACGACATTAGCCACCCAGTCAGGATGTTGTTCTTCTCTAACAAAGCCACATGCGATGCGCTTCTTGACTTTAGCTTCTATGGTGTTCATTACGTCATGTCAGAATCAGCACTATTATTGGTTGATTGTCCTTACATTCGACAGAATGTTGAGCTTGTTGGTAGCGATCTAAGGATCTAATCCTGGCATGTCTAAGCTCCAGGCAAATATGTTAATGTATTACCTAATAAGCTGAATTAGTTCTTGTTTATCTGCTTTGGAAAAGCTTTTGCTGATGAAAATTGGTCTTGGTGAAGCTTCGTCTCCGACATCGACTTGAACTAACTGATCTTCGGTAGGTAGCTCACGTTGTTTGAAGCAAAGTTCCCATTGAGTGTCCATCTTTTGTGTCCAAGGATCAGATTTAGGGCTTCAGCAAAATTGTCTTCATCTTCGAAGAACTCGACAGTCACCATATTAGAAGATAGAGTCACTCGATGGACGTGCCCTATACTGGTATTTGAATCCCATGAGGCAGAGTCAGAAGAATTAGATCGCTCCTCTTTGTTAGACTCAGAAGCATCTGGGGTCATGATCAGCAAAGTGTAACCCAACCTATGTTTTGTTTTGCTATAGTATTGTAGTGTGACTTTCCTTTTGGAGCAGGGATACGAATTGGAGTTCGCCTTTCCCTACCATCGTTGAGTCCTGTTTTGAAATTGTAGTCCATTTTTTGGATGATGTTCTTTGTTTGTTGACTGTAATGACGTAGTTGAAGTCACCCACTATCATCATTTTCAGTCTCGCTATCGGATGTAGCCTTTTGATGCAATCCTTTACTGAAGAGGATAAGATGTTCATCCTTCTTCCTCGAGGAAACCAGAAAGAATAAATCTTGTGCTGATTCAAGTGATACTTCATCTTGAAGAGGTTGAACTGCTCCTAATGTAAGGGGTTCGACGTTATCCAGGATTTCTAAATAACATCGAGTATAGTAATTGACATCAGAATACTGAAAAGGAGATGCTACTTTATGGATAATTACATCATCATTTACAACAAGGTTCTCGATCTTAGCTGATGGCTTGCTAAGATTGATAACCATAGGAGGAGAACAAGAAGGAGAAGGCTTGTTACGATGAAGGTCAATAATAAGTAGCTGAAAAGAGGTGAGCTTCCTATGCTCCGTCTTCTCAATAAGAGGATGTTTGACGGAAGAAGAGAGGTGGATGGTCAGAGTTTGAGAAGATAAAGGACAAGAAGTACGTTCTTTGACCAGAATCATAAGGGTATCATTTGTACTGTCCTTCGGACCTTCCTTGGTATCCATGGCCAATACGACTTTCATGAACTCTTCTTTGTATATCCTGGAGTCAGTGAAAAATGCTTCGACGCCCCGGAAGGTATTAAGATCAGCCACTTCCTTTCGGACTTCTCCGTTGTCATCCATATATTTGAAGCATTTGTGGAGAGTGGATGGCACAATGTTGTGTTCATGCAACCATGGTCTTCCTAACCAAGCATTGTAGGATTCATGATTTTCAATCACATAAAAGGTGACCTTCGGGCGGAGATTGCCGATTTGAACTTTCAGGCGAATCTTTCCCAGTGGTTCACTCCTCCAAGAATCGAATTCCAGAATAGTTGTGATTGTTATAGAGAGATTATGGAACGGATATTTAGTTCATCAAGTAGAGTCTTCGGCATAATGCTGAGTGGAGATCCAGGGTTAAACATGATGCGATTGACTTCCATTGTATCGACATACCCTGTGAAATAGAGAGGTCGATCATGTCGATTGATTGTCTTCCAGAAGCATCTCATCCTGCATGAAGGTGATATTAGGAATCGGCTCCATCATACTATGACAGTGAAAATAAGCCACAGGTTCCTCATCTAGCTTCTTGAGGTGTGCCAGACAAGCGTCGGCTTGTACTAAAGCTTTTTTTAGTATTTCTCGAGTTTCCTTCGAAAAACGAAGGTGCTCGAAAATTGACAACCTCATCGGAGCATTGGCTATCTGAGCCAATATATCGAAGATATATGGCTTCTCAGTCCATGAGGTAGAGTTTTCTTCAATATTTTATCGAATAGAACTGGCTATTTGCCTTTGTCGGTCGCTGTTGGTTTGGGACAAGTCGATTCCACCAGAGGCGATAAAGCTGATGGAACATTGACAGCAGGCGGAGAATATGTTGAAGGGGCATCAGGGATTGGAGGTAGAATAACTGCATTCTTTTGTCCCTCTGGATAGTCTCTGAGGTAGAGCCTCCCAGATCTGGTACCAATCATGACTTCCTCTTCTGGAGCTGGTGCGAAGGAAACCATATTGTAATTCTTCATTAGAGTCTGGTTTTTCGAAGACTTATTCTGAAGCGACAAAAGATTTATCCAGAATTCTACCCCAACAAGAGACTGGTTGTGCTGAATACATAAGGAAAGAGGTGTAGGAGACCCCTTTCCATCATTCAAGCTGGGGGCTTTCTGCAGGTCATATCCCATTTTTGTCATTAGTTCGCGGGACTGTTGACTATAAAGATAGAATGCTGGCTAGTAGTCACTACTAAAATAACCCAGATTAGCGACGTCAGGAGACGTCGCTAAATACAGGAAATACGTCGCTAACAATGATTTGCGACGTATTTAGCGACGAAAAACCTACGTCGCTTATAGGCAAGTCGCAGATGGCAATTTAGTCGCCAAACGTCGCTATTTGCGACGCGTAGTTAATTGTCGCTAGACGTCGCAAAATAAGCGACAGATAGCGACGTATAAGTACGTCGCCAACATTGCGACGTAAAGCGACCACTAGCGACGCTTCAAAAGTTTATAAATGATGACGAGGCATGGCATCCACGTGGCCACGTGGGCAACGTAACGACGTATATTAGCGACGTCGAGCGACGTAACGTCGCTAGTTAGTGACGTATAGCGACGTCTGCACCCCCCTCACCCCTCCCCCCTACCCCCTCCCCTCCCCCCTCCCCATACCCCTGCACCCACCCCAACCCTCCCCTGCCCCCTCCCCCTGCACCCACCCCAACCATGCCCCCTCCCCCTACCCCTGTACCCCCCGGGTACCCCCACCCCTCCCTCCACCCCTCGATAGTAAGACCCCCCACCCCCTGCACCCAACCCCATCCCTCTCTCCCCCCTCGACAGAAAGACCACCCCAGCAGCTAGGATTAGAGTTCTCGTGTCCGTGTCTGTGTCTAGATAGCTAGGGCTAGGGTTAGGGTTTACCTGAGGAGGGTGGCTTCGTCGGAGGATGGAGACGACGAGGAGGGTGGCTTCGTCGGAGGAGGAAGCGGCGAGGAAGGCTCCTTCGTCGGAGGAGGGAGGCTGGTCGCCGGAGGGAGGGGTCAACGGGCGAGTGGGGTCTCCGGGGGGAGAAGGGGGAGGGTCTCGCCGGAGGGAGTGGTCGCCGGAGGGGGAGGGTTCGCCAGGGGGAGAAGGGAGAGCAGGAATAAATTTTTGGGTGAAAATTTTAGGATTTCGATCGGGCCAGGAACCCTATATGAAATAAAACAGCGACGCCTACATGATACGTCGCTAAACGTCGCAAGCCAGCGACGTAAATTATACTACGTCGCTGAACGTCGCTACGTAGCGACGGACAGCGACGTGTAGCACAAGACGTCGCTATATGCAATTATCAGCGACGCGTATTTCCGCCGTCGCTAATATACGTCGCTATTTAAGCATATTTTAGTAGTGAGTTAACTTCCAACTTTGGTGTCATTATTTCGGTAGAAGGAAGTAAAATCGCTGCTAGGATAAAGATAGCATCTAGAGGTAGAAGATGATGACACCCCAGTGAAGTCATATGACATAACTTGTATTTGGTTGTCTTTCTGGATTTTGTAGACGAAGTAGGTATCTCAAAATTAGCAACTAAATCAGGATGGATCCATATAATTTCCCTTTTGTCGGCTTACAGAGGGACATGACCATCACTTCGTGCTGGTGGAAGGTTGACGATCTCTAGAGTGGCTTTCAGGATAGGGTCTACTCCATCCTGTACAAATTGAGCAGGAAAGTCACCGAACTGCAGAGAGACGACATTGGCAGTTACAGTTTTTTGATCCGGCTGGAGAGTGATGGTGCCGACATTAATCAGCTCTTGGATCTTTCTTTTGAGCACGTAACACGTCCTAATCGGGTGTCCTATGAACCTGTGATACACACACTATTTAGGATTGTCAGTTTTACCTACTTTATTTGGCCGTTTTACTTCAGGCAGTTGAAGATTGTTGCTTTTGATCAGACAATCAAATATGCTCATGATGTCATCCTCGTCAAAGGAATATTCCTTCTTAGGATGTTGTGCTCTCTATGGAGGTGTCGTCGTAGTAGGTGTTGACTGACCTACGTTAACTGCCAAAGCTTCTTTGCCTTTTACATTGATGGCTAAAGCTTTCTCGTTCTTGCGGTTGTTCTGACAACCACCGCTGTTGGAATGTTCATCTTTGTCAAGATTAGGCATCTGGATGCCTAGTTGTTTGAACTTGTCAGCACTGTCTTCGGCTGCCCTGGTACTTACTATGAAGGGGCCAGTCTTAAAATTGAGTGGATCTAGTCCACATGCTGACTAGAGGTAACAAGTTTGATTTGCAAGTATCTATAGTCAGTGCATCTGCAGTACCCAGAGGCATTTTGAGTGCCTCTCGATGGAAGCGATCAATGAAACATTCACCGATTTTATTAGCCGTTGCTTGATTTTGATAAGGGCCGACATAGTCATGTCTTTTGTTCCATCATAGAATTGTTCTAAGAACATATGCTTGAATCCTGTAAAAGATGTTATTAAACCATCTGCAAAGCTGCGATATCAGTCATAGGCTGCACCCGCTAAGCATCCGACGAATACTCTAGTGAGTAGAGCATCGTTTGGTTGGTGTTGATCAGTCATCACCTTAAAGTGATTGAGATATTGACTTGGCGATGAACTGCCATCAAACAGCATAATGGTTGGTGGCTTATATTTGGGTGGAAACGGAACTTCCCTTCCACTCTATAGGGTAGGGTTATTTAATCCCAAGCTTTTACAGACCACCTTTCTGCTTGAAAGCTTCGAACTGATTATGCAGAAGCCTCACTACCCCAATAGTGTCCCCTGATGCTTGGGGAGCAGTAGACTGATTCGATGTGTTAGGAGGCGGGACTGCATGATAAGCACCACCAACAACACCAGAATGACTTAGAGCTGGCATGGTAGCATTGTGAGGAGATTGTACCCCCAGACCAGATGTTGCTATGCGTTCTTAGGTTGGAATCAGATTCTTAACCGGTGGAACAGTGTGTTGTGCCACGATTACAGCATGTATACTTGCTATTATTTTGTCCATATTATTCAAATTAGCCTCTAAAGCGGCAATCCTCTGCTCCAGACTGTCGGAGCTGGATGCATGTTGTTCTTTCTTAGTAACATAGGCAATCACATCTCTGGCCACCGAAGAAGAACTGGTAGAAAATATGGTCCATTCAGGGCCTTCACTATCGACATCGAAGTCATGCAAAGAACCACCCCCAAGACGAAGAGTAAGAAGATTCCTTTGATCGAAGAAATCCTGATCTGAATTAGAAAGATTCTTTTGACCAATTGTTTCTTGGTCAGAAGGGAGATTCCTTTGATCGATTGTCTCTCGGCTTCTTGATTTGGTAGTTTGGTAGACTCCTTCGCCGCAGTAACAGATCCGATCAAGGTATTGTTGACTAGGGTTGCAGGCTGTATTACGTCTTGGACGTTTTCCACCCCAGTTCTTCGAGACGTCATGTTGACTGAAGCATACAACAGTTCATCTTCGTCCACTATCACAAGTTCAGGAGTCCGAGTATAGTTTAAACGGTCGAAGATAGGCAGTTTAGCTGACTGGAAGCAATATTTGATCACTACTTCATGGTGGTGATTACAATGATGTTCCTGATACGGAGTTACAGATGGAGGAGATGGTCATGCAATCTTCCGCTTTTGTACAAGAAGTTCGCCGAGATCTGTTACAGTGATAGGATAAGAAGAAGTCGGAGGTACATATTCCTTAATGATGTTAGGAACAAGATTTTGATTCTTGAGGTTCCCTGTTCCCTGTGCGTACAGAAAAGTACTGACTTCATTGGCATAAATAAGAGGATTCTTGTTTTGAGGATATCTCCCTATGCGCAACTTGACAGATGGCACAAATTGTTCTTGATGTATGCTTGATATTGTTCTGTGCTGGTTAAGGTAGGTACGCATGTCAGGGTTGTGTGCCACCTGACTGTTTGTCAGAGACACCCTTAGTTTACCCTATTTTGTTTTTGAAATGTGCAGGATAGGAAGTTCCTAGCACTGGCTTGATTTGTGCTGACCATGAGGAGTAGACAGGATAACATATTGTTCAACGCTACCTATTCCAGCGTGTTTGGTACAGCATAGATGAGCAGTAGAAAATAAACCTCGAGTAGGGCCTAGTTTGTTGGCATTGATTTGATTGTCTATGCCAAGAGAAGTAGACCTTCTTCTCAGAAGTGTTCTTGCATTGACTGGGACGGAGGCACAATCAGATGTGTTTTCCACCGAGTCCAAGACTGAAGAATGATAAGAAGAGGCCATAGGGCACTTTCCTTTGTTCTGTGCAGGGGCAGTGGTGATTAACTTCTCCACCAAGTTTAGAACAAGGAACAGAGAGGGATTGGCCATGCTGTCTGTCCCCTGATTGGCGCCTGGGCAGTGATTGGGGCATCCTCTACCAATTTTAGAATTGGTAAGGAGGAAGAAGTGTCCATGTGGCGCTGTCCCTTGGTTGGCGCCAGGGCAGTGGCCTAAGCACTCTCTACCAATTTTAGAATTGGTGAGGAAGAGAAAGTAGCTATAGAGCTTTTCTCCAAGCTTAACGCAGGAGTCACGATTGGTGTACTGGAGGACTTTGGAGTCCAGACAACATGCGCCTTATTTTTGGCAGCAACAGTGGTACGCTTGGCACCCCCTGCGCCAATCATGGCTTTGTAGGCAGTTTGGTCGACTTACACGACCAAAGTCTTCTGCTTCGTGCCAACCGACGCAACATCACATTGAGTTGTCACTTTTTCGTCGGAGGAAAAATTCGTTCCCAGCAGAGTCATCATTTTTTTTACAAAAACAAAAGTTTGATTACAAACTAAGAAAAGAGTACAATAGTACAATAGTACAATTAATTTCTGGGAAAGTACAACTATAGGAATCTGATCAGAAGACGATCAATTTTATTCCTTGGATAATGCGATGTCGAATAAGATATCCCTTGCTCAGAAGATTTTGATCATTAGTTATGCTTTGAAAGTGATTTGGAACTCTATTTATAGAGTTTAGAGATAACTGTTAAGTAGTTATCATGGTTGGCGTATAATACAATTGGCCCGCCATTCATCCCTTGGAGCGAACGGTTGGTTTAACTGCTTGGACGCATGGCATGCTGTGATTGATATGCGCTTGGTCATGGGCAGTGTCACAGACACGTTCTTCGAGATTAGCGGCTTGTGTGCCACGTCATCTAACTGCTTCAGGATGATTTGATTAGGTAGTGCCAGGTACTACTTTCTGTTTTGTGACTTTCTGAATGATGTGGTGTCATTGATTACCTCGTGCCAACTGTAGATGGCACGAGATAGCTGTTGGTCATTTAAGACGAATCTGATACGTCTGACAAAATCTTCTCGAGCGCCACGCGCTCGGGATTCGAACAGATTTGTCGATTGACGTGCTGTCAGTCATAATGATAACCGTTTAGCTTCTCCAAGAAGATGGCCACGTGGCAGGCAGTGCCACTTGATGACCAATGCCTATTGATGTCCTGCACCATCTGATGTCTAGCGCCGCTTAATGATTTATTTGCTGGCACTATTTATAAGTAGTGCCTGATGCTGATTGTATTTTTAGGCTTCTATACCAGGGGAAGGACTGCTTCACTTTCGTAAACCAGGAAAAATATAATATATTGCCAAATGGAGTTCGGACTGTCGTACGATATGTATAAAGATATTCACCCAGCTTTTCATTCCAGCCATGTCTATTTGATGAAACGACTTTCTTGAGAAGCTTGATAATGGTTTTTTTGAATTCTTCTGCTAATCTATTTGTTGTTGGTTGTAGGCAGTCGAAGCTACATTCCAGATTCGATTTTTATTGCAAAACTAATAGAAAGCAAGACTTACAAACTAATGGGAGTTGTCATGGATAATCCTTCGAGGCACCCCAAAATTATAGATAACGTGATGCTTGACAAAGCTAAATATGTTCTAGGTCTTCACTTCGACAAATGGCATCGCCTCTGCCTATTTAGAATAGTAGTCGGTGATAAACTAGTGCCCTTTAGATGATGAATGATTGATTGGTCCAATAATGTCCATGCCTTATGCCTTAAATGACCAGGCCATAGCCATAGGGTCTAAGAACTCAGAGGGTTGATGGATGAAGTCGGTATGAATCTGACATGCTCTACTCTTCTTGGCGTACTGAACAGCGTCTACCGTCATCGTAGCCCATGTGTCGGAGTCGGTCTGTAACTTGGGTTCGGGTTGGTGAGCTCTGTAAGTACCATCATGTGCTTCTCGGAGTACTTCCTTTCCTTCAGTATCCGATAAGCATCGGAGGAGGAGTCTGTCATACGAATGACGATACAGTATTCTAGTAGCCGTACCATAATAGAACCCGAGAGAGCGTTGTTTGCAAAAACAACAGTTGATCTTTATTTCAACAAACTTTGTAAGAAGATTACAAGAATTCTGGAAAAGTACAACTATAGGAATCCGATCTGAAGACGATCGCTTTATCCCTTGGACGATGTGAACTTTAAAGACGGTAGCCTCTGAAGATTACAGCAGCACTTTGGCAAGAACTCCTGATCTCTGGTGATGATTTCTGATGTATATGTGTGATTCCCCCTAGGAAGGACTTGAAACTCTATTTATAGAGTTTTAGAAATAACTACTTTTTAGTTATTCTGGATTACGCAAGATAGATTGCGTATGCATTGGACCGCACAGACATCAGACTGTGCTGGCAGTTATTTGATCGTGGGCCAACTGTATTGGACACATGGCATTATTTGATTGAAATACGCATGATCGTGTATAGACGGTTACCACGTAGTGAGTCATTGATGGCATGAAGGCTACGTGTACTTTGTCAGTTGTCTTGATAGAGTGCGCCACCTGAATTGTGCTGGCTTCAAATTACACTGGGATGGACCGCGCTGCAAAGAGTCTTGCCAATTGCGCTGTATGTACAGCTGTTCTCGAGCGCTGTGCTGCACGATAAACAAACAGTTTCCTCGTTCTCCGTGCTGTCAGTTGTCAGAAGATCTGATTCTCTGTCAGATAATAATGACGGGGCCACGTCAGCTTGCGCACTTGGATGAGTGCGCAGTTCAGCCTGCGCAATCGAGTTGTTGCGCAATCTGTCTCCTGTGTAGTTTACTTGAAGGATGCCCAATTTAATTTTTATGACTTCTTTGATGGGTGCAACTTGATTTTTAGGACCTACAAGACCCCCTTCAAATTTTTTGAAGTTTGAAGATAGTCAAAGCGTCGAAATACTTTGAATTTTGATTAAAAATCAAGTTGCGCAAGAAATGACTTGTCTGCGCAATTAGAGGAGTTAGCTCCCATTTTTTCGGCGCAATCTAAGGCGACCGTTGCTCTCGAAAAGCTATAAATAGTTCTCTTTGTTCTTCTTGTTATTCTTTACTTGTTTTCATTTTGCTTAAGAGAGAAAAATTCGCGAGCCTACTCCGACTTTCTTTCTTCTTCTCCGTCGACTTCAAATGGCTCCGAAGCGTTCCGTCGCCGACAAGGGCAAGGCCCCCGTCGAGTCTTCGACTCATGCTGCGCCGCGTATTTCACGACATGAAGTTGGTCACCCAGCATTGCAAGGTAGTTATTCGATCAAAAACCCTTTTTAGGGTTCTTCGACATGATTGAATCCCCAAACCTATCTCTTTTTAGAGATTTGGTTATACTGCGATGCCCTGTTTAGGGTTTCGGTTGCACAAACCCAATAGTTTTCATTTTTATGAAGACTATTTTCTTGCGCAATCGGTTAGAACGTGCTGGCAAAAGTCAGCGCAATCTGCTGATTTGTACAAGGCTGTCCAGCGCAAACTGATGCTTTGTGCAAGTTATTCAGCGCAATCTGATGGCTTGCGCAAGTGGATGAGTTGGCGCAACTGGACAGTTTGCACAAAGAAGCTGTTGTTGTGCAGTCTGATGTTTTACAGACAGTGCACTCTGATGCTTGCGCAATTTGCTGACAGAATCTTTAATTTTACTTGTACTGAATTCTGTCTTTTTGTTTGATGCAGTTAACATCAGAGAGGACCCAGAGTATGAAATCTTTGCAGGGAGCCTTGCTGAACCAGAATTTAAGGAAGATTTGTCCCATGTACTTTTTCCCCAATATGCTCTGCCATCCTCCCGTCAAGCCATCTTGGTAGCACAGGACAATGAAACTCTATTGAGTCTGATGAATGTGCAGCCTCTGCAGACTGCCAATGCCATTACCCATAAGAAACCCCTGTTCTTATTTGGCGAAGCTATTGACAAGAGTTCTCAGCCGAGATCCCGTGTTGAGCAGAGACTCTTCCAGAGAAAGGAGAAAATAATCCTGTTACCGGAGATTGCCAGATGCCTCCCTCTAGCCCGCTATGCCCATGCAAGCCATCCCACGAGGATGGATTGGGATATTACCCCCCTCCAGCAAGCAAGGACAGGGAATATTTGTGTAAAGAAAGGACCAAACAATAGGGATATGTTCTATAGCTCCTCTGAGCGTCATAGCACTTTGCTCAGAGGATTGAAGCCTGGCTGCATCCCTCCAGAGAACTCTTCTTTGTTGCTGCCAGTGAGGACACCGATCTTTGCTAATAAATATGCAAAGGTTGAGGGCAGATACCCGGATCAGGACATCCGGTTGACAGGTCTGGTGAACCCAGACAACAAAAGGTGGAACTGCATAACCAATTGGATATTGGTTCAGTTCGAAGACAAGCTCAAAGAGATCGAGCTATATCAGGCGATATACGCTACCGTATATGGATTCCTCCCCAATCCTCATCTGATTCTGGCCTTGGCAGAGAGGTACAATTATAGGACAGGGACATTCATGACACCCTGCGGGAAAATTGGATTAGCCCTTCATGAGATGAAATACATCTCGTGCTTACCAATGAGAGACTTCCCTAACGAGGAATATGTTCCAACAAACGACGAGTTAGACCGACTTCGTCGAGAGAATGCAGAGATGGTGGCCGTTTTCGAAGAACTTCTGTGCCACTACAAAATTTGCTCTATGTACTATAAGAGCGGTTCTTCCGGCACCTGTTATTCATCAAAGTGGTTGCCTTATTTTTCCTTAATCATATCATCGAGAAAAGACTAAGGATCATGATACGTGCAACCCGACTTTCTTCCAACCCTTCAGCCACAGTGAAGTAATAAGATTGATGGAAGAAAACAAGAAAATAGATATCAAAGTTAACGACGAACTTCAATACCCTCCCCTCAAGACCGGAGATTTTGTTGAGAGTATTATGAGAATGGGCTACAGGCCCATGTCAAGAGAAGCCCAGCTGGCGGGTTTTCTGACATATTAGCTTCGACGCTTCATCGTACCCGGAGCAAGCGCCATGGATCGCTTCCACCGCGGAGTGCTTTTTGCTGCTGTCCGGTTAGTCTTCGGCTACCGGATGGATCTGCTGTCGGCGATGACCTGTAGAGTGAACGCAGGTCTTCGTCTTTATGTAGAATCCATGCTCAAATGGAAGGGTGAGAAGGAGAACTTCCCTCGACTGGAGTTGCCTTACACCTATTTGTTCGTATGGTTGCTTCTATACCATCCGTCATTGATGAACCCCGACATGGGAGCAGTCGGCGGTATCTATCTGCGGAGATTCTCTCGGAGCAAGTGGATATACACTAGTCTGAATGATTGCAGACGTGCCTTGAACCTTGGGAAGGGATAAAATTTTTACTGCATTGTCCCTCCAACCGGCTATGAACATATGTCGACAAATCTAGTTGACCTTGGGAGGCAGCCGTTGGGTCGGGCAGCATTTCATTGGCTGAGGACGATCAGGCCGTTGCACCTGGTGTATAGATTTGAAGATGAGTGTTTCTTGGAACCATATCTGCCAAGCTGCTTCGCTCGTCAATTTGGTTACGACCAGTTCCACGTAGGCAATGCTATAACTTGCCTACAAGAAAAGGGGTATCTGATTGATGGTGCCAGAGCATGGGCCTATTACAACGCTCGAGACACAAGGACAGAGCATGGGCCTATTACCTTACATATTCACTTTTTTACACTGCTGCAAATACATTCGCCGAGAACTTCAATCTTGTAGATAGCTTCGCGACGGCGACGCGTTTGAAGAAAGGAGCAACTGCTATGCTAGCTCCAGGAAATGATGAGCAACATGAGCCAGTGGATGATCCCTTGGAAGCCTCAAGGGAGGCTAACTTTCCTGAGGAGGTTAATGAACCACTGTGGGTTTCTTTAAAAGTGGCAATTCTCCAACCAATGAGAAAAAGAGAAGGATTTATGAACCTTCTTCTCCGGTTGCAAAGAACAAACTTATCTTAGACCCATCAGAGAAGGTCACCACCAGGTCACAGTCTCGACAACTGGCCGAGTCGACCCGAGAAGAAGCGACCACACCGACCTCTCTTCCAAGGCAGGTCGATGTAGTAGATGTGGAGAGTCCCGAAAGACCTCTTCATAGAAAGAAACTGGCCTCTAGAAGAAGAAAGAGGGTGATCACCCCTCCGAGACAAATCTTGTCTTCGGTGGTAGCCAGTGCTGTAGCCGGAATAACCATGTCATCCCCTACACCTGCCTCCGAGCCTAGGCAGAAGACTCCTTCCCCAGAGCCAAGGGATGAGGTTGAACAGAGGAATGAAGCTGAGCTAGGGGCTGAAGCTGAGCTGAGAGATGAAACTGGGCAAAGGGATGATGAAATTTTGAGATCTCCTTCTCTTGCAGTAAGAACTACCCAGATTCCTGCTACACCAGGAGGGCTCCGTGAAGAAGAAGATCATCTAATGATTGAAACTCTAAATGATTGCAACTTCGGTCTGCAAGACGATGTCGATCAAGCTGCTGCCTCAACTGCCAGCGAGGAAGCTCCAGAGGATAGCATAAGCAATAAAGATACATCGACAGAAGATGTTGATGATACATTAAATCCCGAAGAAGGCACTGATGTTCATATGTCTCCCGAAGCCGTAGATGACACGCTACATCCTGAAGCGGATGTGGAGGTGTACGTGTCTCCGGAAAGGAATACGGATGTAGAAGTAGCACCTGTTGAAACTACTTCTGCTGATCCAAAAGGTATTAAATGATTTTATCTACCTTCTTTTCATAGATTCAAATAGCTGACATCTATATATTTTTATCCATGCAGAACTTGAATCTTCCCCGGTTCCTCCCGTGTGCACAGACATAGTGCCAGTAACGGCTATCGCTAGCGGTAGCCGACATTTCTCGGGTAGTTCTGAGGCCGGAAGTTGCCAGGCAGTAATGTCTGAAGCTACCTCTGCTAGACTGGAATTTGTACCAACAGATGAAAGGCTTGTTGCTGGGGCAAGTCATGGTAAGATTGCCTTTGATCTTTTGATCCTTTTCAATTAGTTGCTAATGACAACAACAATCAATGATATGGTTCATTTGATTTTGCAGAAGAGCATCTGGGAGGAGCAGCTAGCTCTACGATGGCTCCTCTGGCTAAAGAGCCGTCTACTCAAAAAGAAGAAATCGGACGTCTGTCTTCACAGACACCTGCTGCTGCTTCTACATCTATGGGAGTAGCTGCTACCCCGGGTGCTCTGGCTACCAACTATTTTATCATCAGCTCTTTCAGCAACCTTTTCTTTAAGTCTTTGAAACCCTTAGTAGATAGGGTGATAGAAAAAGAAGAGGCTAGTTTCTCCACCGTCAGAGATCCAACCTCCTATTTGATCAATGCCATCCGTCATCAAGGCGACGAAGCTCAGGCTGTTTTTCTCGAACATGTACTAGATGAGCTAGAGGCATCGGTCAAAATTTACAAAGAGCTGAATAAGGAAGAAATGGAGCCCTTGGTGCAGGCTGAATTTGAAAAGATGTCTCAAGAGGCTGCGGTTGAGAAAGTTAATTTCCAAATTCTCTTGGATGCTTTCACTAACAAGTCTGCTGAGTATAATGCCCAAGTGAAAACAGTGGCATCTGTTGCTGACGAGAAGAAGAGGAAGGTTGCTGAGCTGCAATCAGAATCTGCCCGTCTTAAAGAAGAGCTGAGACTTGTCCAACTTTTTCTGGAGGACGAGGCCACTCAACACCAGACTGCAGTTCAACAGCTGAATGCTCTGACTCTGGAAAAGGATGAGTATGTCGTAACTCATCAAGAAAAAATCTCTCGCAGAATAGTAACCATGCCATCTTTTGACGACAAGTCTAGGATGGAGGAAGCTAGGAAGCGGATGATGGAATCTCGTGAGGAGCGGCTGCAATCTTTGAAGCAGCAGATGACCAACTTAATGACTCCGCCAGCAAAATAAGAAAGACTTTTGTACTTTCAGTCTTTTTGTAATATGTCATGTTGTAATGTCTTTCAATCTTTTGATCAATAAAAGACATTTTCTTGGTGGCTCTATTATTTTTTGCATATCTTATTAAGATATAAACAATAGCGATATAAAATATATTCAGAGGTGCAAGACATGATATATTTCTTGATTTTGGAAAATAATTATATTCAATTATATCTGCTCAGAGGTAATATGGACGTGGCAAATATAGTTTATTGAATATCATTATTTCAAATAGATAACTTAATCAAAGATGATAAGTTGCTGATATGAACGAAATAGATGATTCGTCAAAATATGTGAATAAACGAAATGAATCGTCGGGATGAACGGATGGACCGTCAAATGAATTAAATGAACGGAGGAACCGTCAAATGAATTAAATGAACGGATGAACCGTCAAATGAATGTGATGAACGGGTGAACCGTCAGATAAATGTGATGAACGGGTAAATCGTCAGATAAATGTAATGAACGGACGAACCGTCATATAAATGTAATGAACGGACGAACCGTCAGATGATGAACGGGCGAACCGTCAGATGATGAACGGGCGAACCGTCAGATGGATGTGTGAACGGGTAAACTGTCGGATGAATGAATATAATGAACGGACGAACCGTCAAAGGGATATGATGAATGGACGAACCGTCAGATGAATGTAACGAACGGACGAACCGTCAGATGATGAACGGGCGAACCATCGGATGGATTAAATGAAGTTTCGTTGTCGTATGAATCTCTGTCTATAAATAGAACAGAAAATCAGAAAGGATGGTCACTTTCACTTTTCAACATAAAGATGTCGTCTGGAGATGCATCCAAGAAGGCTGAGATCGCCTCGAAGGTTAAAGTGGGTACTGAGGAACATCCAGTCGCACCGGCTCAACCAAAGCAGATAGCAGCGGACAAAGGTTCGTCTGCCCCCAAACCGCCAAAGGACATCGTGGACTTCCTTCTTGAACCAGGGAAGACTAAAGAAGAAGAAGCCATGAGGATGGCTGCTTGCAAGTTCCTGGTGGGTTCCAGCAAGAATGTTCTCGACTCTTTTGCTGATCATGTCTTCAATAAGGACGGCAGTGGCCCGCGTCCCAATTTTGAGAAGGATGATAGTGACCTTCCTTGATATTATGTACTATCATTCATGATGAAAATAAAATTGAATTTTATTGAACTTGTCTGATGATTACAAGCAATGTCTTTTACATTTATACATAATACTTTTTGAGGAACTTGCCATTGATAGGCATTATTGCAACTCGATCGTCTAGCTCTGTGAGTTGATAGGCTCCATTTGAGAAAACTTTGCTCACGATATATGGCCCTTCCTACTTCGCATCGAACTTGCCCTTGCTCGAGTGAGTCATAGTCATAGGACGTCTGACGGGTAGAACAAGCTCTCCTTTCTGAATGGCTCTGACCTTAACTTTGCGGTTGAAAGTCTTCGAGATGCGGGTTTGGTATAACTCAATATGCTGTTGAGCCATTAACCGCTTCTCATCGAGCGCTTCTAATTCTTGAAGTCGGAGAAGATCGTTGTTCTCTGTCGTGAGTTCGTTGGTGATGGCAATCCTCAAAGAGGAATTTGGAGTTCCAGGGGTAGAACTGTTTCACAGCCGTATACTAAAGAAAAAGGGTGTACAGCCTGTAGGGTTACGGACTGTAGTACGGTAGGCCCAAAAACATTTCCCAAGATTTTCACTCCAGTTTCATTTGTTAGTAGACACAAACTTCTTGAGGAGCTTGATGATAGTCTTGTTAAAAGCTTCAGCTAAGCCATTAGCAGCAGGATTGTAGGCTGTCGAAGCGACATTATCAATCCGATGATCGTCACAGAACCTTGTAAACTTTTGGCTGATGAACTGCGGTCCGTTATCGTAGATGATTCGTCGAGGTACACCAAATCTATAGATGACATGGTGTTTAACGAAGTTGATGACGCTGTTGGTCTTAACTTCAGCCAATGGTATAGCTTCAGCCCATTTGGAGAAATAGTCGGTTATTGCCAGTATGAACCGATATCCTCTAGAAGAAGGAGGATTGATGGGACCGATGATGTCCATGTCCCAAGCTTCAAAAGGCCAGGAAGCAGCAGTCGGATGAAGGAATTCTGACGGTTGATGAATAAAATCTGCGTGGATTTGACAAGCTCGACATTTCCTTGCATATTCGATGGCATCAGATACCATAGAGGGCCAGTAGTAACCCATACGTCGGATGCGATCCTGCAGTTTAGGATCGGGTTGATGTGATCCGCAGACACCGTCGTAAGCTTCACACAATACTTGCTTTGCTTCATCACCAGCAAGACAGCGTAAGAGTAAGCCGTCATAAGTTCGCCGGTAGAGAGTTTTGGTGGTCTGATTATAGTAGAATCGCAGAGACCGCCGACGAATACTCGTAGCCTCCTTGGGATCTTCAGGGAGTATGTCATGGACCACGAAATCGATGAAGGGAGTTCTCTAATCTTTATTGATAACATTGACTTCAATAAGATTACTGAACTCAATATTATGATTGTTTTCTATACAGAACAATTCTCGATTAGAGATAACCACCACCTGCTGTCTTTTGATAGGAATAGCTAAGACTGCTGCAAGATTAGCCAAAGCGTCAGCTTCAGTATTGCAAGCTCGTCGAACGTATTCGATGAAGAAGGCTTTGAATGATGTAGCCATGTTGATTGCCGCTTCAAAGTAAGGCACTAGATCTTGATGGCAAACTTCATAAGTTCCTCTAACCTGGTTAACAACCAACTTAGAGTCACCATAGACTTCAAGATACTCGACGTCCAGTTGTTTGGCTAGCTGAAGGCCAATGAGTAGAGCATTGTATTCTGCCACATTGTTGGAGAAGGTTCATCTAAGGAGTAGGCTCTTTGGATAGCTGACCCGTCTGGAGAAACAAGGACAACTCCAACTCCTGCGACAATGGCACCATTGGGTCCAATCCTGGATGCACCATCAAAGAATAGACGCCAAGTAGAAAATTCTTCGGAGATTGTATTAGATTCCAAAGTCTCATCTGGAATTTCATCATAGAGTTTGGATGTCTCTGGAACAGGATGAGCTGCTAAGAAATCCGCCAGTGCTTGACCTTTGACAGACTTTTGAGGAACATATACCATGTCATATTAGGCTAGCAGAACGGCCCATGTAGCCAGCCGAGAATTAAGTTTACTAGGCTTCTTCATCAATACCCGAAGATGATTAATTCGGGATATGACGTGAATAGTTTGGCCAATGATGTAATGCCGAGTCTTCTGAACAGCAAAAATAAGAGCTAGGCATTCTTTTTCGACCGGACTATAACGGTGTTCGGTACAAATCATAGTACAACTGAGGTAGTAGATGGCTTGTTCGTGGCCTTCTTTGTTCTTTTGGGAAAGTAAAGCACCCTATGAATGATCCATAGCACGGACATACATTAAGAATGGTATGCCAGAGATTGGTGGCACCAAGACTGGTGGATTCATGAGATATTGCTTTATGTCATCAAATGCTCGTTGACATTCTTCGGTCCAAACGAAAGATACACCCTTCTTCATTAGTTGAGTAAATGGTCTGCAACGTCCAGACAGATTCAAAATGAATCTCCTGATGTACGCAAGTCGACCTTGGAATCCTTGTAGCTCTTTTAGGTTGCGTGGAGGACGCATCTCTTGAATGGCTTTGATCTTCTCGGGATCCACGTGTATACCCTTAGAGGCAATGATGAAGCCGAGAAATTTGCCACTAGAGACACCCAAGAATGACTTGGTGGGATTCATTTTGAGTTGGTGTTGGCGCATGAGATTGAAGATAGTTCTTAAGTCTTGGATGTGATCTTCCTTTAAACGACTTTTGACAACAATATCGTCGACGTAGCATTCGACAGTCTTGCGCAGATGATCTCGAAATATGGTACTCATAGCTCGTTGGTATGTTGCACCAGCGTTCTTGAGACCAAATGGCATTACAGTATAGCAGTAGACTCTACGAGGAGTACGGAAAAAAGTGTGTTTTTCATTTTTAGGATTCATCCGAATCTGATTGTATCCGGAGAATCCGTCTATGAAAGATATTTTTTCGAACCCACAGGTGTTGTCAATCATGACGTCTGTGATAGGGAGAGGAAATTTATCTTTTGGACATGCTTCATTTAGATCCCGAAAGTCGATGCAGACTCGAACTTTACCGGTTTTTTTTAGAACTGGGACGATATTGGCTACCCAATCAGGATGCTATTCTTCCCGAATAAAGCCACAAGCGATGAGGTTCTTGACTTCATCATCGATGACATCCATCATTTCTGGCTTGAAGTGCCGTTGTTGCTGTTTGACCGGTTTTGCATTCGACAAGATGTTCAATTTGTGAGTAGCAACTTTAGGATCTAGACCTGGCATGTCTTCATAGCTCCAGGCAAAGACATCAATGTATTCTTGAATAAGAAGAATTAATTCTTGCTTATCTGCCTCTGGGAGGTTCTTGCTGATGAATATTAGACGAGGTGACCCGCTCTCTCCTACATCAATTTGAACTAATTGATCTTCGGTAGGAGGTTCTCTTTGTTCGAACCAGAGTTTCCATTGGGTATCCATTCGTTGAGCCTAAGGATCTATTTTGGGACTTTCTTCAACATCCTCGTCATAGCCTTCTGGAAGTTCGACGGAGACCATGTTAGAAGATACAGTCAATCGATGAACTTGACCGATGCTGGTGTCAGAATCCCATAATCTGGAATCAGAAGAGTTGGAGCGCTCTTCACTATCGGATTCAGAGGCTGCTAGGGATAATACCGGAGGTGAAGCATATCTGAGACCTCTCTTGGTCCTGCTATAGTACATCTCTGACTTTCCTTTCGGCACAGCCGTACGGATAGGAGTTTTTCTACCCTTACCGTAGTTGAGGCCACTCTTGAAGTCATAACCCATCTTTCGGATGATGTCTTTTGATTGTTGACTGTAGCGACGGAGTTGAAGATGCCCTGTATCGCTATTTTTGCTATCATCCGTATAGCTGAATTGTTGTTCTGGTCTTTTACTAAAAAGTATAGGACTCTCGCCTTTCTTGCGAGCGGGAAAAATACGATGTGAATCATTTGGATGTTCGAGCAAGACTTCTGTTTGAAAAGATTGCACAACTCCCATTGTAAATGACTGAAAGCTATCTAACATATCCAAATAGTACTTAGCATGATAAATGACATAAGTATACTGGAAAGTAGATGCCTTTTCATTGATTTGTATATTTGTATTTACAGCAGGACCTTTAGCCTTAGCAGCCTTGGTCAGATTGATTACAAGAGAAGAAGAAGAAGCACGTGGAGGAGGATTGGCCTTGTTACGACGGAGGTCGATAACAAGCGGCTCAGAGGAGGTGAGCTGCCTTTTATCCTTGTTATGAGATAAATCAATAACAAGTGGCTCGGAAGAGGTGAGCTCCCTTTTTTTCTTTTTATGACGTCAGTCTATAACAAGTGTCTCAGAAGAGGTGAGCTCCCTTTGATCCTGATCATCATCAGTTGGCTGCTTCTGGACTGGCAAGTGAATAGCCAGTGGCTTGGAGGACTGAGGACGAGAAACACGTCCTTTGACAGGTATAATGAGGTTGTCATTAGGCACTGCTTCTTGTTCTTCTTCAGTGTCTAGAGACAGCACTACCTTCATAAATTCATCCTTGTACATACGAGCATCGTTGCAGTATGCTTCGACGCCTTTGAAAGGATAGAGATCAGCAACCTCCTTTTGAACCTCTCCATTGTCATCGACATATTTAAAACATTGATGGAGAGTCGAAGGAACAATGTTATGCTCATGCAGGAATGGTCTCTCCAACAGAGCATTATAAGAACAACCATGCTTGTCAATGATGTAGAAGGTCACCTTTGTACGAAGATTGCCTATTTGGAGTTTTAGGCGAATCTTGCCCAGAGGCTCACTCCTTCCCTGATTGAACCCGAGGATGGTGGTGATTGTATTGGAAAGACTATGCACCAGGATCTTCAATGCATCCAACATTGTCTTCGGCATGATACTGAGAGCAGACCCTGGATCTATCAGAATACGATCGACTTTTATCGAGTCGACATATCCTGTATAGTAGAGAGGACGATCATGCCTATTGTCTTCCATTAGCATGTCATCCTGTGTGAAAGTTATGTTTGGAATTAACTCCAACACACTATGACAATGGAGGCAAGCGACTGGCTCTGCTTTCGGCTTCTTTAGCAGGGCTAGACAGGTTTCTGCATGCATGAGAGCCTCACTCAGAGTTTCCCGAGTCTCTTTGGAGAGGCGCAAGAGCTCGAAGATTGACAGTCGGGCCGATGTATTGGCTAACTGAGCCAAGATATCAAAGTTGTAAGGCTTTTCAAGTCCGGAAGGAGATGACTTCTTCAAAGGTTTGTCGAAGCGGACTTGTTGTTTGCCTTTGTCAGTGATCGTCGACTTGGAAGGGGTAGATTCTACAACCGGTGAGGATACAGTAGGGATGTCCTCAGTGGAAGCAGACTGCACTGGAGCAGGCTCAAAAGAAGAAGCAGGATTCTCTTGAGCTTCGGGGTAATCCTTTAGATAGGCTTTCCCTGATCTGGTGCTTCCTCGTCAACAATGGGGTCAAAAGACACCATATTGCAAGTATTTGTCTTGCTCTTGGAGCGGTCTTTCTTCTTGGAGGAAGAGGGAAGTTCGAACTCTGAAGCAAGATCCGGATGAATCCACATATTCTCGTCATTGTCAAGAGACAAGGGGACGAGACCTTCACTTCGTGGAGGAGGGAGATTCTCGATCTCAAGAGTAACTTTGGGGATAGGAATGACACCATGCTGTACCATCTGCGGTGGGAAGTCATCGAATTGAACTGAGACCATATTTGCGGTAACAGTCTTCTCGTCTTGCTGCAGAGTGACAACATCAGGGTTGACCAGCTCTTGAATTTTGCCTTTGAGCACATAACATGCTCGAGTGGGATGCCCAATGAACCTGTGATAGACACAGTACTTAGGATGATCAGTCTTGCCGACTTCATCAGGCTTCTTCGGATCTAAGAGCTGGAGCTTATTGCTTTTGATCAAGCAATCAAAGATGCTCACTGTGTCATTCTCATCAAAAGAGTACTCTACTTTTGGACGAGGTTCCCTTGGTGGAGGTGCTGAAGGAGTAGAAGTGGACGTAGGGAGAGCTACGTTGACCGCCAGAGATTCTTTGTTCTTATTCGTCAAGTTGATATTCAAAGTTTCTTTTCTCTTGCGGTTGTTCTGGCGATTACCACCACCCGATATCTGGTGTTCATCCCGGTCGGGATTAGATATTTGTACCCTTAGCTGCTTGAATTTATCAGCGCTAACTTCAGCTGCTTTAGCATTGACAATGAAGGATGGCCAATCTTGGAACTTAGTTGACCCCGTCCACATGCTGATGACAGACAAAAGATTTGCCTTGCAGGTGTCTATGGTGACAGCGGCCGGAGTTCCAGAAGGCATTTTCAAAACTTCCAGGCGGAACTTTTCAATGAAACTCTCAGTAGTTTCATTGTGTCTTTGTTTGATTTTATTGAGGGCTGACATGGTCATGTCATTAATCCCCTCATAAAATCGTTCCAAGAAGATTTTTTCAGACCTGAGAAGGAGGTGATACAACCATCGGACAAGCTTCTGTACCAATCGTATGCTACGCCAGCTAAACAGCTAACGAATACTCTGGTAAGAAGAACGTCATTTGGTTGAATTTGGACAGTCATAACCTCAAAGTGGTTAATGAACTGACTGGGAGAAGTGCTGCCATCAAACAGCAAGATTGTTGGGATTTTGTACTTAGGAGGAAATAGGACTTCCTTCCATTCAACTGGGTAGGGTTGTTTGATCCCCAACCTCTGTAAGTTGTCCTTCTCTTTGAAGGCCTCGAACTGAGTGCGCAGGAGTTTGACAGCTTCATTGGCATCTTCCACTGACGTAGAAGGAGCAGGCTGAGTCACAGTGTTAGGAGGAGGAACAGCGTGGTAGGCACTACCCCCAGCACCTAACTGACTGGGTGTAGATTGGATCTGTACAGTAGGTACTTGAGGAGATGCTACCCCCAGTCCTACATTGACAGGCACCGACGATGCTATAATTTCAGAATTTGCAGGAGGTACGGTCGGTGGTACCGTATGCTGGGCCACGATAATAGAATGCATACTTGCAACCATCTCGGCCATAGTCTTCAACTTGTCTTCTAGCTTAGCTATTCGTTGTTCTTGACTAGCTGAACTGGAAGTATCGGGATCTTCAGTGACAACATAAGCTGTCACTTCTCTAGGTACAGTGGAGGACACTGTCTGCTCTGAACTTTCACTGTATGTATCGTAGTCGGAGAAAGAATCATCTCCTGAATGAGAAAGAGGGAGATGACCAGAAAGATCTTGAAGATTCCTTTGACCGATTGTATCTCGGCTTCGGGATCGGGTATGTCGGAATATTCCTTCAGAAGTTTCTTGGAGTAGATCCAAATACTACTGGCTTGGCTTGCGAGGATTGCCGTGCTTGGAGCACTTTCTACCCCCAGTGTCTCTGGAAGTCATGTTGACAGAAGCGTACAAAACTTCGTCTTCATCTTCTGACATAGATTCAGAATTTGAAAAGTTCAAACAATCGAAGACAGATCGTCTTGTTGTTTGACAACAACACTTGAAGACCACTTTGTGATTATAATGGTGTCCAAGTGGTTGCACTGGAGATGTTGAGATGTTGTCCCATTTTTGCTTGAGATATTCTCGGAGATCGGGAACAACAACGGGACGAGAAGAAGTTCGAGGGATGTGTTCTTTGACAATATTCGAAACATGGTTCTGGTTCTTCAAATGTTTTGTCCCATGAGTGTACAGGGAAGTACTCATTTCATTGGCATAGGTGTCCGAATTTTTGATCCTGGAAGTTTGCTTCTGATGCTGGTTGGTCTTCGGCATTGGCTGTTTACGTTTCACCGAAGCTGGTCGATTGAGATAAGTTCTTAGATCAGCAAACTCACCCCCAGGGGTTTCTGTCTGAGACACTAGCAGTTTTCCCTGTCTTGAACGGGATATCTTGAGAGTTGGGAGATCTTGGAACTCTGCTACCGGAGTAGGCAGAATACCTCTCTGATCAGTACACTTCTCTTTGGCAATGAAGGAAGAAGAACCCTTATTGGAAAGAGTTTTTGTACTGATTAGTGCCGAGGCACATTCAGATTGATCATCTACGGTAAAAACCGAGGAAGACTGAGAAAAGACCAAAGGGCCTTTTCCTTTGTTTTGTGAAGAAGGGTTAGCTAAAGAGCGTTTTCCTCTGTTGTCTTCCAAGTCGTGGGACGAGAAAGTTTGAGAAAAGACCAACGGGCCTTTTTCTTTATTCCGGGAAGGAGGAGGAATAGCCAAAAGACTACCCCCAGTGGATTGCGCAGGAGCAACAGGGTGCTTGAGAAGAGGAGGAAAGCTTTTTCCCTTGCTGTGAGAAGAGGAGAGATTAGCAAAAGGGCTGTCTCTCTTAGACTGCGCTGGCACAGTTTGTGCATGGACTGAAGTGGTTGTTGGCGTACTGGCAGCTTGCGCATGAGTAACTCTGGCAGAAGGTCTTCTGGCCACAGTCTCAGCAACTTTCGCAGCATGAGTTTTGATGCCAGAGTGCTTGAGTTGCACTCTGGTTGCTGGAGTTGTGGATTGCGCAGACAGAGTTACAGCCAACTGTGCCAGAGGAATAGGAGTCTTGAACTTTGACAGAGCAGCATATGAAGTAGTTTGTGCACTGTCAAGGGAAGCAGCATACTACACATGGGCAGTAGCAACAGACTGCGCAGCAGAGACAGCAGTCTTGGGAACAGAGGCAGTAGACTGCGCAGCAGGCTGAGCAGCAGAAGTAGTGGACTTCGCAACAGTCTTGGGGACCCACACTTGGTGAACTTTGCTCGTGGCAAAAGTTGTTGCAGTGCGAGAGGTGGTCCTGGAGTTGATCATCGCCTCGTAGGCCTTCTGGTTGACCTTTACAACCAGCGTCTTTTACGTCTTTCTGATAGACGCAACGTCACATTGAGTTGTCACTTCCTCGTCGGAGGAGAAAGTCGTCCCCAGCAGAGTCGCCATTTTGTTTGCAAAAACAAAAGTTGATCTTTATTTCAACAAACTTTGTAAGAAGATTACAAGAATTCTGGAAAAGTACAACTATAGGAATCCGATCTGAAGACGATCGCTTTATCCCTTGGACGATGTGAACTTTAAAGACGGTAGCCTCTGAGGATTGCAGCAGCACTTTGGCAAGAACTCCTGATCTCTGGTGATGATTTCTGATGTATATGTATGATTCCCCCTAGGAAGGACTTGAAACTCTATTTATAGAGTTCTAGAAATAACTACTTTTTAGTTATTCTGGATTGCGCAAGATGGATTGCGCATGCATTGGACCGCACAGACATCAGACTGCGCTGGCAGTTATTTGATAGTGGGCCAACTATATTGGACACATGGCATTATTTGATTGAAATGCGTATGATCGTGTACAGACGGTTACCACATAATGAGTCATTGATGGCATGAAGGCCGCGTGTACTTTGTCATTTGCCTTGATAGAGTGCGCCACCTGAATTGCGCTGGCTTCAAATTGTGCTGGGATGGACCGCGCTGTAAAGAGTCTGGCCAATTGCGCTGCATGTACAGCTGTCCTCGAGCGCTGTGCTGCACGATAAACGAACAGTTTCCTCGTTCTCCGTGCTGTCAGTTGTCAGAAGATCTGATTCTCTGTCAGATAATGATGACGGGGCCACGCCAGCTTGCGCACTTGGATGAGTACGCAGTTCATCCTGCGCAATCGAGTTGTTGCGCAATCTGTCTCCTGCGTAGTTCACTTGAACGATGCCCAATTTGATTTTTATGACTTCTTTGATGGGTGCAACTTGATTTTTAGGACCTACAAGCGTCTTCTCACAGAAGCAGCTTCCTTCGAATCGCCAAGGAGGATCCCATAGATTGCGTAGTTTATGAACAGAATCGCCAATCCCTAACATCAATATTAGTGTCTGCCTGCAAGGAGTAGTTCACATACATGCATAACTTGTTCTTGGGGGGTACTAATTCTCAACCGATCACTGTGATGAAAAGTTGTATCCCGTCGAGGGTTGCAAAAGAAGTGGTGAGGGCAGCGATAGACTCGTTCTCTAGATTCTGCAGCCGAGGTACGTGTGCTGCAAAGAACCCTGTAAAGGTGGAAATTATGTCGACCACAACCTGGTGGTAGGTGAAAACCCCCTAAAATTTTACTATGATTTTTTATTTTTCATAATTAATTTATTTTGGTATTGTACGATGAGTATGAATTCGTATTTAAAAAGTATTATATTTTATACCAAAAAGTTTATTATTGTTTTTTTATTAGATATAGAAAATAGATACTTTGTTTCAATATAGTACAAGTAAATATTTTTATGCGTCACCCAAGATTTTCAAAACTTTCATTTATTTTTAAAGGCTATTTTATTTTATTGTACAAGTCTAAGTAGTAATTTAGAAAATAAATGTTTTCCTTTTTGTAAATAATAATTTAATATTTGTATGTGATGTACATGAAAATAAATTTATGTATATTTTATTTTCTGAAATTATTTATTTGTAGTACTTTTAAATTTATAAAAAGATATGTAAAATTTATTTATTGTGATTAAAATGGGGATTTGATTTTATTGGATAGATTTTAAGTAGTTTTTAAATTAAAGATGAGATTATCTAGTTCCAAATTTGGATTAGATTTTACTAAGCTAGTTTAATTTGATTTAAATTAAATAATGATTTATCTAAAAGGAGTTTAAATTTTTTCTACTCCTTATCCAACTAGGAGTTTTCACCCCCTATATATAAGGAAGCCTTCCTATACTTTTCGTCCACAAATTGTTATCCACAACTATTCTCCACTGCGTTTGTGTGTGCACCGTATCGGTGTCCACTTTTCCTTGTCATTCGTGAAGGTCTCGGGTCCAACCCCTGGTGTCTTTCCACTATATGATATTTGTTTAGATATACAATTTCCAACCCATCCTCGTGTCCGACATGCCGGACACGGCCCCAATACACAAATTTTCCTGGATACGAATTATGACCGAATTTTCTATGTCGGACAACCCCGACACAACAATATCGAGGAAGAAAACCCTAAACCTAAACTGTTCTTGGCCACCTGCACCACTCCTCGACGGAACCCTCCCCGACAGAACCTTGTCAAACCACCGCCAAGTGGAACCCAGCCACCAGCTACCCCTGTTCCAAGCTGCCCACCACCGTCACTACCACCAACAACCCCATCCACCTCAGCAAGCCAACACACCGTTCCTTATCACCATCATCAACACCACTACCTGAACCAAAACTTTACTCCAGCCTCACATCTGCACTCTCGGCCACCCGTTAACCTAGCATAGCCACACCAGTAAACCACCAACACTAACTAGAAGAAAAGAAAAAGGGGGAACCCTAATCTTGCCAATCGGCAGCCTTATCTCCCGCTCATCGTCGACTCCTCTGTGCGCTGACAACCTAGTATCCGCGAACAACGCTTAATCCGAAGTCTAGCACCCGATACACCGCCACCCTCCACCGGAGCCCACCGCGCCAGCAAGTTGGACTGAATCTGCGTGGGGATGAACCTCGTCGTCCGCTCGTGTCCCCAGCCCTGGCTTTGTTCTCCGCTGATGACACAAAGGTGAGCCTCGACTTTCCTCCGTTCTCTGTCACGTCCTTCCCTCTCTCGAGCTATCGCCACCGCCGGTAAGAGACTCATCACTCGCTCTTCTCCCTTCCTCTCTGCTCGTCCCACTTTCTTCAGCTTCTCTCACTCTCTCACCCTCTCTTCGCCCCTCTGCTCTCGTCTCCCCCTCTCCTTCATCCCTTCGACTTCTTCCTTTGATATTTTTCCTTTTTGTTGTCTTCTCTCACTCGAGAGAAGCCGGATATTTTGCTCTAGTCTTCTCTCCTAAGAGAGAAGCGAACGGCAGTGCTGAATTATTAATTTTATTGTTATTAAAATTATTATTATTATTATTATTATTATTATTATTATTATTACCTTAAGTAGTATATATTAAGGTATATACATACTAGTATAGTTAGGTACCTATATATAGATGTATAAATATATTAGTATAGTATTATAGTATATATTATTAGTTTTATTTTTATAATTCTAAATTTTGGTTTGTAAATATTTATATATATTTTTCTAGTATTTTTATGTAATGAAATAAGTTATTGGGGCTTGACCCTATACGTATTTTCAAACTAGTTTTCAAAAGCCAAATTATATTATTATATATTTTATGGTATTTTAAACTAAGATTTCGACCTAAAATATGTTTATGTTATTTTTATAAAGTATTAAATATGGTTGTAATATTTTCTTCATAAATAAAATATAGTTTTGATATAAAAACAATTTTTCATGACTTCAAGTATCTAAACTATTTTACTAAATATAGTTTTCAAAATATAATAAATATTTTCCAAATAGTTATATATTTATACATAAATCTTTTTGATTATCAAATCTTGTGGCTAGTCATATTCCCCATTTTCTTACGATTTGGGCTTACTCCGTATCGTTCCTAGCTAAATAGACTGTTCTTGACCCAATGGAACTATCTGTGCTATCATCGGTGGCAACCTTGTGATGTTGTTACACCAAAGTCAAATCTATGCCATCATGATCATCGAACCACACTAGGCAAGATACCTTATCATATTTACTACTTATATTATTTGCATCTTTACTGTTTAGTTACTGCATGTTTACTGTTCATCTACTTCTTGTTTCTCCAGTTGCGTCACTGTTACTGTTTATGGTTTCCTTGACTCTGCTTCCAAGTATACATGATGCAATGTTAGTCATATTTTCATACTTGTCTTTAAACTGTGCATATGAACCTAGAGTTAAGGGACTACCACAAGTTTAAAGCATTTTCATAAACTTTGACAAAGATGTGATACGTGGTGTGTGTGAGTTGTGAGTAGCATATAGACTTTGCACTTGCGTATTGGCTGATCACCGGTATGTATGGGACATGCGTTAGGTCTAACTGCTAAATAGATTTATGTCAGGATAATTGGCAGTTAGTAGAGGTACATAGTCATGGATACGACTTAGATAGAAACATAGGGTAGGGAGAATAGTTCCTTGACATATGGGCCAAGTATGTACTATCCATTATAGCATGTGACCTTTGCCGAAGATGTAGGTACTGATACCCTATTGACTGATTCCCTCTCACGTTCACAAAACATTATAGATGTAGGCCCCTGGTGCCCAATTGGGGACTATGTCGATCCCACTGTAGCTAGAGTGTCCATATGCTAAAGCTTTGTTTTTAACAATATAAACACAGTAGAATGGTTAAGTGACCTTTGTATGTCTTGTCACACTCTGTTCAAATTATGGTATGAGACAATGTCACATAACGGAATAGTGTACCCCTTGTCTTTGTTTGGTTATAGGAGTAGTCCACCGTTATGTTGATAGGAAACTGGACCTTGTTATGATCTGATATTTTACTTCTACTTGCGACTTGTGAAGATGGCTTGGTCTTAGATCGACCTTTTATACTTTTAAAAAATTCTTTCCTTTGTATTTTTTCTTCTCATTTAAAATTGTTAGTAATGGATTTGTCTCCACCCAACGACTTGTACAAATGAAAATTTATATTTGATTCTATAAAAGCTTTATTCTTTATTTTGTGGATGAGATTTAGTGAGTCATGATTATACTGCATTTACAGCTTACGTATATTTATTATATGACTGGCATATCAACGTACCTAGTCCTACGTATTTTGGAACTGGGGCATTACATATTTTTGTGGTGGCCTATGCAGGTCAACGAACAAATTGTTTTGTTACATAACTGTACGAAGCAAGCCTGCATATAGGATTAGAGTTTAGGATCTCATCTACATGCTTGATCTCCTTCCTTGATTCCATTTTTCGAGCTCTCCTTTGACTGCTTTGACTTGCATCTTGCTTGATTCCTTTCGTGAATCTTCTTTCTAGTGCTTAATAGAGGTTAGGAAAATAACTACACTAGTATATGCCCTAAGGTCAATTAGATGGCTAGAAAGATTACATTGGTGATTAGTATGCATTAGAGGTCCTATTTGAGTTATAAAGGCATTATATACTTCAAAGATCGAGGAACCCTATTTTTCCTAAAGGTATGATCGTGTATAAAGAATTACTAAATTCTAAGTTGGGTAGTAGCGATATTACCAACTTCGAAAGATAGTTATAATTTTATTGTGAGACTGTTAGGTGGTATTCACAAGAGGATTGATAGAATCTATAAAAGATTGGGAAAACAAATTGCTCTTTTGATTTTCAATGATTGTATGACTTATTGGATTTACAGATATACATATTTTGATGGATATGAAATTAATTTGAGAAAAATTTTAAATTTCTTAATTTTTTATTACGGTTGACAAGTTTTGAGTTTGAAGTATGGATTGATGATATAAGAATTTTGGTGAAAAAAAGGAATTTTGATTTGTGATAGGCTAAGGGTTTATCTCAAGGATGATTAAAGATTTTGAAAATTCTAGTTATGATTATGCTCTCTAACGCCCCAGCCCCAAAATATGTAGGACTAAGAGATCGCATACATGCCAGCTACTTATCGAGAGTACTCATGCCTAGCTCGAATACGTATAAGCTGTCTTAAAATAAAATAGATGTTTATAACAACAACCTCCATCTCAATTCACTGAAGATAAACTCTTGTATAAACCAAGTATACTAATGATAGTCAGGCATTAACATATCGGTTCCTATAAGTAACAGAAAAAGATAATATGCAATAAAGTGGACCAGACTCTATTATATTATCTTGAACAAGCTTCTGAAGAAGAAATATGCTTACAAAACTAGGCTATACAGCAACATGGTCAAAGAAAATTAAAATTTAAAATTGGACGAATATGAAAAGGTATTAACTAAATATATAATAGGAATCCTGAAGAAACAGTTATCAACCCTCCATCAAATCTACAAACGAGCTCATCAATCCTGGAGAGATCACCAGGTCCTCAGAGGTACGTAGCAAGATACAAAAAATATGACGAATGTAACAGTATAAATTATGTAAGGAAAATAAGGAAATAGTCGTAAAAGAATCAACTAGATGCAAGGAGACTAAGACATAAGGAATCTAGACATAAGAAACCTAAGCCACTGGCATGCCATACTAGTAGTGGCTAACAGGTCAAATCTATAGAATGTAGTCAAGGCAAGCACTCCCGATCTCTAGTATCTCAATCGTAGTCAAGGCAAGCACTCACAATTGAGATTGTAGCCATTCCTAGTATCAAGGATAAATAATCATATAGATCGTAGTCAAGGTAAGCACTCACAACCTATAGAATGTTCTAAGTGAAGTCTTATGCAAGTCAAGTCAAGTCATGTCAGGGAAGTAGTGTAGGACTAGACAACTATATCACGAGACACCTATGAACACGGAAGCAATATAACAAATAATGAACATATAACATGAATCAAGAATGTGCTTGTAAACTAGAAATATGATAAAGTAACATCAATATAACATTATAGGAAAAAAAACAACACGAAGTAGAGATCATGCATATAAAATATAATGTACAAGTTGGCAAGGTATACTTGCCTGGTGGTAGCACGCAAAACCAACGATATCCAATCACTCAGTAAGCCACAAAAGTCAAACTCCTACAAATATCTTCAGATGTTGAAATAGACATCACCAACGTGTTTGACATAAGAAAAATGTCTTAGTTTGACTATCCATAAGTCCAATTCTGGATACAGGGGCAAAACGGTAATTTTGGGCCAAAATAGTGTCCGCTATTGGATTTGCTTTGCCCCAAAAAATGTGCCAGAACCTAAAGTCGACAAATTATATACCTACGAGTCCAGTTGTTGATACAAACTCAACAACTTGTCTAGATTTAGATTCCGATGAGCCATGCACAAAATTGCCTGTTGAGTCAGATAGCTGGCCCGCCAAAATAGCATTTCGGTCGACCTTCTTAGAATCGGACCAAACTTGGCTCATAGAAATAGAAAAATGATACAAGCCTAGTGGCACAAGTTTTATCGCAAGGTGACGAATGTGCACAATGTAATTGGAGCTTTTGCAAAGGCGTCGAAATGTTGTACCTTGACCATTAAGTCTCGAATTCGTCTCGCACATGCAACCAATTCGAGTTTCGTCAAAGCCCACAGGTTGGCAACATCCGTACGAACCTTTTGATGCTCTCGGTTTGCGACAAATTTGTTCGATTTGTCAGGACGGAACTCGTATCGGTGTTCCTCGGATTTTAGAAAAATGTTTTCTTTGGTTTTTTAACTGAATTTTAACCAAACTTTATTATCAAAATAGTTTATAACTAACATAAAATAATAATTTAATTTCTGGAAAATACTTATAAATATATTTTTATTAATAATAATATTATTTAAATGGTGGAAACTCAAGCATAATAGTCCCATCGATACTACAACATTAATATCACAATTGGCCTACTAGTTAGGTCACGAAGCAACAAATAATTAAATTATTAAATTCTGGAAAAGTTATATAAATTAGTTAAAATAAGGTTTTCAACATTAAACCTTGTACAACAAATAGTTTAGTGGAGATTTATGAAGTATTAGAACTTTTGGACATAAAGAACATAGGATTTTCGTAAATGTTACGGCAAATGTCGAGAATTTTTAAAAATAGTCAATAAACTTAAAACCTAAAAAATATATGTGCTTTGGAAAGATCTCGACATCTAGTTTCCAAATTAAAATATTAGAAGGATCTAGGTAGGCAAAAAACTGCTCGTAATAGATCTCATTGGTTCTGGATACCTTGTTGTAGAATCGACGCCATGAGAAACTGCCTAGAACAGTATAATCCAGCTATCCAAGATTGAAGTAGACGCCTAGAGATAACTTTAGTTCTGGTTTGAGGGTAATCGGATGAGGAAAAGTAGATGAAACCTAGTCTACAAGTCGACTAACCTGCTGTGATGAATTCAGCACAAGTTCGGTCGACTTCGGGTGCCTTCCATGCCTCGTATCGACTAAATTAGGGGCTGAGGTTCCTCGAAAAGGAACCAAGGTATTAGGAAAAGGTCTTGGGAAGGCGTTTGAGGTGGTAGAAGGGTTGGAGGTGGTCGGGAAGATGGATTTCTGGTGGTTGGAATAAAAAGTGCAGAAATTGAAAAGAAATAGGAGGGCGCTTTGTTTTCTCTAACTATACATATATAATCCGCACAAAATAAAGGTTTAGGGTTGTGGGATTCATGAGAGAAAAGAATTTTGTTTATATTAGATTTGGTTTAGTGGGATTTGGAGTAGATTTGATGGTTTAAATCAAAGGTGTATCTCAAAGAGATTTGATTGGATCCAAATTAGGAAAATGGTTATAGGATTTGATTTAAATTAGATTTAATTAATGTGGCTGTAACTTAATCCACAAAAATTAATCTAAAATAGGTGTGAGAGGTTAGGGCACCATAAAATAGGCTCTACGAACTCTACTTTGACTAGTTTTCGTTCGGTAGAATTTTTGTGATATATTTGACTCCAATACATGTATATAGTTTCGACTTGTGTGCCATTTGAGAATAAATAGCACATGGAAACTCAATTGAGTGACACAGCATTGGCATGTGCATCATAGACTCAAAATGGACCAAACTATATATTGGGTCAGGTGGTTTTGATTGATGTCGAGTTCCGAACTCACGTTGGAAGTTAGGTCTAGAATAACGATAAATAGTCAAATAACCTAAATTGACCTAAAGTTTTGCAAAGTCAAAAGAATGTTGGAGGACAAGTTTGGATGAGACATGATATATTAAATTGAAGATGGACTTGTCTACTTTAAAACTTATGAAGGACGTATCGAAAGATTGACTCTTCTTGTGCTCCAAAAATCGAAGCTACGGAAAAGTGCATCTATAGTCATAATTAAAATAAAAATCTAATTAGTAAATAGAAATCATATCAAATAAATAAAAAATAATTCCCAAAGATCAGGGTCCTTACAATCTACCTACCTTAAAATAATTTCATCATCGAAATCCAACTACTTAATAATGATAAGAAAGGCGCCTTTCAACCACCGAACAATGATCGGTCTGGTCTTCAAATATTTAAGGGACGTACTGTAAAGAATTACCACTCTATCCTAAAAGAAATAAGTGGCAAGTTAATACTAATTCAACTATCGGTAATTGTAACGCCCCAGTCCCAAAATACGTAGGACCAAGTACGTGAACATGCCAGCTGTACATATACGAAGAATACTCCAATATATGGAATCCTCATATATGCACATAAGCTGTAAATAAAATAATCACAGGCCAGAATAACATATCTAATCTCATCACAGCTCAACATGGAAGATAATAAAGTCCAAATAAATAAAGCAGAGTACCAAAAGATAATCGGGTGAACATACTCACTCCAAACAGCTATGAAAAATAGTCTCACAAGATCGGAGTCCAACCTCCGCAAATAGAAAGAAAAGAGATGTAAAATAATGTCTACAACTGTCTCAGATAAGAAATAGGCTAGAGATCAGTACTGACTGCCTCGTCATCGATGTAAGATAGCTCCAATGCCGCTCCGTACTCCTGTGGAAAATCGTCTAAACTTGGAGAGATAACCAGGTCCTCAGGGGACATAGCAAGATACAATAAAATACCAAGCCATATAAACTGTGATAATATAATAAGAGAAAAAGGTATGCATGCAATCTGGTTGCTGACCATTCTACTGTGAATATGCAGTTGAGATACAATCCTTCGACGCATGAGCCCTGGCTGTAAATGGGATCGGCATAGTTCCCATAAAGGGCACCAGGGGCCTACATCCATAACGCTCAGGAAGCGTCAGAGGCACCATGTGCAAGGGGCTATGTCCATAACGCTCTGGGAAACGTCAGAGGGCGCCTGGAGCCTGCGTCTCCGGAGGAGCGCACAGGTAATCAGGGAAGTGCAAAGAAGCCCATACGTCAGGTATTGTTCTCCCCACTCAATGCCTAGTATCATCATCTCCATGACTGATATGAACCTCTAGTAACCACCAAGTCTTCTAACATGCAATACTATTGGCAGTTACTCCTATCCGTCGTACGCTCCATACGTACCGGTGGCCAGTCGACTACGCAGAAATGTGTCCTACATGTGACTCACATCACGTGATACAGCAAGTGTCAAGGCCGTATGAGATATACCAATACCTCAACATCAATGGGTGGTACTAGACTAAGCCAATGTAAGAGAAATAAATAAGACGAGATAAACGACCGATAGAGTCGCTTGCACCCAAGTGTGACTTGGACGCATAGTTTAAATGTCGAGAAATAAGAATGCTGAAAATAACAACTGAAAATAAGAAATATAATAATCACAGAGTAAGGTGGCAAGGTATCTTGCCTGATGATGCAAAGTGGCAAGTCCAAGTAATCACAATGTCAGCCAAGAAACGTCACAATCTCCAAACAACTCCGGACGCTGAAACAAACATCAAAAATGCACTCGGTGTAAAAGATATACCTAGAAAACGCCTGTCCAAAAGTCAAATTCTAGATCAGGGGCAAAATCATAATTCCGGGTCAAAACGATATCCGCCATTGGACCCGCTTTGCACCGAAACACGTGCCAAAGTCTATGGTCTATAAAGTCATCAAAGTACATGTCTACGAATTCAGTTTGAGGAGAAGAACTCAACGGTATGTCCAATTTTGGATTCGGATGAGCCGTGTACAAAATCGTCCGTTTGAGTGGGTCGCGGACCCGCTAAAAAGGGGTTCCGATTCGACCTTCTCAGAATCGAACCAAACTTGGCATACATGACCAGAATTTCGATTCGGACCTGTTGGCGCAAGTTTCGTCTCGATTCGATGACTTTACACGAAGTTATGGACAAGTTTGTAAATTGCCGATACGGGGGTATCCCGACGGATACGCGTTGATTCCGTCGCGCATACACGACGAAACTGAGTTCCGTCAGTACACACACGTCCGCAATGTCCATAACCACCTTTCGATGCGTATAGCACGCGACCACGTCGCCCGGTTTGTCGGTGCGTACGTCGTATCGGAGAAATTTTTTTGAACTTCACTATTTTGAAAACAGTTTTTCACTCAAGTTTAACACGGACTAATTTTTTGCACAAAAATAGAAATACAGATCTAAAAATTACATTTTAATCGTGGTTATGTTGTCTTCACATGTGTTCAATTCGTTTTTGAAAAATCTCGACATATAGATCGAAATCTGGCTTCTAAGTTGGGTTTTGGAACAGCCTTATTGCTCTGTTTTTCGAGCGGTAAGGGCTCAACTTCGTGTCGAATTTTCGACCGATCTAAGGAACGGTGTCGGGATACATCAAAGGGGATGTGAAGGGGGTTATGCTGGCTTTTTATGGAACTTTACGAAACTCAAAACGATCTAGAGTCGTAGGAGAAATCGGGATGAGAAGTTGTTACCTGGGCAGTGCTTGAAACAGAGTTTACTCTGTTTTGCCGTCGGTCCAGGCGAGTGCGAGGTGGCTCTGGTGATCGCCGATGGTGACCAGGTTGTACAGTCGGTTGGGGGAGGTTCTTCGAGGTCGAGGGCTTCTGGTTGAGATGGAATTATGTAGGGTTAGGGTTCGGCTTTGATGAGCGGTTACAATATATACTGCCGCCTCTGTTCCCAGTATAACTAGGTTTTAGAATATGGGCTCGGTTTTTCCATTCGTAGCTACTTGCTGCTGTTAGTTTGTGGTATTAGAATTTGTGGGGTCGGGTGAGGTGGAACGGCCCCACGTGGCTGGTCCCCTCCTCTCATATTTACTTTTTTTTACACACAATGGCATTAGCTGTTAAGTTTGGTTTGGGTGGCATTTAAGAATGTGGGGTCGGGCCACCCCTCCTTCGCAGCTAGCTGCTGCTGTTTGTGGGGGTTCGGTCACTTCAATGCTTTTTTTTCTAAACAATAACTATTTATATATACATATATATCTATATCAAATATAAATACATATATAATTTAAGCAAGCAATAAATTCCAAAAAATTTACGAACAAATTCCTAAAAATCCTAAAATTTTATATACCTTATTTAATAGAATATTAACATGCACACATATAATAATGTATATATACACACAAACTTTAATTATACCAACAACTTAATAGTAAATAATCCATAACTAATGAATATACGTAACAAAATTAATTTAATTTATAAAAATCAATTATAAATTATGGGTGTTTACATCCTACCCAACTTAAAAAAATTTCGTCCTCGATATTAAATTAAGGTCGGGGGATCGAATGCAATGCAAGGAAATTAATAGTAACTAAAAGCTTAACTGCAAGACATACCTTCGTCTTCGAACAAATGCGGGTAGCGGTTTCGGATGTAGTCCTCGCGCTCCCAAGTAGACTCCCCTGGCGAGTGATGCTTCCATGCCACGTGAACCAATGGAATAGATTGATTCCGCAACACCTTCACTCGACGATCGAAGATACCTACTGGTTGCTCTTCGTACGACAAACTCGGTCCAACTGTGATCTCGGAGTGATCAAGCACATGATTGCTGTCTGCCACGTACCTCCTCAACTGAGATACATGGAATACGTCATACACTCCCTCTAGCGACGGTGGCAAGCCAATCTGTAGGCAACCTCTCCAACACGTTCCAAGACATCGAAAGGCCCGATGTACCTTGGACTCAACTTGCCACATCCTCCGAATCGAATCGTGCCTCTAGTGGGGGATATCTTCAAGAACACATGGTCGCCCTCTTTGAACTCCAAGGGTCGACGACAATTATCTGCCCACTGCTTCTGACGATCCTGCGCTGCTCGCAGGTGGCCCTGTATTTTCTTCACGGTCTCCACTGTGCTCAAGACCAACTCGGGACCCAATAGCTGTCGCTCTCCTATGTCGCTCCAACAAACAGGAGACCGACACTTCCTACCATACAACGCTTCAAACGGAGCCATCTGAATGCTCGCTTGATAGCTATTGTTGTAGAAAAACTCAACAAGATGAAGATGGTCCTCCCATGAACCGCCAAAGTCAAGCATGCATGCTCTCAACATATCCTCTAGTGTCTGTATGGTACGCTCTGACTGGCCGTCTGTCTGTGGATGGTATGATGTGCTAAACTTCAATCGGGTGCCCAAACTCTCTTATATGCTCCTCCAAAAATGTGAGGTAAATCTCGAGTCACGGTCTGACACAATACTAATAAGCACACCATGCAATCTCACAATCTGCTCCATATACATCTCTGCCAATACCTCTGTCGACTGGCCCACTCTAAAAGGTAAGAAATGGGCCGACTTGGTAAGTCTATCAACAATCACCCATACTGCGTCACGTCCCCTAGGACTCCAAGGAAAACCCGTGACGAAATCCATAGTAATGTGCTCCGACTTCCACTCGGGAATGGGTAGCGACTGTAATAATTCGGCCATCCTCTGGTGCTCCGCCTTCATTTGTTGACATACGAAGCACTTGGCAACGAAATGAGCTATCTCTCGCTTCATTCCGTGCCACCAATAATACTGTCGTAAGTCGCGGTACATCTTGGTTCCTCTGGGATGAATAGAATATGTCGAACTGTGAGCCTCTGCCATCAACTCCTGTCGTAGCTCTCCATTGGGAACATAAATACGATCACCACATTGCAATGTCCCATCGGGGTGGATCCACAATCCCGTCTGCTCTCCGGCTTTGGTCCTCTCTCTGAGCCGTCGAAATCTAGCATCATTGGACAATGCTGCCTTGATGCGCTCTACCAATGATGATTGCACTTGGAGGTTGGCTAATACGCCGTCTGCTCCAGGCAATACTACTTCAATACCAAGCTGCTCCAAGTCTCTAATCAACTCCTTCTGCGTAGTCAAAAAGTGTGCCTTGGGCTTGCGGCTTAATGCGTATGCCACAACATTAGCCTTACCCGGATGATAATGAAGCTCGATCTCATAATCCTTTATCAACTCCAACCAACATCGCTGTCGCATATTCAACTCTTTCTGTGTGAACACGTACTTGAGGCTCTTATGATCAGTGTAGATATCAACCTTCTCGCCGTACAAGTAGTGTCTCCATAGCTTCAAAGCAAATATAACCGCTGCGAGCTCTAGATCATGGGTCGGATAATTCTTTTCATGCACTCTCAACTGTCGCGATGCATATGCTACTACTCGACCGTGCTGCATCAATACGCATCATAATCCTTTCCTGGATGTGTAGCTGTAGATCACAAATCCTCCTGGGCCCGATGGTAGTGTCATGATCGGTGCTGTGGTTAATCGCTTCTTTAACTCGTCAAACACGGCTTGACACTCGTCTATCCATACAAACTCCTGTTCCTTGCAAGTCAATCGAGTCATAGGCCCCGCTATTCGAGAGAAATCTTCTACGAATCGTCGGTAGTAACCCGCAAGTCCGAGGAAACTTCTCACCTCTGAAGCTGATGTGGGAGCGGGCCATGATTTGACTGCTGTAATCTTCTCTGGGTCTACTGATATACCATCACTCGTAACAATATGACCAAGAAATGATACCTCCTTGAGAAAGAAGTCACACTTGCTAAGCTTCGTGAAAAGTCGCTCATTCCTCAACGTTCCCAAAACTATCCGTAGATGCTGCTCATGCTCATTTTGACTCATGGAGTAAATCAAGATATCATCTATAAAAACTACTACAAATTTGTCCAAGTACTGGTGAAAGATCTCGTTCATTAAATTCATGAAAACTGCGGGAGCATTGGTCAAACCGAAAGGCATGACCAAAAACCCGTAGTGTCCATACCTCGATCGAAAGGCCGTCTTTGCAATGTCTTCCTTCCGAACCTTCAATTGGAGAATACTATATTTTGACATTTAATTTGATTTATGAGAACTATTTCTTTTATATTTTATTGTGGATGAGATGTAGCTTTTACCTATGACGGTCTGCTATTATTATTTAATCATAATACATCGTATGTGTGTGTTCGAGATTTCCATATATTGGAGTATATCTTGTATACATGTAGCTGGCATGCTACGTTGCTAGTCCTACGTATTTTGGGACTAGGGCGTTACATGTTTTTGTGGTGTCCCGTGCAGGTCGAAATAAATTGTTTGGTTATTTTACCGTACCAAGCAAGACTGCACATAAGATTAGTGTCTAGGATCTCATTCACATATTTGACCTCCTTCTTTGCTTCCATTTTCGAACTCAAAATGGACTATCTTGATTGGCTTATTGCTTGATTCATTCTTCGGTAAATTCGTATCCTTCTTTTGTGCCTGATAGAGGTTAGGAAGATGACTCATACTAGGTAGACATGTTCCATCGTTCCATCACACTACGAGTTTAACTTTTATAAATTGGGTAGAATATCTCACGACCTAACATTCCCTTTGACCTTAACCAAAGCCTTAAACAAGAAGACGGTAGGACGACTGCATAGACAGGAACACCGAACAAGACTTAGATTCTCAAGGAACTTGAATTATTTATATTTTCTTTAATCATTATCTAGCGTACTTATATTTTACCATCTTGACCAATGTTGCTATTTAGCCTAGTTTTGTAAGCTTAGTCTTTTATCAAGCTTGCTCATGACATATATATATGTTATTGGAGGTACCCTACTAACATATTGTCTATCAGAATCGGCACATGATGGTCTGATCAACCTAGTATGCTTGGTCCACTCTTCATAAATTTATTCTATGTATAATGAGACATAGTTAACTTGTCCCCTAGGATCTCATTAGCAACTGCATCAACAATTCTCTTTTAAATGCTTGACTTGTATCTTGTTTGAAACTATTCTAACATTGCTCATATATTCGTGCCAGTAAGGATGAATCTTCGAAGCGAACATGTTTCCTCTCTTATTACCACCACTAGTAACTCAGCAACTCAAGGGGTGCAAATACCATCGCAGCCTCCGGTAGCAGCCCCACTTACTCCTTTCTAGCAAGGATAGCAGCAACCCGACATGACTCCACCAACGGTACAGTAGGATCCCCAAACTTATATACCTCCGGTGGGACATAACGGACAGTCGACTGCAGTACCCCAGGTAGGATATATGCCTTCAACTCCTCCATAATTCCCTCAATAATTCCTACTTCAGCCCAGACCACAGATGCCCCCACTTCCGACTGATGTGGACCAAACCACCCAGTTTATGTACGCTATGCTACAGTTTCAATGGCATCAAACCGAAATATTTAGGAAGAGCTTGATGTCCTTCCTCGCTAGACCTACACCACCAGCCCCGGTACCAGTACCAGCTCTATATCCTTATGAGGGCTCAATCAAGAACTACATGGGTATGAACCCCAAGCCGTTCAGAGGTACCGAAAAACCACTAGAGGTCTCTGCATGGCTTATCATCATGAAGAAGCTACTGAAGGTGTCCCAGTTGCCAACAAACGATTGGATGACAACAGTGGACTTACTCTTAGAGGACAATTCTCACCACTGGTGCGAAGATAAATTGAGGAAATTCGATACTGAGCCGACGTGGAAGGAGTTACATGACCTCTTCTATGAGAGGTTCTTCCTTATTCATGTATGAGACGTCCTTTACGACCAGTTTCTTCATCTGAAGCAAGAGAACATGGCGGTAGATGAATACGATACAAAGTTCAGTCGCCTTTGCAGATTTGGTGCGACATTAATCCCGACAGAGTGGAAGAGAGTGAAGAGATTTCATCATGGGCTTGCACCAGAGCTTAAGACTTACACCACCATATAGTCTTGAATCTCTCATGTAGCCAGTTTAGAAGAAACTAGAAGCCAGAAGCTCCTCCGTAAGGAGGCACAGCATGACTAGTGGCACCCTATCCCAATACCCAGACCAATTTGAATTGACCAGAGTGGACCTATTAGACGTTCCATGACGTACCAGCAGGAGAGAGCAGGGCCCTACCAGGCTCAAAAGAAACCTATATGTCATTTCTGTGGAAGGAAAGGGCACATTCAGAGAGATTGTCGTATTCGGTTGGGCCAGTGTTTGGCATGTGGGTCAGAACAGCATATGGTCAAGGATTATCCTGGACGACATGCCTTAGCACCGCATCAGTAGGTCCAAGAACCAATACTACTCGCTTCGACACTAGCTCAGCATCAGATGCAAAGGCCACTAGCACCAAGACTAGGAGCAGCATAAGGATATCAGAGAGGACCACCCTTACCCGACCAGGCAACACAATTTAGGCAGGTTAGACAGGAGATGAATAGACAAGGGCAAGGGCAAGCATTTACTATGACGGTGATAGACACCCATCCCGAGATTGGGGATATAGCAGGTATTATTCTATTTATACCATTTTTGTTTAATTAGACATGACTTAGCATTAGAACCACACATTCACTAATTAGTTAGTATGCATAGCATAATACTTCATCATATTATGAATTACTAGTTATCAATAGTAATGCATGAGCACTATCTTCGATACCATTAGAAAGCTTATGACCATAATCTAGCAGGATTATCATGAATAGAAATATAGGACTTAGTCGTTAGAAATTCTTGCATAACGTGCCTTAAACTTTTGACCGCATCAATATATAATCCTTTTGTGCTATAAATGAGTGAATCATTCATTTTCCTCGGTGCATGTGTCATCGTAACATTCCTCGCCAACTTGAAAGCACAAAGATGATATACGTAATCATTTCCCCATTGTTCGAAAATTTAAGTACGAACTTTGAATTCGACATATTTTCTCCGATTAGGGCCAATAAATCAGCGGTCTATAACGTCTATTTCTATCCGTATCATTTTGGTACCTCTATCGTGACTTTAATATTTGGAGCACAACACTCGCCATTTCCTTCCAACAAATTTTACCCTCATGAACTTGACAAGCCACTCTACACACATGACATACCTATCCCACACAAACACACCATCTTGTGCTTCGTTTCAACTACACCACATGTATGACCTATTTTTACTTAGAACAAACCACAGATGCCCATTCTCGTCCCATTTGATCTTTAACCATGCAATATCGACCCATTCATTCAAACAAACTAAATACCCATGATCCACGCAAGACTAAGAACATCCTATCTTGTAGAATATGTTGTCAACTTGATTCCTTCTACAACTACCACCTCAATCTTTTCGAAAATCGAGTACGATTAACGTACTTACTCTCCCTTCATATTCAGCCTCGTTATTTTATATATTAAGTTTTATTTTAATTTCGAGGACGAAAATTTTATACGTTTGGTAGGATGTAACCCCCCAAATTTTGTTGGATTTTTTTACTTATATTTTTAAACTTTAAAGCTTATTTTTATTTTTATTTTATTTTAAGCATTCTCTAAAAAAAATTACATAGCTAAAATTGTGTTAGCAGATTTCTATATTTTATATAATAGTTGCTATGCTTTGTAAAAAATATTTATTAGAATATTTTAGAAAATATTTGAAAATTTTAGAAATTTTTATTATTTTTCTACATTATTAAATGACAAATGTTTTACTATTTTATTTTAATATATTGTTTAAATGAGTAAATCCAATAAAAAGGATTTTATTAACATATATAGATATAGGTTACATACTAAGTACTAGTATTTTCATTTTTACCATAGCTTCTAGTATTTTAGTATTAGAACATATATATATGAATATGTATATATATATACATTTTTTTTTGTATATATATATATACATATATATATATGTATATATGTAAATATATATATATATATATAAAAAAAAAAAAAAATATATATATATATATATATATATATATATATATATATATATATATATATATATATAAAATATATATATATATATATATATATATATATATATAAAATATATGTATATATGTATACCTAAGCTTAATATAATATTAGTTAAAAAAAGAAAAAATAAGGAAAAAGCAAGAACGCCACTCTTCCCCACAGGGGAGGGAACAATGCTCGTCCAAAATCGAGCACAGTAGCTCATCCAAACCCGAGCACAGTAGGTTGGGGGGGGGGGGGGAACCCGACTGCTTGTGTCTTTTTTTAAAACTTTTCTTTCGTTCAAACTTTCTTAAATCTATATCAAATCACTTCAAATCTTTTCCTATCCAATCCCCAATAAATTCTCTTCCATCTAACCTAAATCCTTGTTTAAATCCATATCTAAATTCGAGCTAAATCATGAACTAAAATTCAAAACCATATATCGGAAATTTTGAGTAAATCAGAGGAAAACTCCAAATTCTCTGTGAAGACCTCACCTCAATCCAAACCTTCGACGTCAGATCCACCCCGACACCTTCGCGCATGCCCCTAGCCGCCTGCACATCATCACCAGTCGTCGCACCGCCGGGAAGATACCCAAACCTAACGGCAAACAGAGCAGAGCTCTGCTTCAACCGAAATCCAGGTACGCTATTGGAACTCAAATTACTTCATGGTTACCCGAGTAAATTTTTATCTAGTTAATCCTATAAGAAGTCGATATAACCCTCTCGAGATCCCAACAACTGGATTGGAATATATTCCATCGACCAGTTGGAAAAATCGATGCGAAGTCGAAGAAAAACTACGTCTAAGCAAAACAGAAAAACCAGTCCAACCACCTATGTTGACAGTCATTTCTTATCGATCCTATAAAAAAATTTCAAAACCTTCTGAACAGTATTTTAGAACACATGTAGCACTTCAAACGCGTTATTTTAGTTTAAATTTTTATACACTGTAGGTAAAGATATTCGATGCCAAAGTTTGTGAAAATAGTTTTTGAAAAGTATAAATTTGTAGGTAAACATACGACGTGCGCCCCGACAAACCGGACGATGTGGTCGCAAATCATGAACATCGAAACACGTCTATGGATGTTGTCGATGTGTAGGATTCAACGGAACTCAATTTCCTTGCGTGTTCGCAGCGAAATCGAGGCGTATCCATTGAGATACCCCGTATCGGCCCTTTTGCAAACTAGCCCCTAACTTCGTGCGCGTTTGTCATCTCGACACGAAACTTGTGCCAATAGACCGTATCATTTTTTTGGTCCTGTATGCCATGTTTGGCCCGATTCTGAGAAGGTTTACCGGAACGCCCTTTTGGCGGGCCCACGACCCGATCCAACAGGCAAATTTGTGCACGGCCCTTCGGAATCCAACTTTGGACATACGGTTGGGTTCGTATCATCAAAATAGTTCTGTAGACATGTAGTTTGATGACTTTAGAGACTGTAGGTACTGACACATTTTGGTCCAGAATGGGTCCAACAGTGGACATCGTTTTGGTCCGAAATTACGATTTTATCCCTGTGTCCATAATTAAACTTTTGGGCAGGTATTTTAGACATATCTTTTATACAAAAAATATTCGTGATGTTTATTTCAGCATCCGAGGACGTTCGTGGTAGTTGGCTTTCATTGCTTCCCTATTCTAACGATTTGAGTTATCGGACGTTGCAATTCTGCACGCTACCTCTAGGAAAGATACCTTTCCATTTGCTGTCTATTTACTTTAGCTCATATTTCATGCTTTTACTCATTATTTTTTTAGCAAATTAAATTATGTTACATAGTTATATTGAGATATTGTCACGACCCACACCCGTTTTTCGGACGCAAGCTCGTGAGCAAGCCAGCTATGTATCGAGCGAACTCCATCCCAACCCGAATATGTAAACACTATCTGGACTTTGTAATGGGTCTAATCATGGCAGGGCACCACTTCATCTCAATCTACAATAAGAATATAAAACATGAATGAACAATTATGGGTCATGGTCTGCAGCCCAATAGCATCCGATTAGACTCCAAGAATGACATGATGAGTCTATAAAATAAGCAGAATATATCATGGTATGGAATACAAAGCATGAGAGGATATTAAAGAAATATCACAAGCAAATACCTGTATCCCTATAGGTGTAATCACTACCATCATGAGCAGCTAACTAACTCCAAGAAATTAGCTACGTTAAGAGATCATCAGGTCCTCAGGGGACATAGTAAGATACATAAAAACGTGCATATCTAACAGTTTATCATGCAATAAATAAAGTACAGGATATAAACAGGAAAAGGCCAATCAACATGGAAACATGACTATACACGACTGGGAGAACCACTACGCATAAACGAACTGCTAGAGGAGAACAAGTGAACACGATGTCATGATGTCAATGGATAACCAATCGAATACTCAAACCCTCGCTCCAAGTGTGGACTCACAGGTTTGATCAACTACTAACCCTCGCCACTAGTGTGGACTCGTAGGTGCAGAACAGATAACTACTAACCCTTGCCACTAGTGTGGACTCGCAAGTTAGCTTCACAAAATCAAGGTAAAAATAGCTACTAACCTTCGCCCCTAGTGTGGACTCGTAGGTTAGCTTCACGAATACAAGGTACAACAGATACGATACGAGAGAGAACCAATTCGATAGAACTACGACATCCAGTCAAGTATGATAACAATAGGAGAACACGACTGATAAACCATTAAATACTGTCTAAGGTAAAGCATGCAAATCAAGGGAACTGAAATAACTAACTGATAACATATAAAGAGATAGGGACTAAATAAGCATGTAAATCATGAACAACTACAGAACTAGCTGATAACATATATAAAGTAAAGGAATTGTAAGCATGAGTAATAAACTGTAGAGGGAGGCAAGGTATCTTGCCTAGTGGTAGCACGAAGAACCAACAATATACCGTCAATTAGTAAGCCATAAAGTCCAAATCTCACAAATTTTTCTGAAAGTTGAAACAAAAATTGCCAACATTCTCAAAATAGTCAAATTAGCTAGGATTGCCTGTCCTTAAAAATAGGGGCAAAATGGTCATTTCGGGCTAAAACGGTGTCCGCTGTTGGACCCACTTTGCACCGAAAAGCATGCCAGAGTCAATGGTCTCTAAAGTCGTTAAACTATATGTCTTCAGATTCGTTTTGATGATACGAACCCAACTGTATGTCCAATTTTGGATTCCGGTAGACCGTGCACAAAATCGCCCATTAAATCGGATCGTGGGGACCGCAAAATAGCGATCTGATCAACTGTCTCAGAATCAGACCAAACTTGGCATACATGACCAGAAAAATAATACGGTCTTATTGGCGTAAGTTTTATCACGATCTGAAAAACGTACATAAAGTAATTGAAAATTTTGCACAAAAGCTGATACGGTAAATTTCGACGGATACGCATCCAATTCGTCGCGCACACGTGACCAATTTGAATTCCATAAAAGCCCACACGTCCGCGAAGTCTATACGAACCTTTCGATGCTTTTGGTTCGCGACCACGCCGCCCGGTTTCTCGGGACGGACCCCGGGTCGGGTAGATTTCTAAGTTTTTGAAAACTATTTTCACAGTTTTCCTTGATTTTCAATTTGTTTCCACTCCCTATTTAGTTAACTAAAATTAAAACTAAAATTAGGGTTCTAATCCCGGATATGTAATCTAAAATCTATTCAAATAGATTTTGAAATCTCGTCTTGGTTTGGCATAAAATTGCCTTCCAAGTTGGATTGTAGGATTGGTTTCTGTCCTGTTTTTGAACAAGTTTTCGATGAAGTTTTCATCAAAATTCTGGGTAGTAGGCTTGTTTCTAACAAAATCTATTTACTAGGATATAAACCTGGTTATATTGGCTTTCCGTAGAAGTTTACAGATTGTGAAACAATCAAGTATCAAGGGAATAAACTTATAGCGAAGTTGGACTTCCGCCGTCAATACTGCTGCCGCTGCTCCTCTGTTTTACGCGCGATGCGCGTGCAACGGCCGGCAATGGACGGCGTTCTGTGCGCGCAGAGGTTTCCCAAGGTTGGGGTAGGCTCTGGGGTGGAACACGAACCCAGGGGATCAAGATTGGGTTAGGGTTTTGTGGAGGAAACCTCTCGGTTTTACTTATATATGCAATCGGGAGGGGCCGGCTGTGCTGTAATTCGGTTTAAGAAGGGTCGAGCATGGCATGAGCGAACAGTGCAATGCTGTTCACAAGTTTATCTAATACTTTTTTTCCTTCTATATATATATACATATATATATATATATATATATATATATATATATATATATTTTCCTATATATATATATATATATATATATATATATATATATATATATATATATATTTATATATATATATATATATATATATATATATAGAAGGAAAATATATATATATATATATATATATATATATATATATATATATATATATATATATATATATTTTTATATATATATATATATATATATATATATATATATATATATATATATATATATATATATAAATATATATATATATATATATATATATATATATATATATATATATATATATATTTTTATATATATATATATATATATATATATATATATATATATATATATATATATATATATATATATATATATAAATATATATATATATATATATATATATATATATATATATATATATTTCCTTTCATATACATATCCATATATATGAATAAATGTTTAATAAACCCAAGAAAATCTTAATAATGTTTTCCTTGTGCATGGTAAAAATATGTTTTTTTTTTTTTTTTTGGTAAAAATATGTATATATATATATATATATATATATATATATATATATATATATATATATATATATATATATATATATATATATATATATATATATATATAATGCACTTGACAATAGATTATATTAAAAAATATGAATAATAAGGATATTATTTAAGCATAATAATAGTAGTAATGATAATAATAATATCATAATACACCTAACAAAGTAAAATAATCAATAAGAAGGTTTAGTATAGGGTGCCACCTTATATCTTTGATTTAACTGGTCCAATAATCGTACAATAATCTAAAATGTCATATAATATTAATAATACCTTATATTATACTTCTAATAATTATTTTAGAAAATATTTATCATTACTTAGAAATAAATATGAATTATTTGTACACACATAAAATACGTCTACTTGGCGTACAATAAATGCCTCCATGGGCTTATGTTGGGTTTGGGTCAAGTCCGGGATAAATTGGTTCAACCGGGTCTCTTAAAAGTCAATATTCTAATAAATAAATCATCATTGGGGGTTAAGTCGTAACTTGGCCTGGTTTTCCTAGTTAGAACACACCTATGGGTTGGCCTTCCCTACCGTGGCTAAAACACTAGTCAAAGCACACGTATACACTATCCGTGCCATGATTCCTAGTTGTCTTGTACTTCAAAATTCCACCATGGCTAAACTCATCTATCGTAATAATTACTAAATAATTATTTATAAAATTCTAAAAATCACCATTTAAATCAAATAAATAATAAAAAAAATTTCAAAATTTTCGGGAAGAGAAGTTACAAATCTTTCCACCTTAAAAATGGTTTCGTCCTCGAAATTATAATTCTTAACTATTCCTTAAAATTCAAAAAGAAAGTCCACCTTAACCTTGATCTCCTTAAATTTTTAATAACTTAAAAATAGTTTATATCCTTCTCCTAGCCATTTGTAATTATAAAACCTCGAGGACTTCTAACCACCTTTGGTCACGCTACTCCCTCAAAGGTATGTCACTAATACTTTATAACCTTCCATCAAGTTTTTTTTTTTGAAACACCAAACATCAAGTTGCTAGAGTCATTATCCTTAGATATCTAAGACATATGGCATCAATAATCCCCACATATCTATCAAACAACCAAATATTCAATAATCAAGCAATATTATACTATAACTTAAGAATCTCTGATGAATTCTAGACAACACGATCATTCGTCACCCCGAAATAGGAAGGGACGAGAATCAAGGGTACGGGAAGGCAAGGAAGAAAAATCGAGAACAAGTATGAAATTTCAAGGACGTAGAGAAATTTCAAGAAGAATTTTCAAGGCAGTGTGGATTAAGATTTCTAAGGTTTAGTCATAGTAGCTGGCTCGTATCAGTACAGTTACGTAACCGATACGATATGCTCTGACCTATACGGGCCACCAAAAAAACTTGTCACGACCCACACCCACTTTTCGGACGTAAGCTCGTGAGCAAACCAGCTACGTATCGAGCAGACTCCAGCCCAATCCGAATACGTAAACGTAGTCTGGACTTTGTAATGGGTCTAATCATGGCAAGGCATCACTATATCTCAATCCATAATAAGAATATAAAACATGAATGAACAATTATGGGTCATGGTCTGCAGCCCATTAGCATATTGTCCGATTAGACTCCAAGAATGACATGATTTTAAAATAAGCAGAATATATCATGGTATGGAATATAAAGCATGAGAAGATAATAAAGAAATATCATAAGAAAATACATGTATCCCTGCAGGTGTAATCACTACCATCATGAGCCGCTAACCAACTCCATGCAATCAGCTACCTAAAGAGATCATCAGGTCCTTAGGGGACATAGCAAGATACATAAAAATATGCCTATTTAACAGTTTATCATGCAATAAATAAAGTACAGAATATAAACAGGAAAAGACCAATCAACACGAAAATATGACTATACACGGCTGGGAGAACCACTACGCATAAACGAACTGCTAGAGGAGAACAAGTGAACACGATGTCAATGGATAACCAATCGAATATTCAAACCCTCGCCCCTAGTGTGGACTCGCAGGTTTGATCAACTACTAACCCTTGTCCTTAGTATAGACTCGCAGGTTGGCTTCAAGAATCACCTTCGCCCCTAGTGTGGAATCGTAGGTGCAGAACAGATAACTACTAACCCTTGCCCCTAGTGTGGACTCGCAGGTTAGCTTCACAAAATCACGGTACAAATAACTACTAACCTTCACCCCTAGTGTGGACTCGCAGGTTAGCTTCACGAATACAAGGTACATCAGTTACGATATGAGAGGGAACCAATCCGGTAGAACCACGACATCCAGTCAAGCATGATAACGATAGAAGAACACGACTAATAAACCATTAAACACTATCTATGGTAAAGCATGCAAATCAAGAGAACTGAAATAACTAACTTATAACATATAAAGAGATAGGGACTAAATAAGCATGTAAATTGTGAACAACTACAGAACTAGCTGATAACATATATAAAGTAAAGGAACTATAAGCATGAGTAATAAACTGTAGAGGGAGACAAGGTATCTTGCCTGGTGGTAGCACGAAGAAGCAACAATATACCGTCAACTGGTAAGCCATAAAGTCCAAATCTCACAACTGTCTTTGAAAGCTGAAACATACATTGCAAACTTTCTCAAAATAGTCAAATTAGCTAGGATTGCTTGTCCTTAAATACAGGGGCAAAACGGTCATTTCGGGCCAAAACGATATCCGTCGTTGGACCCTCTTTGCACCGAAAAGCATGCCAAAGTCAATGGTCTCTAAAGTCGTCAAACTATATGTCTACAAAATGTTTTTTTGATACAAATCCAATGGTATGTCCAATTTTAGATTTCGGTGGGCCGTGCACAAAATTGCCCGTTAAATCGGATCGTGGGGCATACGAAACGACGATCCGATCAAATATCTCAGAATCGGACCAAACTTTGCATGAAGGACCAGAAAAATAATACGGTCCTGTTGGCGTAAGTATCATCTCGATCTGATGAATGTGCACAAAGTAATTAGAAAATTTGCACAGAGGCGATATAGTGAATTTCGACGGATACGTATCAAATTCGTCGGCACACACGACCAATTTGAATTCCGTCAAAGCCCACACGTCCGCAAAGTTGATACTCACCTTTCAATGCTTTCGGTTCGTGACACGCTGCCCAGTTTATCGGGATGGACCCCGGGTCTGGTAGATTTCAAAGTTTTTGAAAACTGTTTTCACAGTTTTCCTTGATTTTCAATTTGTTTTCTCTCACTATTTAGTTAAGTACTGTAGAAGCATGGAAAATATTAGAATAAAGGCATAAATGGCCCATGCGGTTTTGGTTAGCAAGTCTATGCGGCTCATACTGGAGTTGCCCTATGCGGCCCAAAAGAAGACCCTCAGACTCATGCGGCTCGGGGATGAATGCGGTTCAGCAGGAATATGCGGCTCAATTGACGACACGTGTGACCCCCCCCCCCCCACAGTTGGCCACTGGAGTAATGGCCTCATTTAATGCTCTGACACGACTCGACGGCTGTCTCTGACATAAAGTATCATAATGGCTCTGTCATAATGACAGACTCTTCGGGAAAAGAAGAAAATCTCTGACCCGATCTGACAAAAATCCTAGATTGCCACGTGGCAAAAGTCTCATGCGGCTCGGATAGAGAACAGCTTCATGCGGCTCATTGAGGAATCATTCTAATATGATTAACAAAAATCCGCCATATGCGGTCCACCCATAGCCCGGTCTATGCGGCTCAACACCACGCTAATTCATGCGGCCCACAGAAACTATGCATATACGGCTCATGGAGAGATCGTCCCCTGCGGCTCGCAAAGATTATGCATATGCGGCTCATGGAAAGTTCGTCCCCTGCGGCTCGATGAGGCATTGACTCATGCGGCTCACGAGGAGTATCCCCCTGCGGTTCAAGTGTTGGTCACCTTATGCGGCCCTGGCAGGATCTTCAATTAAAAAACGTGGCACTGAAGATGCAACAGAATCCCAACAAGAATATTCGACATCATCATCATAATTGCCGATATCAGGGCATATCATTCATCATCAAGCCAATAGGACACGTGGCTGTAGAAGCATGGAATTTCACAACCAGAAAGCCCATGCGCCAGACACTACATGCGCCAGAACTCAGATGAAGAACTTCACAGCAAAGTCAATAATTATAGACATTTGAAGAAGGACTTTTTATTTATATATAAAAGTCTATTTCATGTCTAGAAAAGGTTGTACAAAGGAGAATTCCTACAAAGGAAAGAGCCTAAAGTCTACAACCAGCGGCCATCATGCGCCTTCAGATAAGCGCAAAGGCCACCATGCGTCTCCAGATAGGCGCAGCATCACTATGCGCCACCAGTGAGGCGCAGCAGATATCATGCGCCTCCATCCAGGCGCATCCCATCATCTCTTCAGCACCTCAGTTATGTGCATCCCTTCAGCCAAATTCTCCCAGCCAGGCTCACCTGGCCGAGCAGAGCCCAGTTATGTGCCGCTCTTCCAACCAGGCTCGCCCGATAAATGCTTCGACACAAAGCATTTAACCCTCTGGCTGGAACCAAGGAAGAGAAGAGCATCGCAAATGCTGTGGCCAGGGGAGGCTTCGAAAGAGCCTCCAAAGCCGAAGGAAGACCGTGATCGAAACCATGGCTAAAGGAGCAGCTTTCGACACGATCAAAGTAGGGAAACCCCACTTTGCAGGAAGAGAGAGCCTTGCACCGCCATTCCGATTTACGGCTCTTCCGGAATAACGGAGACGAGGCTCGAGCATCCTTATCTTTGGATGCAACAGGCACCTTTCGCCTGCCTCAGAAGCCCTCGACTCCGTCTTTTGGATGTAACAGTCACCTTCAAGTGCATCGAAGACAACACAGCGTCTCATCTTCACCCTCGGGAGCACTTCGTCAGCAGAATGCACCCGTATGTTCAAATTCATATTGAAAGTACGTGAGGGAATGAGAAGCAAATCTTCTCTCCATGCCACTATTTATAGGCCGGGCAGATCAAACCCACGCGCCAAGTGGATGGCCCTCCGAATTCCGTGCAATGAATTTACATTAAATAGATGAACCGGACGCCTCGAATTCAGCCAAACGGCTATTTATAGCACTCGAAGAGCGAGACAGCCGCATCATTAAAAGACATGTCCGATGCGCCAGCCAGACAGCGTATCACACGGACGCGCCCTTCGACGTCAGGCGCATCATACAGACGCGCCCTACAGTACTCGGCGCATTATAGAGGATGCGCCCCCACACATCTCCATATCGAGTGGAACGCCAACCGACGCGCCCACTCAGCTGTCCATCGAACGTCACCAACATTAAATGCTGAACTGACAGAGTTGGCAGCACGCCTCCCAAAGTCTGAACAAGTGACAGCTTTTTCAGAGAACGAAGCATCGGCAACGTCAGCATCATCATGACTCCGACGGCTACTGCCACGTGGCCATCCGCATGCGCCTCTACGGCCATGCGTCCATCCGCATGCGCCTCTACGGCCATGCGTCCAAACCCGCATGCACCTCTACGGCCATGCGTCCAAACCCGCATGCGCCTCTACGGCCATGCGTCCAAACCAGCATGCGTCTCAAAAGCCATGCGCCTCAGACTGCTCTCTGATCCCGAAAGACAGAAGGAAAGTCGCCTGCATGCGCCTCAAAAGCCATGCGCCCCAAATGGTTTGTAACTCCTAAAGGTTATGAGTCGCAGCCTCCTCCTACGCCCAATCCAAGGCACAGCCCACCAGATCACTCCTCTCCACCAAATCCGAGATCTTCGAACCATGAGTCGACGACACGTGTCTTTTGACTCAACTCGTCCAAGATTTCAGCAACGGAAAGATCTTCTCCCTGCTACGTGCCGGCTCACCATAGCAGCATGAAGAGTTCTCCCCCTCGATCAGGGCACAGCATCCATGCGCCTCCATCAGCAACCTCTACGTGGCGTTCCCACACCAGCGCATCCTACATGCGCACATGAGCAGCTAGCCTGCAAAACTATAAATAGAAGGGTCATCTCCTTCACACACAGACAGAGACTCAGAACATAAGACTCACAAAAAGAATCCACAACAGAGAATCACCAGAGAGGCAGTTCTAGACACTCAACGTCTTACTCCTCTCAGCAAGCTCCAGCACCCAGAGCAATCAACACCTTCAGAGAACCGATAACCGCCGTCAGCCGGTCAACGGAGTCAACGCATCACCACTCGCTCCATTGGCACTAAGGACCCAGCTTAAACAAAAGTGTACTCCTAGGACTACATCTAAGTCCTATATTGTATCACTGTTCTGTTTGTATTAAGATTTCAATCAAAACAATTTTAATGGCAAACAAGCTGGCGACTCTGCTGGGGACCTCTTTCTCCTCTACCGAGAAAGTCGTGTCACAGGCCGACGACGTGAAGGTGGGCTCCTCCCACAAGACGCTGGTAGTGTGCCTCAATCAACAGGCGTACGAGGAGTTCATTTCTGAAGGAAGTGCGAGTCCTTCGAAGCGGCTGTCGAAGCCGAAGAAGACCCGCGCAGTCTGGGTGCGCAAAGTCGACGCCTCGGGCACCACCATTGAAGGGGATGCGCCCATCCAGCCTTCCCATCCTGCTGACGTCCTCAGCAGTCAAGGTGCGCCCGCTGATGCAGCGCATCTCTCGGGGAAGCGTGCGGCTGACCACGTTCCCCAGCCATCTTCCTCTCAGGCGAGGAAGATACGTCGACGGAGCAGGGGCGCAGCCAATGCCCCGCGCATTACTTCTGATGCGCCACAACGAGCCTCTGTCTTCGACAGACTCACTCGCTGTAATGGCGAGGAGAATTTGGATGCTGAGTACTATACGCCCCAGCGGGCTGGTACGAAGAAATCCAAGGCGACACGGGCCACGCGCCACAAACGTGCTATGCCAGCAGCCGGCCAGAGACACGCGCTTACAATCACGCACGCTGCCGATGGCAAGCTGTACAAGGTTGACTCAAGTGCTCCCGCACTGACAACGAGTCGACCTTCAAAGTCCTTATCTCACTTGGGCGCATTCACTGCGTGCACAACCAAGCCGAGAGAGGCAAACTCAGTGGTCTTGAACTCCCGCGCCTCCTCTGGTTGTACGTTTGAGGTCCGTTCAAGTCACTTCAAATGCTGTGGTTCCCCCACTACTGATCGTGATGCCTGCTTGGTATTAGATCAGGGGGCGCAGCACTCACCCGACCACCCCGGCGCTTGGCCCTGCCATGCGCCTGAGAGGGGTGTGAGGGTAGCACTCTCCTCCAACGACTTGCGCAACGTGATCACTCACAAGCGCCGGTCAGGAGAGTTGACCAACAAGCACGATACGCCTCTCACGGGGCACACTTGTGCAGTGGTCACCATCAACTGCTGTTGCAAGACGGCAGTACCGCCAAAGCAGTCGGTCTTCCAACGGCTACAATCATCGACACCCTTCCGACATCGCCTTGGGACAAAGGTGTCAGCAGAAGAGGAACTAAAGATTGCGTCATGCAACGTGATCTCCAATTCCTCATCTGTCCGGAAGACGACTGCCAATTCCTCGTCTTCATCTAAAAGCCAGTCGAGAAAAACCAAGGCAGCTGTCACGACCTCTGGAGTGTTCGAAGGCACTCGGTCGAGGAAGAAGTCCTTGGAGGAAGCTGGGGGTAGCCAGACCCTTGTTGAGCCTCCTTCCGAAGACGAAGATGTCCAAAGCACAGCTGCGGCGGATCTTCATCAAAGCGAAGATGGCCTCCCTGAAGCCCCTCAAAATGACGATGTCCTCCAAGACACCGCCGGAGGTAGTGCTGAAAATGAAGAGGCCCTTCAAGACAGAGCTGAGGGCAGTCAGGCCCTTGCAGATGCGCCTGTCGAAGACGAACTCCAGAATGTGGCTGGGGGTGGCCAAACACCAGGAGAAGTAACTCCCCCATATGAGAGTGAGGCTGAGAGCGAAGCCTCAACTAATCCATCCACTTCCGGCCGTGTCATGACAGTATACATGACCGGGGGTGATCTTGAGGCTGATGCGCCGCCACAGGACATTGTCCAGCGCATAGACTCGTTAGAGGGAGGACTCAAAACCCTCTCTGCCTCAATGCAAGCACTGACTCAAGTAGTGTTTGAGATGCGGTCGGCCTTGATCAGGACACCTTCAAATGGTCCCGACCCAGGAGCTAATGGAGAGTCGAGTGTGCCCCTCCAGCGGACACCCTCAAACACAGAAGCACCCCGGACATCGGAGCCCTCAAACGCTCCACTCCAGGTGGTACCTCCTTCCCCGGCTCCTAGCTCCACGGAGGACGTGGTCGAAATGATCAAAGATCTGCGGGAGCGCTTCGAGTCCAAGAACAGGCAGGAGGAACGCCAGAAGATGGGCATTCCCCAGCCTTATCCCCTTGAGTGGAACAAGGTGGTTTATCCCCCAAAGTATAAACCACAGACACTCACGCCGTATGACGGGAAGGACTCTCCACGACGGTACTTGACGTACTTCCAGTCGCAGACAGGGCATCTTCCGAAGGAGGACGCGCTCCTCACCAGCATCTTTGTTGGGGCCCTGAAAGGGGTGGCGTATGACTGGTACTACAGTCTCCCCGATAATTCCATATCGTCCTTCGACGACCTGACACGCCTCTTCCTCGACCGCTTCTACGACGGTGGGAAGGACATGACGATGGCGTCTCTCATTGAGATACGCCAGAAGGACAAGGAAACGGTTCGGGCATTCATCGAACGCTTCCGTCAGGCCTGCTTCAGGTTACCTCCAGGCATGCCAGAACATGCGCTTCTCTCCGCTTGCAGTATGAACATGCTGCCTGCAGTAAAGCTCTGGCTTAACTCTACTTCCCCTCCCGATTGGAGCTCCCTAATCATTGAAGCTGAAGCTGCAGAGAAGAAGGCGGCCAATGCACGTCTTCTGGGTGTTAGCTTCCCCGCCTTTGACGATAAGGGGAAAAAGTCCGCAACCAACAATTCCGGACGAGAAACAAAGGGGAAACAGGCATTGACAGTTAATGCCTCGAAGGGCGCATCTGCGCCTACTCAAAAGCCTCCATTGGCACCGAGACCCAAGGAGGTTTATTCATTCAATGATGACGACACCCTGCAACTCTTTGAGATACTGAAGCAGGGTGACAAGATCAAGCTTCCGGACCCGAAGCGGCCCGATGAAGTCGGGAAGGTGGACAACCCAAGGTACTGTCACTACCATCGGTTTGTCGGACACCCGACTAAGGACTGCTACGTCCTCAAAAATTACATCCAGCGCATGATCAATGCGGATGTAATTTCCGTCGATTACGAAGAGAAGACGGTGTCAGCTAATGTGGTGTCACTTCAGTTCGGCACCTTGCCGCCGACTACCACACAAGATGGCGTCGTCCCCATCCCTAAGGCGACAATGGAGGTGGTGAATTTGCCACCCACCCGTGACAATGTGAGTGGACTTGTCCCACTCACCACATCTCGAGGAGAGGTCCTCTGGGTTCACCCCGACCTCGTCTCCGAGGTAACTCAACCGGAGGTACGCCCTACCTCCAAAGCAAAAGGCAGGAAGATCAAGTCTTGCCGCACGGTCTCTTCTTCAACGGAAGAGGCGCTTCCTGTGCAGACGCGTGCACAACAGAACTCCCAGCCCGGTGAAGCTGCCGCCGAAGTGGTGCCTCCTGGCACCATCCCTGAGGAGGGTCCATCCAAGCCCTCAACAGCCAATAAACAAAAGTAAGTGGAGGCCCGCTTCGACAGACCTCTGCGGAAAGAAAATGCTTCGGGGCTAGCCATGCCCCACAATTTTGATATCCTGGCACAACTGGCCAGTACTCCTGCACGCTTGTCTCTGTTCGAGCTCCTGCGTCTCTCCAAGGACTCCCGAGAAGCTCTTTGCGAAGCTCTGAAGGATGCCGAATCCTTTCTCAGTCAGGTCAAGCAGCCTGAAGACCTCCCAACTACTTGTGCACACTGTCATTGTGCGGATGAAGTTATCCCAAACATAACCTTCACCCAACAAGACATGCTGCTCAAGCATCACCGACATAACCGACCGTTGTATTACACAGGATACATCGGTTCGGTAAAGGTGAGCAGGATTCAGATCGATCCGGGGTCTTCCCTAAGCATCATTCCAAAGGCGCTGCTATCAAAGTTGGGGATCCCAATGTACCGGCTAGCGCCCTCCAATACGACCATCAGCGGCTTCAACGCCAGCAAGAGCGAGCCACTGGGCAAGATCCGGCTGAAGTGTCACATCGGCAGCCTCAAAACTGAGGTGACTTGTTATGTGGTGGATGCCGAGGTCAACTACAACATCTTACTCGGACGACCATGGTTACATGAGTACATGGTGGTGCCCTCCACGCTCCACCAATGCATGAAATATGTATCCACCAACGGCGTCATCCGGACGGAGTTTGCGGATATCGATCCCTTCAAAGGGATTGAGGCCTACTTCACCGATTCCGACTTGTACAAGCCACTTGACGAAGAGGAAGCCAACGACGCCGATGATGAAGCAGAGACGGCAACAGAGCCGGACTTGGAACCCGAAGCGACTTCTGACGCCCCCTTGAAAATCCGTCTGAAAGGGAGACCACCCCAGAAGGCGCCTCCAATGAGCATCAAGCTATCAGGAAAAGCGCCAGCTCGCGAAGCCCCCCTGAAGATACGCCTCAAGGGGAAGCCACCACAAACAGCGGCTCCCCTAGTGGTAAAATTACAAGGGAAGGCGCCACTCATCGAAGGCGCAACCGAGGCACCCCTCAAGGTGCGTCTTAAAGGCAAGCCGCCGCAGTCATCCAAGATGCCGGAGAGGGCTCACATAACCCTCTCAGACCCCAAAGTCGGAGCGGTGGAAGACTCTCCTGATCCGGCCCCAGTGCTTACAGACGAGGAGCTTAGCGAATATATCTCTGCCGATGTAGACGCACCCTCCTTCGACAATGTAATCCCACGGGATAAAATCTCGTACTTTATCAATAATAGAGTGTCTTTCAATTATTCTTGTCTTCCACACTGGAATGCCATGTATACATTAGACAACGCTCTACGGTCGTTGCAAACACAAGTAATGATCGTCTACCATAATCAAATAGTCCCGTCTCAAGGAGTCTTCATAGTCCCTCCACGAAGCCGAGACGAAGGCACCATCATCTCGGGCAAAATCGAGCGTCGTCGGAACCTCCCATCGATCGAGCCCGAACCTGATACAGGCAGAGTACAAGTATATCGATACACGGATGCGGCTAAGCACATCATCCAAAAGATGGGCTACGACCTGAAAAGCAACAAAGGCCTAAACTACGGTAAGGGTCGGCATCTCCCTGTCCGGCTTTCAATGCCCAATGGAAAGCCACAGGATTACTATAATCGGACTCGACGGGGGTTAGGCTATGTCACGCCGCCATCAACTCCAGAGAGTTCAGACGCAGAAGACATAGAACATTCCCACTCATCAGAAGCATCGACGTGGGATTCCGATACCAGTATCGGATCAGTCTTCAGGAAAGTGCTATCAGCTAACATGACATCGGTGCAACCTCAGAAAGATGAAGGCGAAGGCCAACCGCCGGAACCCTTCGAAGAGGAACCCTGGGCTCAACGCCTAGGAGAACAATGGGAGTCTCGTTTTGAGTTACGAGAACCTCCCACCGAAGACGAAGTCGAGCAAATCGACCTCGGGGATGGGTCTTCTTCTAAACCCATCTTTATCCGCAAAAGCTTGGAAGGAGAAGACCGAGAATCTTTAGTCCAACTCGCTAAGGAGTATATCGACGTCTTCGCCTGGAGCTACGAAGACATGCCGGGTCTCGATCCACAGATCGCGATGCATAGGTTGAACATCTTACCAGATGCCAAACCTATCAAACAACAACAGCGACGCTTCCGTCCGGACATCATGAACGCCATCGATCAGGAGGTGGACAAACTCTTGACCAGTGGCTTCATCCGTGAGGAACAACACCCGGACTGGGTAGCCAACGTCGTCCCTGTCACCAAGAAGAACGGGAAGATACGAGTCTGTATCGACTTCAGGGATCTCAACTCTGCTTGCCCGAAGGATGAATTCCCGCTCCCAATCACCGATGTAATGATCGACAACACATGTGGCTTTGAACGCATGTCCTTCATGGACGGGTATTCAGGCTACAATCAAATCAAGATGTTCCCCGATGACGCAAAACACACGTCATTCAGGACTCCAAAGGGTGTTTTCTGCTACACCGTAATGCCCTTCGGCTTGAAGAACGCCGGTACAACGTATCAACGAGCTATGAGCACCATCTTCCGTCAACATCTTCGCAAGACAGTTGAGTGCTATGTTGACGACATCGCAGTCAAGAGCTGCCTCAAAAGAGATCACCTACAGGACCTAAAGACGGTCTTCGATCTCATGCGGGCACGTCAACTCAAAATGAACCCCGCTAAATCCTTCCTGGGGGTTTCTAGCGGCAAATTCTTGGGCTTTGTCATCACGGCAAAAGGCATTCATGTCGATCCTGAGAAGACTAAAGCCATCCTTAACATGGACCCTCCGAAGAACCTTCGAGAACTTCGGGGCTTACAGGGACGTTTGGCATACATCCGGAGGTTCATAGCAAACCTCTCCGGTAAATGTCAACCCTTTACTCAGCTCATGAAGAAGGGAGTCTCTTATGTCTGGTCAGAGGAGTGCCAAAAGGCTTTCGACGACATCAAGGCTTACTTAACAAGCCCGCCAGTCCTAGTGGCACCTGTCGCCGGCAAACCATTCCTCCTCTACGTCCGTGCCATGGATCATTCCCTCGGCGCTTTGATAGCTCAAAACAGCGATGCAGGCTACGAGCAAGCAATCTACTACCTCAGTCGAACACTCATCGGGGCCGAACACCGGTACAACCCCGTTGAAAAGGAGTGCTTGGCTTTGGTGTTTGCCATTCAGAAGACTCGTCATTACGTCTCGGGCCAGACAATTCACGTCATCTCCCGAGTCAATCCGCTCAGAGTTCTCATGACAAAGCCAGGGTCATTAAACTCCCGGCTGGCTACATGGGCGATCCTACTAACACCATACAACATGGTGTTTGTCCCGCAGAAGGCAGTCAAGGGTCAGGCTCTGGCTGACTTTTTAGCTGCACACCCCATCCCAGAATCTTCAAAACTCTATGAAGACATCCCGGATGAAGTTCAAGAATCAAACGTCACTGAAGGAAGCCCCGTTTGGCGGATGTTCTTCGATGGCGCTTCAAGAACGGGCCCCAATGGCCAAATCATCGCAGGAGTGGGGGTAGTCTTAGTCTCCCCCGATCAGCTGGTCATCCAGCGCGCATACTCCCTTTCGAAGCCGTGCTCCAATAATGTTGCTGAGTACAATGCACTCGTCATGGGACTCCAGCTAGCACAACAGCTGGGGGTGGATCATCTGGAAGCCTACGGCGACTCGAAACTCGTCGTAAACCAGATTCGGGGGCAATACGAGGTTCGCCATGAAGATTTGATCCCTTACCATGAAGTTGCATTGAACATAATTTCAACCTTCACTGGGTTCTTCATCGAACATGTACCCCGCCTACAAAACTTGGAGGCTGACGCTCTAGCTGGCCTCGCAGCCTCATTGGCCGCGCCCCTTGGGACACAACACTATGTCACGGTAACTGGCCGAGACTTGATTTGTCCCAGAAACAACCTATGTTTGCAAATGGCTCACGCCATGCCGACAAATACTGGGGTTAATGTCCGAGATTGGAGGTTCCCGTTCATCGACTTCGCTGTCTACGGAATCCTTCCAGAGGACCCGAAGGAAGCCGTCTCAGTCAGGAGACGCTCTCTTCGATTCTACTACGATACAGCCACTAAAACGCTGTACCGACGCTCCTTCGACGGGCTTCTCCTTCGATGCCTGTCTAACGAAGAAGCGGCCGAAGCTCTTCGAGAAGCTCATGACGGAACTTGCGGAGCTCACCAACCAGGGCCTAAGTTGCAAGATCGACTGCGACGTATGGGCTACTACTGGCCAACCATGGTTGCCGACGCAGTGGAATATGCTAAGAAATGCCATGCATGCCAACTTCATGCAGACTTCATACATACACCATCTGAACCTCTACATCCTACAGTCGCCTCCTGGCCATTCGAAGCCTGGGGCATGGACATTGTGGGGCCAATCACCCCTCCTTCATCGAGAGGACACCGCTTCATCCTGGCCATCACCGATTACTTCTCCAAATGGGCGGAAGCAGTCCCACTAGCAGAAGTAAAAAGCTCCAGGGTGGTCAGCTTTATCAAACACCATGTCATTTACCATTTCGGGGTACCCCGACGAATCATCCATGACAATGGTCCTCAATTTATCAGCCACATTTTCAGCAGGTTCTGTGACAAGAATCGCATTCAAAACGTGGCCTCAACCGCCTACAATCCGGCAGCAAACGGATTGGCCGAGGCATTCAACAAAACTATCGTCAGGCTACTCAAAAAAGTCGTGTCATCCAACAAATGCGACTGGGACGAAAAGCTTGGCGAATGCCTTTGGGCCTACCGCACAACGGTACGGACCCCAACAGGCAACACTCCATTCTCCCTGGTCTACGGGAGCGAAGCAGTACTGCCTCTCGAGATACAGATACCTTCGCTCCGCGTGGCCATCACAAACGATCTCACAGAAGAAGACAATCAACGTCGTCGTCTGCGGGAATTGGAGGCACTTGACGAAAAGCGTCTCCTAGCTCAACAACGCATCGAACTTTACCAAGCCCGTATATCACAGGCTTTCAACAAGAAGGTCAAGCAAAGAACTTTCCAAGTTGGCGACCTGGTTTTAGCAGTCAGAAGGCCAATGGTGTTAACTCACAAGACACCAGGGAAGTTCGAGCCCAAATGGGAAGGACCCTTCATCATCGAGACGGTATACTCAAACGGTGCTTACCGGCTCGCCAAACCCAATGGGGACTTGTTCATGATGCCCATCAACGGCAAGTTCCTAAAGAAGTACTACTCTTGACATCCTTCAAGACATGTATTTCCCCAAATAACCTCTTTTCACAAAATCAATCGCTTCCGGAACCCAGCTGTTCCGTGGCATCCTTCCGTAGAAAGATAACCACGTCCACATTACCTCTGAGTTGTCTCTCTACATCCTACAAAGCGGAACCTTACACTTCGTGAGCTTAAGCTATCCTTCATGTTTACCACGTCCACAATACCTCTGAGTAAACATCCCGTACAAACAACTCCTACGTTGTCGTACATTGATCGCAGAACTTCCACGTCCACATTACCTCTGAGTTGTTCAGCGTATCCCACAGGATCATTCCTACCACGTCCATAAACACCTCTGAGTAGGAAGATTCTATCATTTGAACCTAATGATTGCCATGTCCACATTACCTCTGAGCAAACATGTTGGTTCCTTTATACTTATTATCTGTACCTAAAAACCAAGGTGCGCAAAAGATAATAGGTCCACATAAATCATCAAGTTCATGAAATTAAAAATGAACATATCAAAGAGATAGTGTATTTCTTTATTTTTAAAAAGGGAGTACAGAAATACGCTATTTCCCCAGCAAGAGTTGCAAAAAAATACATAAAAAAAGAAGAGAAGCTACAATCCTCGATCCTCCCCAGGGTGGGATGAGAGTTCTCTGACTCGACGTCTCAGGTCGGCAGTGCGAGTTTCCACAGTCGCCTGGACTCGCATCTCGGCTTCTTGACGCATTAACCCGACAGCCTCAGCAGAAGTTTTACTCTCATACTTCTCATCAAGCTGTCGTCGCTGTTGAGCCAAAGCAAGGGTCCGCTGAGTAAGAGTCGTTTCCTCCCGTTTGAATGCCACGTGTTCAGCCAGGACGCGCTCAGCCTCTAGTTGAAGTTGGGCCCGCTGGTCTTCAAGACGGCGCATCTGAGCATCAACTTCTGCGATGTTAGCATCCACCGCAGCCCGCTTCTCCATCGTCTTCTTCATAGATTGAGACAGCTGCTCCGCCGCAGCCTCAGTCCCAGCCACTTCACGCTCCCAACTGCTCACCTCGGCTCGATAGGAAGCCTCGATCTCAGCCATCGACTTTCCTATCTCTGCATCTACCAAGACCGAGAGGTCATTTCGTTGGATGCGCTGCAGTTCCGCGAGCCGCTCGTCCAGCTCCATCACCGAAACTTCCAGAATTTCGGCCATATGGTCATGGCCCTGGTGAATGCGGATCAGCTCGATACAAGGCATTGCCAAAGCTTTTGCCACCGCAAAGCCCCCCAAGGCACCCCCTTGAGAAAGCGTAAGTTCCCAACCCATCCTTCTCTTCGAAGCTAGACGATAAAAGGCTGTCAATGGCAACTGGCGGTCAACCTGCCGCATGTATAACATCATGCCCTTAGCAGCAAAGAACCAGTCTTCTCTGATCTTCAATATCTTTGCCTCGGAAGAGACTAATCGGTCGCCAAACAGAAAGGCTGGTTTTAAGAAGGTCACACCTTCAGAATCAGCAGACTTCAGTTTACCACTCTCCATCATACTCTGGAGGAAAAGCGGCAACTGGACCTGGATTTGTAGCATCCTCTCACGAGGTTGGTCCTGAAGGATAGCATCCTTTGCAGGGTTGATCACCGCCTCATCAAAATCAACTCCCATCTGGCAAAGAGAAGCGTCCAGGAGGACCTCATTCAACAAAGGGATCGTCATCGACACTGGCACGACAAAAGTGGAAGTCAGGCAAAAAGACAAAATATGTCAAGAACCCATGCGCATCTGCTTCGGCGCATCATCAGGGCATAGGCCCATGCGCGTCAGCATGTCTCGGCGCATCATCAGGGCGTAAGCCCATGCGCGTTGGCATTGGAGCTTCGGCGCATTATCAGAGCGTGAGCCCATGCGCGTCAACAAAGGCTTCGGCGCATCTTCAGGGAATAGAACCCATGCGCGTCAGCCATTAAAACCTCGGTGCATGATAAAGGTATAAACCTATGCACGTCGGCAAGATAGAACCTCGGCGTATCATTAAAGACCGAAGTCTATACGCGTCGGCAGTTAGGGCACAGAGCCCAAAGCAGAGACGAAACCCACCTGTCACCTCAGGACGAACGTCGGCAAGAGGCACAAGAGTGATAGGTACATCCTCATCCGCGGACTCTTTCGCTTTCTCCTTCCCCTTGCCGGCAGCGCCGCGAGGAGTCTTGGGAGCCATTTTCTCGAAGAAGGAGAAGTTAGGGTTTTGAAGAAGAAACTCTAAAGAAGCAGAGGCACAGAGAGGAAGAACTCTTTCTCTCTCCGACTCTTACCTATTTATAGGGCATGGTCGCACGCGTGAACAGATGACGTGTGATCTCAGCCGTCGCCTCGGGTTCCGTGCAAGGATAGCAGCAAATAAAACCAAAAGATCATCATTAATCTTTTCGGTTACCGAGGCACCATCATCATTAACTGAGAAGAGCATGCGTCCGAACAGGCATGCGCCCAGAAATCATGCGCCCTGACCTCCATGCTTCTTATTCAAAGTATTCCAAAACTTACTCAAAAGTTTTGAAAACTTTGAAGGGGGTCTTGTAGAAGCATGAAATTTTACAACCAGAAAGCCCATGCGCCAGACACTACATGCGCTAGAACTCAGATGAAGAACTTCACAGCAAAGTCAATAATTATAGACATTTGAAGAAGGACATTTTATTTATATATAAAAGTCTATTACATGTCTAGAAAAGGTTGTACAAAGGAGAATTCCTACAAAGAAAAGAGCCTAAAGTCTACAACCAGCGGCCATCATGCGCCTTCAGATAAGCGCAAAGGCCACCATGCGTCTCCAGATAGGTGCAGCATCACTATGCGCCACCAGTGAGGCGCAGCAGATATCATGCGCCTCCATCCAGGCGCATCCCATCATCTCTTCAGCACCTCAGTTATGTGCATCCCTTCAGCCAAATTCTTTCAGCCAGGCTCACCTGGCCGAACAGAGCCCAGTTATGTGCTGCTCTTCCAACCAGGCTCGCCCGATAAATGCTTCGACACAAAGCATTTAACCCTCTGGCTGGAACCAAGGAAGAGAAGAGCACCACAAATGCTGTGGCCAGGGGAGGCTTCGAAAGAGCCTCCAAAGCCGAAGGAAGATCGTGATCGAAACCATGGCTAAAGGAGCAGCTTTCGACACGATCAAAGTGGGGAAACCCCACTTTGCAGGAAGAGAGAGCCTTGCACCGCCATTCCGATTTACGGCTCTTCCGGAATAACGGAGACGAGGCTCGAGCATCCTTATCTTTGGATGCAACAGGCACCTTCCGCCTGCCTCAGAAGCCCTCGACTCCGTCTTTTGGATGTAACAGTCACCTTCAAGTGCATCGAAGACAACACAGCGTCTCATCTTCACCCTCGGGAGCACTTCGTCAGCAGAATGCACCCGTATGTTCAAATTCATATTGGAAGTACGTGAGGGAATGAGAAGCAAATCTTCTCTCCATGCCACTATTTATAGGCCGGGCAGATCAAACCCACGCGCCAAGTGGATGGCCCTCCGAATTCCGTGCAATGAATTTACATTAAATGGATGAACCGGACGCCTCGAATTCAGCCAAACGGCTATTTATAGCACTCGAAGAGCGAGACAGCCGCATCATTAAAAGACATGTCCGATGCGCCCTTCGGCGTCAGGCGCATCATACAGACGCGCCCTACAGTACTCGGCGCATTATAGAGGATGCGCCCCCACACATCTCCATACCGAGTGGAACGCCAACCGACGCGCCCACTCAGCTGTCCATCGAACGTCACCAACATTAAATGCTGAACTGACAGAGTTGGCAGCACGCCTCCCAAAGTCTGAACAAGTGACAGCTTTTTCAGAGAACGAAGCATCGGCAACGTCAGCATCATCATGACTCCGACGGCTACTGCCACGTGGCCATCCGCATGCGCCTCTACGGCCATGCGTCCATCCGCATGCGCCTCTACGGCCATGCGTCCAAACCCGCATGCGCCTCTACGGCCATGCGTCCAAACCCGCATGCGCCTCTACGGCCATGCGTCCAAACCAGCATGCGCCTCAAAAGCCATGCGCCTCAGACTGCTCTCTGATCCCGAAAGACAGAAGGAAAGTCGCCTGCATGCGCCTCAAAAGCCATGCGCCCCAAATGGTTTGTAACTCCTAAAGGTTATGAGCCGCAGCCTCCTCCTACGCCCAATCCAAGGCACAGCCCACCAGATCACTCCTCTCCACCAAATCCGAGATCTTCGAACCATGAGTCGACGACACGTGTCTTTTGACTCAACTCGTCCAAGATTTCAGCAACGGAAAGATCTTCTCCCTGCTACGTGCCGGCTCACCACAGCAGCACGAAGAGTTCTTCCCCTCGATCAGGGCGCAGCATCTATGCGCCTCCATCAGCAACCTCCACGTGGCGTTCCCACACCAGCGCATCCTACATGCACGCATGAGCAGCCAGCCTGCAAAACTATAAATAGAAGGGTCATCTCCTTCACACACAGACAGAGACTCAGAACATAAGACTCACAAAAAGAATCCACAACAGAGAATCACCAGAGAGGCAGTTCTAGACACTCAACGTCTTACTCCTCTCAGCAAGCTCCAGCACCCAGAGCAATCAACACCTTCAGAGAACCGATAACCGCCGTCAGCCGGTCAACGGAGTCAACGCATTACCACTCGCTCCATTGGCACTAAGGACCCAGCTTAAACAAAAGTGTACTCCTAGGACTACATCTAAGTCCTATATTGTATCACTGTTCTGTTTGTATTAAGATTTCAATCAAAACAATTTTAATGGCAAACAGTGGCGAGCAATCAAATATTGGCATAATCAACCACGAAGATTTAAAGCAGTCAGCATTAACTGCTCATAAGATTTGGTGCTATCCGCATTAGTGGCCGAGATTCATTATGATCAGGATCAAGGGCCCAGATAGAATGAAGGAGCACCGACATTCCAAACAGATAATCATCAGCAAACCCTAATGATCCTACCCCACTCTTATAAATAGCCAGCATCATTCTCATGTAAAAAAGGTCGGCAACAAAAGAATAAAAAAAAGAAAGAAGAAGAGAGAGATATACACAGAGAGAGCTTCCCCTTTTCTTGATACTCACAGAGAGAGAGAAGTCAGGAGAGCAACCCGAGGAGAGTAAGAAGAGCCTTTCTTCGTCAACGCCGAGCAGATCTTCCCCGAGCCAAGGCTGCATACTGATCGTCCAAGGAGTAAGGCAGAGCGGCCGTCGCTTTTCCGAGCCTCTATCATCACCCCCCAGAATCAAAAATAAACAATCGTACTTAGTCTGCTATACCGAGGCTTTCGTCCCTAGGCTTTCTTTGTACGAGCGAGTTTGTATTGTGAGTCTAAGTTCAGTCCTCCGATAATTGTTCTGTTCTTTTACAATCAATAGCAAACACGATGACGACTCTGCTGGGGACTAACTTCTCCACGGCTGAGGAGTTGGTGACGCAATCGGATGTAGCCAAACTTGGCTCCACACAACAGAAGATGGTCGTCCGCTTCGACCAACAGGCGTTCGAAGAGATGCTCTCTGAAGGCAGCGCTGGCTCGGTCCAGAAATGCACCCGCACCATGAAGGCTCGCAAAGAGTGGAGGCCAAAGTCATTTGCTCCTCCCCAAGCCCTCGATGGGATACCCTCGGTCGCTCAAGACGGCGAGAAAGATTCCCCTGCGGCCCCACTTCAGATCGCAGACACCTCTGCTGTCCCCAAGTCCGGCAGAAGAAAACACTATGATGCTGGACTTGCAGGGGCAAAGAGGGTCTCTGCTCAACCTGAACCACAGAAGGGTATTAGCCGCAGAAAGAAAATCCATGCGGCCACAACCGTCAACCACACGAAGAAAACTCATGCGGCCACTTCTGTCAGCCGCATAACTTATGCAGCTACAGTTTCCAACCGCATGGATGAGATTCCTGCGGCTAGTAAAGTCAACCGCTTACAGAAAACCCATGCGGCCACCGATGCCAACCGCATGCGGACAGCCTGTACGGCCGTGACTCCTAACCGCATAAGAACTCGTCCCACAACAGAAGACAGTCGCATGCAGATAGCCTGCACGACACCCAACGCTAGCCGCATAGCGTCTCTACCACACTTCTCTCGATCAGTTTTCGACCGACTCTCATGCGGTCCTAACTCTGATCACTTTCTGGATGAAAATCCGGACTCTGTGATACCTAATGTGGACTCTTCCTATTACGCACCCACAAGTGCTAAAAAGAAAAAGTCTAGGGCAGCGCGGGCTCATCAAGTCCAGACAGCTGCCCCAACCTCTGACTATCGGGGCGTCCCGCTGAGTATCACACGGGCCTCTGACGGGAAGTTATATAAAACCACTCGAGTCCAGCCCCCGGCGGCAAACGGACAAAGTGGTTCCTCTGACCTGCGTGAAGCTATCCTCCATAAACGCAAGGAAAGGAAGGAGCCTCAGCGTGCAGAGAGTCCTCACAGGGACGTCACTGCACCCAGATTATCGTCAACTGCTGTTGCAACAACACGGCAGTAACGGAAGACCAGCCATCCGTCTTCCAAAGATTACAACATCCGAGCTCGAAAGACGAGGCACCTCCCGTTGCCTCCTGCAATTCCGTGCAGAAAGTCCCCGTTGAGGGGAGAGGGAAGAAGACAAGCATCTCTAGCCCAAAGGTGTCAACTATTGCAGCTAAGAAGCCGTTGTCTAAAGGATTATCCTCTACTGGAGTATTCCAACACACCCGTTCAAAGACGAAAACTGCTGCAGTAGGAAGTTCGTCGTCTACGTCATTGGGGGTCGTCGGAACTGGGGGTAGCACTCCTCCAAACCTCCACGACAACCCGACATTCCAAGAAGACGGACTGGAGAAAGCAAATCCTTCGACGGATACAACAGATACCGACGTCCCCGAGGACGTCCTAAACAAAGCAAGCTCTGAAGCTGGGGGTACTGTTCCTTCCGAGTCCGAACCTGAAGAGAACATCCCCACATATCCTGATGATTTCTCGATGCATGAGTATGACTCGGAGGGCATGTCCGCCACCTCTCCTTCTGTCACTCCTCACGTGAGGACGGTATTCATGACGGACAACAGCCAAGGTGGTTCCGGCGATCGCCAACGTATCGACACTTTGGAGGCCATACTGCACGCCTTGGTCAAGTCTGTAGACGAGATCAAAGCAGCGCTTCCTACTCTGCAGGGAGTGACACCTGGTCAGACAAGCACGGGTCCCGCGAATAACATAGATTCAAATTCAACGGCACCAAACCCGGACAATAATGCTCCCGAGATAACGGCCCCTACCGTGACAGATGAGGCCCGAAAAGTAAGGAAAGAGGTTCAGGAGCTTCGAGCGATGTTCCACGCCCAAGAAAATTCTCAAGACCTCAGAATACGGCAACCTTACCCAGCTGAATGGAGGGATATGCCCTTTCCCCCAAGATATAAGCCGTTCAATATCAACCCATATGATGGTAAGACTTCAGCAAGCCGGTACATCACTTACTTTGAGGTCACTACCGACCATCTGCCCCATGATGACGCCATCCTCACACGGTTATTCATTGGGGCACTGGAAGGAGTCGCCTTCGATTGGTACCGCAACCTGCCAGATAATTGCATCCACTCCTTCGCTGGCTTCAAGCGCTTGTTCTTGGAGAGGTTCTATGAGGTAGGGCAGGACGTCACGATGTCTACCCTCATGGACGTCGTCCAAGGAGAGAAAGAGCTGACAAGGAATTACATTGAGCGGTTTCGTCAAACCGCAATGAAGTTACCATCTGGCAACCCGGACTCTTCCTTGATTGAAATTTGCCAAAAAAGACTACTCCCAACAATTAGTCTCTGGATGGGCGAAAGTCAATTCAAGGACTAGAAGGCCTTTATCATCAGCGCTACAAGTGCCGAGGAACGATTGAAGAAAGCTCGCCAACTGGGGTTGCATATCTCAGAGGGAGAGAACAAGGGGAAGCGTCCCAACGCCAGCAACGACAATGGGGGTAGCCCCTCCAACAACCGGGACAACAAAGGCAAGCAGGCCATGGTGACCGATACAGCCCAGAAGCCCGAGCCACAGCCAGCAGACAAACAATGGCCTCAAATCACTTATTCTTTCGAAGACGGCCACGTCAAGCCTATCTTGGACATGCTTATACAAGGAGATAGAATTCAGCTTCCTCCACCAAGGCGGGAACCTCGGCCTGCTGATTTGGAAAATCCGAAGTTCTGCCATTACCACCGCTACGTCCACCATGCTACACACGACTGCTACCAACTGAAACGGTATATCCAGAACCTCATCGATTCGAACGCTCTGGCTATCGACTTCAAGGAGGTAACCGTAGCAGCCAACATGGTGTCCGTACAATTCGGCAATTTCCCTCCAACAGAGACTCAAGACGGTGTCATACCCATCCCTCTGGCAACGATGGAAATCACTAATCTTCCGCCTGCCCGTGATCAAACTCCCGGCCTAGTACCCCTCACCACATCACGAGGGGAAATCATGTGGGTCCATCCGGACCTAGTCCACGAGGTGACTCAGCCCACTTTACCTTCTAAAAAGAAAAGTGGAAAGGTCAGATCATGCCGCACCGCCTCGGCAGAGGAGGAGGAAGTCTCAGCCGTCACTACTCGATCTGGAGCACAAGCCCAACCAGTGGTCAAGAATCCGACTAATGATCAGCAGCCCACAAACGCTGATACTCCGGGACCGGCTCAGCCTTCGACGACCGACAAGCCTAGGCCGAAGGAGACTCGCTTCGACAAATCCCTCCGAAAGGAGACACCTCAGGGGCTGGAGAGGCCCTACAACTTCGATATCTTGGCATAATTGGCTAATACACCGGCCAAATTATCCTTATATGAACTCCTGAGGCTCTCGAAGGATGTCCGCACGGCTCTAAGTGAGGCGCTCCAAAATGCCGACGCATACTTGGCTCAGGTCAACCTCACGGGAGATAATCAGCCTACAGATCTCCAAGATAGTGCGTGTACAGGTGCAATGCCCAATATCGTCTTCTCTCCGCAGGATATGCTCATCGAAACTAACCTGCACGATCGTCCATTGTACTACACTGGATACATCGGCGACGTAAAGGTAGACCGAATGCACATTGATCCTGGGTCCTCCATAAGCATCATTTCGAAGGGTCTGCTACATCATCTTCGTATTCCAATGCATCGCCTGACGCCTACAAGAACCGCCATTAGCGGTTTCAATTCGGGCAGGAGCTACCCAATAGGGAAGATTCGCTTGAAATGTCAGATTGGCGATCTCCAATCAGAAGTCACCTGCTACGTCATAGATGCCGACACTTCTTACAATATCCTTCTGGGGCGGCCTTGGATACACGATTACATGATCGTGCCTTCCACGCTACACCAGTGCTTCAAATATGTCGATAAGCACGGCTTCGTGAGGACAGAGTTTGCTGATATCGATCCCTTCAAGGGGGTCGAATCTTATTACTCAGACTCCTGTCTGTACGAAAAATCAAAGAAGCATCTGGTCGAAGAGGAGGTGCAAGCTCACACCAAGACAACCACAAGATCAGAAGAACCCCTGAACTCGCACCCACCATTTTCCAAATTATCGAGTCATGTATCCATTGATACCACTGAACCCACATCCACAACATTTCAGATTACCGAGCCATGCACCCGCTGGTGCCACTGAACTCTCATCTCCTCAATATTCTAGAAAATCCAAATTATGTACTTACATTCCGGTCACTCTCTCAGATAGTAAGTCACGTATAATCATACCTCTGAACTTTCTTCCTGAAAGAGATCCTCCCTCATGATCCACTACCCGCGCTCCCAGTGCACAAAAAGGGTAATCGATCCACTAATTTTCGAAACGACCATGTCCTTATTACCTCTGAGTCGTTTTCACTTCCACCAAAAACAAACCGCCCCCTCGCATAGAACTTCCATGTCCTCCTACCTCTGAGTAGTTCTATGCACCCCTTCTTCATTGAGCCCACTCCTGCCATGTCTTCATTACCACTGAGTGGGAAGGCTCCGTCGAAGAAATCACCATATTTGCCATGTCCACATTACCTCTGAGCAAGTATGTTGGTTCCCTTTCAACCTATTATCCGTACCCACAACCGGAGTGCGACAAGGATAATAGGTCCACAAATGTCCTCTGTTGACCACAAATGTCCCCTGTTGACCACAAATGTCCTCTGTTGACCACAAACGTCCTCTGTTGACCACAAATGTCCTCTGTTGACCACAAACGTCCTCTGTTGACCACTATTGATTATAGAAAAGTCTTCCGTGAAGTCTCCCCCTACCATGTTCTCATTACCTCTGAGTAGGAAGATTCCACGGTAAAACCCTCATGTTTGCAACGTCCTCATAATCTCGGAGCAAATATGACTGGCTTCCTCCCACCTTATTATCCGTATCCTGAACCAGGGTACGCCAAGGATAATAGGTCCACAAATGTCCCATGTTGACCACAAAATGTCCTCTGTTGACCACAAATGTCCTCTGTTGACCACAAATAGCTTCCGTAAAGTCTCTTCTGCCATGTTCTCATTACCGCTGAGCAGGAAGATTTCACGATAAAACCTTCACGTTTGCCATGTCATCATAACCTCTGAGCAAATGTGATTGGTTTCCTTTCATCCTATTATCCGTATCCTGAACCAGGGTACGCCAAGGATAATAGGTCCACAAATATCCCTTGCTAAGCTTCTTAGCATAAATCCACCATCTTACCATGCCCCGGGAGCCCAGCTGCTCTACGGCATTCCTTTCCCCAGTACCGAGAACATCCATGACCATTTTGTCGTGGCTGTCCCGGACATCCTGATCAAACTTGTTATCCGTACCTAAAACCAAGGTACGCCTAGGGTAACAGGTCCACAAATAATCCCCCAGCAAGTCCAATTCCATGAACACCACAAGAATAAGAAAGAGAAGATGAGTTGAAACATACTCATTTATTTCAAAATTTAAAAGAGCTACATCAGTAGGGATCACATCCCTTGCAAATAAAAATATACACATATGAAAGAAAAACAAAAAAGAGAAGCAAAAGAAGACAGATGGCGGATCACTGTTCCGGGGCACATAACACCGTGAGGCGGTCCTTTATCAAGGCGACCGACCGCTCAAACCTCTGTTTGGCTCGACGCTCAGCTTCCTGGTTCAACACCGCCGGGTCCTCCAGATGAACGTGGGCCTGCCAGTTGTCCTCGAACTTCTTAAAAGATCGCTCCAGGTTGGCAGAAGTTCAAGAAATCTGCTCGACCTCCCGAGCAATCGACTCCTGTTCTGCATGAGCAGCCTCCCGCTCTGACTCTAAGAAGGCCAACTCCTTCTGGAGTGCGAGAATCCGCTCCTTCGTATCAGCTATTCCACGAGAGGCAGATTCTTCCCGGGCCCTACAAGCCTGACTCCGACGACCCAGTCGGTCATAGGAGACGGAGAACTTGTCAAGATCCCCCTGCACAGCCGACCCGATAGTTTCTCGAGCAAGCTTGATCCTGTCCCGAGCAGCAACCAGGAAGCCCCGCTCTCGTTCGATCGCAGCAGGCAAACCAGCCTGCCGTACTGCCAGCAGTTGGGTCACAAGCTGGTCAGCCTCTGTCAGCTTAGGCTCCAGGAACGCTGCTAACCCCAGCCCGCCAGGAAGACCCTTCAGAGTGTCAATTTGGCCCCGAGCTCCCCGTAGAGACAGAGAAAAAGGGACCCCCCGTTCCACGGCAGCGTTTATACCCCTCCCTAAGTGGCGATAAAAGCTGTCAACCACGTCCTGCGTCACCTCGTCCAGAGCCTCCGAGGAAACCGGTGTCAGCGGGAGTGTGGCTGGTAGCACGGAAGAAGACGCGACGGAATCTGCCGCTCCTGCCACAAGAGAAACCAACTCCGCACGGAAAGACGCTTGAACAGCGGCCAACTCCTCTTCAGCAGCCCGCAGGATTTGGATGCTCGACAAGGTCGAGAAGTCGACTTTCGGAGCCGTGTCAACAGCGGAAGACGAGGCGGAAACCATTACCAACTCCCTCCCCGTCTGCCCGGAGACGGCATGAGGCTTTTCAACATGAGAGAGAGGAGAAGAAACATTCCTTTCGTCCGGATAATGGCCGACCGAACTCTCCTCGAGAACATCCGCGACGGGAGGTAAAAGGTCAGGACCTGCAGGGCCAAGGCAACCATGAATCGACTTGACCCGAAGGATATGTTGATAGAGCAAATAAGCCCCTTCGGTAGTCAATATATGGCCTATCTTACCAATGGAGGAGTATGGAGGCTGAGGTTCGCTTACAGCCACCACAGCCTCCTCACCAATAGCCTCCGAATCAGGAATCAGAGAGTCATCCCCGGTAGAAGAGGTACTGAGAACGGTGTCATCTCGCTGAAGCTCAACGACCGCGGGGGTGGGCCCAGAGGAACCTTCGTTCCCCCGAGCTGATGCTTCAGCAACCCGGGAACTTCCAGCCGCCTCCGGGAGAGCTCCAACAGAAAGGACCGCGGCGCACATATCGGTGATTAAGGCAGCAAGGGCGGGATCAACCTCGGAGGCAGTAGATGGTTCAGAAGACCCCGGTCCGTCGGACGCCTACAAAGAAAAGTGATTAAATCATATCTGCGAGAGGAAAGGGAACTATAACAAAGAAATAAATCCAATTTAGCCTTACCTCCGGAGTAGCATCGGTACCGTCATCCCTTTCGGTAATAAGCGATCCACAAGACTTAACGGCAGCTCTCTTCACGGAAAAGGTCGCTCTGCTGCCAGAAGATTCGTGCCTGACTCGCTTACGTGAGGAACCAGACACAGTCGAAAGCTGTTCTTCCCTCACTCTTCCACCTTCTGTAGAAAGCAATGGGCCCTCCGCCGGTTCATCAGGGATGGGAAGCGGTTGATCTGCTACTTCTTCGCCTCCATCAAAAAGAGAATCTTCGCTGTTATCTTCCTTCCCAGCCGATTCGGAAGGTTCTGATTCAGGGAGAGGAGTCTGAAGTGCTAGTTGCTTTCTGGCCTTAGCCCCCTTTGGCTTCTCCTCTAAGCCTGTACCCACGATAAAACTGGTACTCGGATCGAAATTAATAGGAGGCTTGTTTGCCATGACATGATACAAAGCAGCCACGTATAAATTTCCCTTGGCGTCTGAGCATCAGGGACCGAGAAGCTGGCTCGAGTATGATAAGCATCATAATAATTCCATGCCCTGACGCCATCAAGAACACTACCTTCGAAGCCCAAACCAGGATTGGGATGATCAAGGAATAACTGGCTATAACCGAACTGCCGAGAAAACCTACTAGGTAGGTAAGGCTCCAGGTACACCCTATCGCGGTTACGATAAACCAAATGAGCAGGACGGATGTTACGCAACCAGGTGAGCATATCCAGAGATAGAAAGTGAGGAGGTCCAGTACCATCAAGGTGTACCTTACTCACATCCTCATCAAAAAAAGGAGCAACAGACACAAAAAGGTTACACCCATCTACCCTCGCCAGCGCCCTCCGACAAGCCGGTATAGTATTGTATTCCCAAGACTGGCGATGGCATTTGAAGAGGAAAGCATCTTCATCCGTAGCATCTTCCGCTATCCCGGGTCCCAGCAAAGACTTGTAATGCATCGCCAACCACACCATCAAGTAATGGAAAGGCAATTCTACGCGCTCAAAATCCAAGGTCTTCTTACGCGCAACAACTTTGGATGAGAAGGTCCGAAGACCGTGGTGGATGCTGCACACCATGGCAGGAAGAAGGGCCAGCCTAACTCCGAACACCAGTTTAACGGCGGAAAGAATAAAATGGCGATCGATCCTCTCGATGGAACCTGCTCCTCCCGAGACGACGCAATTTCGTAACCATATCATCAAAAAGCCAGCCAGAAGCGCCTTCTCTGACATCTGCGTGGTCCCATAGTAAAAGTAGCTGAGAGAGTCAGTTTGACTCCCAAATATGTCACTCCTGGACTGCGACTTCTTGACGCCTGACATCAAATCCCTCACCTCCACGTGCGTTTTAGGGGTTCGAGGAGTAACTCCACCAGAAGGGTTAACTTTGAAAAGGTAACTAATCCATGATGTGGTGTGGGGAGCGGTCCCTTTGGAGCTATCCGCTGTCTTTATGGCCATCTGGTGACAAGCACTATGGTGGCACAGTAACTCCCGGTATACTGCAACGAAACCTGGGAATCGTCGGTCCAAGTCCTCAAACTCCTCATTCGAAGGGGTATACACCTCGAAAGGCTCATTTCCCCAGGGGAGTTTAGAGACAGTATACATCTCATGAAGAGCAAGCCCCAGCTCCCCTACTGGTGAGAAGAATGTCCCCGTTCGCCGGCTATACATCTTCAAGAGAGCCATGAACAGCGGCTTATTAATAGGGAGCCCGTGACAAGTCCCTCGAACAGCATGATAAAGTCCCACCTCACGCAAGAGTGTTCCGTAGGTCTGCAGGACCCAGGTGGTCAACTGGACCCACATAGAAGTAGGGTTTATCCAGTTCGGCAACGCTATCCTACCAACAGGATAGGACTTCTTACGGACAAGCCGATTCAAGAAGGTGTCAGCCTGAGCAAATGAGAAGTTGGGACCGTATGCATTCATGAAGGAGCCCGGGGCCAGACCCATCATATACCGAGGGATGGGATCCTTACCTAGGTACGCTGACCGCATATTCGAATTGTAATGGATGTCGCCCATCAACATCCCCGATTGAGTAGGGGTTAAGTTGCACACCATCTTCCTGTTCAACAGCACTATATTGAACCACGATAAGGGATAATGGCGTTCCATAAAAGGAATATGGATTGACTCCCCGTCCAAAGAGAAATCCCAGTTCTCGGAAATCTCTAACACTCGAGAGTTCCCTATGATTAGAGCATCTACAAAGAGGAATAGAGGCTTCAGGTATTTCCCATCCAGCCTCCCAGTGTTCATCATGGAACGAAGGTAATGAAGGGTCTGATTCTCGATGGCGTTCAACCTCTCCAAAGGCTCATCAGCAGGGAACTGATTCAATACATGCTTAATTAGGTCGTCAAGACGCACACCCAAAGCGAATTGATTTAAACCAACCAAAAGTTCCCCCGCAGGATTCACGGGCAGATTCACTAGAAAAAGATAAAAGAAACAAGGTCAGGAGACAAACAAAGAAAACAGAAGTATTGGAAAAGATTACTGAAGTCTATGCGGCTCAGGTTGCCACAGCCTCATGCGGCTCATCGGCAGATAGGTCCATGCGGCTCTGCGCGTCATAGCCCCATGCGGCTCTGAATTAACCAAGTCCGTACAACTCAGATTCAGAAGGGTTTATAGATTCATGCGGCTAAGCCCGACTCATACAAACCGCTGCGGCTACAAACCATCAAGTTCATGCGGTTCAAAAGTGAGCAACGCTTATGCGGCCCAAGTCGAAAACACACATGCGGCACTGATCGAATATGACAAGCTCATGCGGCCATAATGGGCGAAGCGCTTATGCGGTCACATCGATACGTCTCGTATATGTGGCTTGTGCATAAAGTATGCAACAGAGCCATGGCAGCAGTTAGTGTTTTTCGGAGTGACCCCCTTACCAGCGATGGGCGGGTGAACATCAGGATGGACAGCGCCTACAGCAGACGGCGGAGGAGCGACTACATTCGTCGCCGCAGTCGCCGTAGCAGCAACTGCCTTGCCCTTCGCGGTCTTCGATGCAGCAGATCTCTTGGGAGCCATGGTCGATGGATGAAGAAGGAAAACGAAGAGCGAAGTTGGCAACAGGGAATTCAAGCAAAGAAAGGAGGTAAAGAAATCCCCAAGAGCTGAAAAACTCCTACTTATAAGCGATCCATAAAGTAGAAAGACGCCTCAAATTACGCGCCGCCTCCAAAAATAAAGGCGAGAACACTTCGGTCAAGGCAAAACCGACCCTTGGGATCCTCCCCCAAAAGGCGACGTCAAATCAAATCGAAGGCAATTAATGAAGATTTGCTCACGTGGTCAGGGCGCGTGGCAAAGAGCCTATGCGGCCAGAAGAATCTATGCGGCCGAGATTCTAACGCGGTCAGGAAGCTCAGGTAAACAGAACATCTTATGCGGCATGAACGGGGCCATGCTTCTTATTCAAAGTGTTTCAATTTTATAAATTAAAAACTTTGAAGGGGGTCCTGTAGAAGCATGGAAAATATTAGAATAAAGGCATAAATGGTCCATGCGGTTTTGGGTAGCAAGTCTATGCGGCTCATACTGGAGTTGCCCTATGCGGCCCAAAAGAAGACCC
>JANAVB010003400.1:49260477-49262977 GCA_029216955.1 Iris pallida | reverse complement strand
ATGAATTATTTGCACACACATAAAATACGTCTACATGGCGTACACTAAATGGCTACATCAGCTTATGTTGGGTTCGGGTCAAGTCCGGGCTAAATTGGTTCAACCGGGTCTCTTAAAATTCAATATTCTAATAAATAAATAAATAAATCATCGGTGGGGGTTAAGTCGCAACATGGCCTAGTTTTTCTATTTAGAATATACCTATGGGTCGGCCTTCCCTACCGTGGCTAAAACACTAGTCAAAGCACACTGTACAATATCCGTGCGATGATTCCTAGCCGTCTTGTACCTCAAAATTCCACCATGGCTAAAGTCATCTACCGTAATAATTAACTAAATAATTATTTATAAAATTCTAAAAATCACCATTAAAATCAAATAAATGATAAAAAATATTTCAAAATTTCCGGGAACAGAAGTTACAAATCTACACACCTTAAAAATAATTTCGTCCTTGAAATTCTAATTCTTAACTATTCCTTAAAATTCAAAAAGAAAGTCCACCAAGTTGCTAGAGTCATTATCCTTAGATATCTAAGACATATGGCATCTATAATCCCCATATATCTATCAAACAACCAAATATTCATTAATCAAGCAAGATTATATTATAACTTAAGAATCTTTGATGAATTCTAGACAGTACGATCATTCGTCATTCCGAAATAGGAAGGGACGAGAATCAAGGGTACGGGAAGGCAAGGAAGAAAAATCAAGAACAAATATAAAATTTCAAGGACGTAGAGAAATTTCTAGTAGAATTTTTAAGGCAGTGTGGATTGAGATTTCTAAGGTTTAGTCATAGTCGCAGGCTCGTATCAGTACAGTTACGTAACCGATATGATATGCTCTGACCTGCATGGGTCCCCAAAAAAACTTGTCACGACCCGTATCTGCTTTTCAGACGTGAGCTCGTAAGCAAGCCAGCTACGTATCGAGCGGACTCCAGCCCAACCCGAATACGTAAACGCTATATGGACTTTATAATGGGTCTAATCATGGCAAGGCATCACTATATCTTAATCCATAATAAGAATATGAAATATAAATGAACAATTATGGGTCATGGTCTGCAGCCCATTAGCATATTGTCCGATTAGACTCCAAGAATGACATGAGTCTATAAAATAAGTAGAATATATCATGGTATAGAATATAAAGTACGAGAGGATAATAAAGAAATATCACAAGCAAATACCTATATCCCTGCAGGTGTAATCCCTGCCATCATGAGTCGCTAACTAACTCCATGCAATCAGCTACCTAAAGAGATCATTAGGTCCTCAGGGGACATAGCAAGATATATAAAAATATACCTATCTAACAGTTTATCATACAATAAATAAAGTACAGAATATAAACAGAAAAAACCAATCAACACGAAAACATGACTAACACGACTGGGAGAACCACTACGCATAAACGAACTGCTAGAGGAGAACAAGTTAACACGATGTCACGATGTCAATGGATAACCAATCGAATACTCAAACCCTCGCCCCTAGAGTGGACTCGCAGGTTTGATCAACTACTAACCCTCGCCCCTAGTGTGGAATCGCAGGTTAGCTTCAAGAATCACCCTCGCCCCTAGTGTGGACTCGAAGGTGCGGAACAGATAACTACTAACCCTTGCCCCTAGTGTGGACTTGCAGGTTAGGTTCACAAAATCAAGGTATAAATAACTACTAACCTTGGCCCCTAGTGTGGACTCGCAGGTTAGCTTCACGAATAAAAGGTACAACAGATATGATACGAGAGAGAACCAATCCGGTAGAACTACGACATCCAGTCGAGCACGATAACGATAGGATAACATGAGTAATAAACCAGTAAGCATTGTATAAGGTAAAGCATGCAAATCAAGAGAACTGAAATAACTAACTAATAACATATAAAGAGATAGGGACTAAATAAGCATGTAAATCATGAACAACTACAGAACTAGCTAATAACATATATAAAGTAAAGGAACTGTAAGCATGAGCAATGAACTGTAAAGGAAGACAAGGTATCTTGCCTGGTGGTAGCACGAAGAACCAATACTAATCGTCAACTAGTAAGCCATAAAGTCTGAATCTCACAACTATCTCCGAAAGCTGAAACAGACATTGCCAACATTCTCAGAATAGTCAAATTAGTTAGGATTGCCCGTCCTTAAGTCCAATTCTGGACACAAGGGAAAACAATTATTTCGGGCCAAAACGGTATCCGCCGTTGGACTCGCTTTGCACCGAAAAGCGTGCCAGAGTTAATGGTCTCTAAAGTTGTCAAACTATATGTCTACAGATTTGTTTGATGATACGAAACCCAACGGTATGTCTAATTTTGATTCCGGAGGGCCGGACACAAAATCGCCCGTTAAATCGGATCGTAGGGCCCGCAAAACAGCGATCCGATCAATTGTCTCAGAATCGGACCAAACTTGCATACAGGACCAAAAAAATGATATGGACCTGTTGGCGCAAGTTTTATCTCGATCTGAGGAACGTGCACAAGTATT